>CM055895.1:94498048-95075240 GCA_029582155.1 Panopea generosa
GAGATGGATTTTAATGATACTTGCTACAATTGATCAACATAACATGACGACGTGTCGCGAGCAAGACCCACACCCAAACCTCAAAGGTCAAGGTCACAATTTGAGTTTGATAACAATTTGAGTCTGTGTGAGATTTCATATTCGACCTACAGCTTTGTCATGCATAGATGGATTTTTATAAATACTTTATCAATGATCAACATAACATGATGACGTGTTGCACTTAATACCGAAACACCCACTTCAAAGGTCAAGATCACAATTTAACTTTGTTTGACAAAACTTTCAGTCATTTTGACATTTCTTGTTCGGTCTGTCATCTATGGATTAATTTTAAAAACACTTGGCTCAGTTGATCAACATGACATAATTAAGTGTTGCATGTAAGACCCAGAACCTTTCCTCAAAGATCAAGGTCACACTTTCAATTTGTTTGATATTGTGTGTCTGGTCTGTGATTTTGCCTTAAACTTGGCTCAATTTATCAAGATGACATGACGACATGTTTTAAGTAAGACCTCGACCCATACCTCAAAGGTCAAGGTCACACTTTTAGTATGTATGACAACATTTTGAATCTGTTTGAGATTTCAAGTCCGTCCTTTAACTTTATCATACATGGATGGATTTCAAAAACACTTGGCTCAATTTATCAACAATTGATCTGTAACTTTGTATTACATTTAGGGATTTTAAAATCGCTTGACACAAGTGATCAGCATGTCATGATGATGTTTCAGCAGCATTTAACTGTTGAAATACCCAGACCAATTCATCAGATGTCAAGGTCAAGGTTACACAAGGTCAAGGTCACGCTTTAATGTAAAAAACATGAAATTGCATGTCTAGTCTGAAACATCAGTCCATTACTCTTTATATTCATAGATACCTATTCGCTACCTATTATAACATAATTATATTGTGTTTTTTTTCAACGACCATTTGGGGGGCATGCAACATTTACCAGTGACATTTCTTGTTGTTATGAATACAGCCATTATCATAGATCTATCATTAATCTGAGATGAATGGGAGAAAAATAATCCTTATGAATTCATTCTTGTGGGAAAGAAAAATCTCACCTTCTGGGTCAGAATTATGTGCAGGGAACTCACTACATGTTAATTTTGACCCTTTGGGTGAGATATTTCTATCTCACATTGTTACTCATGATAAATTCTTACAATCTTTTACTAGCAGAAGTGAAAGAATTTCCAGTATCACCCTAGGGTCAAGATGAACTTATCATGATGTGGTGTTGTAGCTTCATATATCACCCTAGGGTCAAGATGAAATTATCATGATGTGATGTAACTTCCTATATCACCCTAGGGTCAAGATGAAATTATCATGATGTGATGTTGTAACTTCCTATATCACCCTAGGGTCAAGATTAAATTATCATGATATGATGTAACTTCCTATATCACCCTAGGGTCAAAATGAAATTATCATGATGTGATGTAACTTCCTATATCACCCTAGGGTCAAGATGAAGTTATCATGATGTAATGTTGTAACTTCCTATATCACCCTAGGGTCAAGATGAAATTATCATGATGTGGTGTTGTAACTTACTATATCACCCTAGGGTCAAGATGAAATAATCATGATGTGGTGTTGTAACTTTCTATATCACCCTAGGGTCAAGATGAAATTATCATGATGTGGTTTGTAACTTCCTATATCACCCTAGGGTCAAGATGAAATTATCATTATGTGGTGTTGTAACTTCCTATATCACCTTAGGGTCAAGATGAAATTATCATGATGTGGTGTTGTAACTTACTATATCATCCTAGGGTCAAGATGAAATTATCATGATGTGGTGTTGTAACTTACTATATTACCCTAGGGTCAAGATGAAATTATAATGATGTGATGTTGTAACCTCCTATATCACCCTAGGGTCAAGATGAAATTATCATGATGTGGTGTTGTAACTACTATATCACCCTAGGGTCAAGATGAAATTATCATGATGTGGTGTTGTAACTTCCTATATCACCTTAGGGTCAAGATGAAATTATCATGATGTGATGTTGTAACCTCCTATATCACCCTAGGGTCAAGATGAAATTATCATGATGTGGTGTTATAACTTACTATATCACCCTAGGGCAAGATGAAATTATCATGATGTGGTGTTGTAACTTCCTATATCACCCTGGGATCAAGATGAACTTATCATGATGTGATGTTGTAACCTCCTATATCACCCTAGGGTCAAGATGAAATTATCATGATGTGTGTTGTAACTTACTATATCACCCTAGGGTCAAGTTATTATGATGTGGTGTTGTAACTTCCTATATCACCTTAGGGTCAAGATGAAATTATCATGATGTGGTGTTGTAACTTACTATATCACCTAGGGTCAAGATGAAATTATTATGATGTGGTGTTGTACTTCTATATCACCCTATGGTCAAGATGAAATTATATGATGTGATGTTGTAACCTCCTATATCACCCTAGGGTCAAGATGAAATTATCATGATGTGGTATGTAAGTCTATATCACCCTAGGGTCAAGATGAAATTATCATGATGTGGTGTTATAACTTACTATATCACCTTAGGGTCAAGATGAAATTATCATGATGTGATGTTGTAACTCTAAATCACCTAGGGTCAAGATGAAATTATCATGATGTGGTGTTATAACTTCTATATCACCCTAGGGTCAAGATGAAATTATCATGATGTGGTGTGTAACTTCCTATATCACCTTAGGGTCAAGATGAAATTATCATGATGTGTGTTGTAACTCTATATCACCCTACGGTCAAGAGAAATTATCATGATGTGATGTAACTTCCTATATCACCCTAGGGTCAAGATGAAATTATCATGTGATGTTGTAACTCCTATATCACCCTAGGTCAAGATGAAATTATCATGATGTGATGTTAACTTCCATATCACCCTAGGGTCAAGATGAAATTATCATTATGTGATGTTGTACCTTCCTATCACCCTAGGGTCAAGATGAAATTATCATGATGTGATGTTGTAACTTCCTATATCACCCTAGGGTCAAGATGAAATTATCATTATGTGATGTTGTACTCCTATATCACCCTAGGGTCAAGATGAAATTATCATGACATGATGTTGTAACTTCATATAACACCCTAGGGTCAAGATGAAATTATCATGACTGATGTGTAACTCCTATATCACCCTAGGGTCAAGATGAAGTTATCATGATGTAATGTTGTAACTTCATATCACCCTAGGGTCAAGATGAAATTATCATGATCTGGTGTGTTAACTTCTATATCACCCTAGGGTCAAGATGAAATATCATGATGTTGTGTTGTAACTTTCTATATCACCCTAGGGTCAAGATGAAATTATCATGATGTGGTGTTGTAACTTCCTATATCACCCTAGGGTCAAGATGAAATTATCATGATGTGGTGTTGTACCTTCCTATATCACCCTAGGGTCAAGATGAAATTATCATGATATGATGTTTGTAACTATCTATGTGATGTATATATCATATTTGAAGGAAATGTTTTTAAAAGTGATTGTCATAAGCAAAAATAATGATTAACAAATCAAGATAATTATCAGTGTGTTAGATATAGAAGAAAAAGGATCATCCATGGCTTTTTTAGTAAGGATTGAAAATTCCTTAGTTGGGATAACTATTTGTTGTCATTCCTGCCAGTTGATATGATACTGATTTGATGCAAATTTTGAAATATTCTAGCAAGAATAGAACCATTGTAGTTAATGCATGTCGTAAGAAACGACAGTTTGAATATTCATTTAGAATTTGTGCTTTAACTGCAGTTCTGCAGTTATCAAGGGTCTACAATTGTTCTTCATATTCACTGGTATTAATTTACACATGACAGCCATTATTTAAATAAAATGACAGCTCAGTATTTATCCAAACACTCTTTATTTGCAATTTTATTAGCTTGCGGACGAATATCCAAGGAGAGTTATTGTCGTCGGCGTCTTTGGCGTCGTCTGTAGACACCCTGGTTAAACTTTTGCATTTTAGTTATATATCTATGCAACCACTCATTGCATATGAATGAAACTTCGCATGTCTGTTATGGCCCTTTTTGGACTAAGACATACCAGGTTAATTTTTGCGTTTAGTTGTGTTTAAGTTTAAGATGTCTATGCAACCACTCATTGAAAATGAACCAAACTGCTTATGTGTGTTCACCTTCATCATTGGAACACACAGAGACAAGAACCATAACTCTGGATTGCATTTTGGCAGAGTTATGGCCTTTTTTGGACTTAATTTTTCAGGTTAAAATTTTTTATCAGGTAAGATATCTATGCAACCACTCATTGGATATGAATGAAACTTTGCATGTGTATTCACCATCATTGATTGAACACACAGAGACAAGAATCATAACTCTGGGTTGCATTTTGACAGAGTTATGGCCTTTTTGGACTAAATTTTTCAGGTTAAAGATTTTTATCAGGTAAAATAACTATACAACCAATCATTGGATATGAATGAAAGTTTGCATGTGTGTTCACCATCATCGATGGAACACACAGACACAGGAGCCATAACTAGGGGTTGCATTTGGCAAAGTTATGGCCCTTTTGGACTTACTTTTTCGTCTGAAGACACCCAGGTTAAACTTTTGCGTTCAGTTGCAGTTAAGTTTTGGTGTTTTGCCTCCAATCTCAATCTTTGCATGGGTGATGAGTTTTATCCCATCTGCGAGCTTTGTTGTCTTCTGACAACTCTTGTTTGATTGAAATAAATAGATACTAAAATAGAAAAGAAGTATTCTAATTTAACATTTCATAATAGTTTTAAGTTGGGACATTAGTGTAGTGAATAGCTTGGTGGATGCTCATTGAGGTTGTGGGTTGATCCCCAGCTCCAACAGATGCCTCTTAAAAAACAAACTCATAGTGTCTACCAAAGAAGCGGACTCAATAGTGGTTCTTCCAAGGAAGTGTACTCAGAGTGATTCATTATTATAAGCTTTGAGCTTTCTACATAATCAAGCTAAATAAATTACTAAAATCGAAATAGTTTTAAGTGAAAATTTATCAATAATTGCCATGTGTCCCTTTAATTAAATTTATAAAATATATTTATTTAAATCAACTTTTAATCTGGTAGTCCATTTGCCTACCCGATGAGTCAACTGTCAAAATGGTGGTACATTTGTTTACCTAATAAATCACTTGTTAATCAGGTAATATATTTGCATACCTGATAAATTACCAGTTTATCAAGTGGTTAATTTGCATACCTGATAAATCACAGGTTAAATCAAGTGGTTGATTTGCATACCTGATAAATCACCGGTTAACAAGTGTTGATTTGCATACCTGATAAATCACCTGTTAATCAGGTGGTGCATCTGTGTACATGACAAATCTTTTAGCCATCAGATGATACATCACCTGGTGGTATCAGGTAGTACATTTTACCTTTATTACATGACAATTACATCTGTTTATCAGGTGGTACATTTTTTTATACCTAGTAAGTAACCTGTTTATCAAGTGGTTCATTTGTATACCTGATAGATCACCTGTTCATCAGGTGGTTCATAAACATACCTGATAAATCACCTGTTTATAAGGTTATTCATCTATGTACCTGATAAATAACCAGTTTATCAACCGTATATAAATACTCTCGCTCTGGGTAAAGTGGTGTATTTCCATAACAGAAGCAGAAGCATTAATTGATCTACAATATACAATATGATTGGAAAAGGTGTGACCACTAAATGATTAACAGTCAGAGGCCACATCTGACCACTTACACTTGACTGCTGACGCTTAAGGGCACTGTTTTGGGTCAAATAGACTGGCTGCTGGCCGCGTTAAAGAGGTGACTGCTTAATACATGTTCTTGTAAGAGATGGCTGCATGGACAAGTTGAACTGTATATAATTTACCTTTCAAATCCATAGCACAAATTGAATATTTCATATGTTTTCATAATGAGTCATTTCCAGACATAAAGGATTGGTGTGTTGACATCACTGTTGTTGATAGTTGGTTGGTTGGTTGGTTGGTTGGTTGGTTGGTTGGTTGGTTGGTTGAATATTTAGCATCATTTTTATGCCATTGAGGGCTAACAGATGATCAGTTAACCTAACCACTTATTTCCTGGGATTAACCAGTACTCAAGCACACCCCATCTCCGCAAGTAAGTAATAACTTTCCCACTTGAATCAGTGGTGAGAGATGAATGATTATGAGATACAATTCGTATATCAATCATCAGGAAGACTGTTGCCAGGCGAGGGATTCAAACTCACGACCCCTGGATTGATAGTCAGACACGTAACCGACTGAGCTAATCGGGCCCAGCTCACTGTTGTTGAAATGTTCCAACTGAATCCTTACGTCCTGTTGTTGACACACAATTAGGTGGTTTTGTGCGCACAGAATACCTGATGAAGATTGCATAATATGAATTAAAGTTACTTTTTACCCTTCAAATCCATAGCAGAAAGTGATGGCGAGTCATTTCCAGAGATAAAGGATATAAAGTGTGTATGGCATGTAGTCTATCATGTCACTGTTGCTGATTAAAGTGTTCCAAATGAATCCTTACATCCTGGAGTCACAGTATGCTAATGGTACAGAAATAGTTTGTTAAGTGCAAAACAGTGATATCTACTTCTTGATATATTTATAGATAAAACACTTTATCATCAACTCTTCATTACACTCATTGTAGCACATGGCTGCACAAAGAATATCCTGTAGTACACTATAAAACATATACACATATCTGGCTACATATATTTTTTCATTATTTATTTCAATACGGGTATATAACGTCATTAGGATGTATTAGGATCATAAGGTTGTATCTGCTAGTAACCATCCTTAGCAGGTCAGCAGGGCCCCTGTTTTTACTTACAACCTTTTACTACTGACAAAACGAGGCAATGAAGATGAGTAATCAAAGGTAGGTATTGTCTTGTAGTGATGTTTTTTTTCATAAGTCTGTCACATAAGATCTTTGAGAACCAATTTAAACATTCTAATTCTAATCAGTAATATATAACTTTTACTTGGCTATTATGTAAGTGTTTGTATTCTCCATGGAATATTATGTAACTTTTACTTGGCTATAATGTAAGTGTTTGGATTCTCCATGGAATATTATGTAATTTACTTGGCTAGTATGTAAGTGTTTGTGTTCTCCATGGAATATTATGTAACTTTTACTGGTCTATAATGTAAGTGTTTTTGTTCTCCATGGTTTTTAAAAAGATGAGCGTTTGCACTCGCATGCAGTGCTCTTGTTATATAATTATTTTGGGGTTTTCTTGATTCCAGAAGCTATGGGCATCTCATTGAATTAACAACACTTTTCATGCTAAATTTATCATGCTTCACAAATATGCATGACAAGATGGCTGAGACTACCGGTATAAGAATCTAACATAGGTTTGAGGTTCAGATAGAAAATTCTGTCCTGAGGAATAACAGTTATCCCAAGGGACTGAATTTTCTTTCCGAAAGGCCATGAATGATTATTTTTCTTGCATACCAAACATATTAAATAATTATTTAAACTTGTTTTATCATTATTTTTTTACAACAGTCGCTTTTAAGACGATAGATTACAAGATTAACATCATATGTTTTTTTACATTACATCATATATCAGTCTTAATGTCATCACGCGAAAATGTTAATCTTGGCCCTAGGGTGTGATAGAAATATCTGACCCCAGTAAAAATGCAAATATCCTTATCTGGTGTGCAAGAAATTAGTGACAGTTGAAATCAGTTAAACGACTAAGGCCCATTTGGGTCTCTTAATGGGCCTTAGTTGTTTATGAAATAGATAAGATAGAAAAGTGGATCAGCTTAAGTCATCTATATTTATATGTAAATAAACAATATAAAATCTGACCCAACACTGAAAGATATTCAACTATCAAATGGGGAATTTTTTTTTTGGCAATTGTGCAACTTTTTATTCATTCTAAACATGACATTGATTGAATCAGAATTTAATAGAGGTAAGTTTGTTATTTATGTAATGAAGTCATTAGTTACCACATTGATTTGGGCCCTGTCAGATATTGATTTCCCCATACGTGACTTACCTAAAACTTTACACAATGAATTTGCAGTAATCAGGAAGTAAAAATTGCAGGTTGACTAATGCAGTGGGGATTTCCCAGTGTTAGTGTAACATTACCACAAATGAAGGTGATATTGGGATTTTAGACATGTAAGACAAGTTTGCCTTTATAAAGACAATTAAAACCATTTGTGTTGAGATAAAAATGCAATAATGTTTGATTTGATCAGTTTAAATAAAACTCATTCTTGATCACAATACTTGTTTTTTTAAAAAAATAGTAAAATTTCCATTTATTTTAGTTTCAGTTGGGTAAGGTTTACATTATTTTGGTTTATATTTCTTTGTGTGTTCTGCCTACGCTTTTAGAATATGCTTGTCATTGTTACAGACAAATCATCATAAAGGTGTAAAAAATGACTAAATTAGGAATAGAACAAAATAAGAAAAGACAACTGCCCCATGCAGAGATAACTAAATATCATTCTATTCGTAAGTTTTTGTGTCTCTTAACTGTAACATGATAAGGAATGTGGATGATTCAGTTTTTTTAATTTACAATATCTTTTCATATAGTATTGGTATAACGGTATTTGATGTTTGTTAATGTGCCTGTAGAAGATTATAATTATCTAAGGATATTAATTTTCTTTTTTTAAATTGCTGGTTTTCTTGGAAACAGTTGCGCTAGTTGAAGGGCATATTTGTGTTTACTTTATCACACCTGGTTCTGCCTTCAATAATCAATATGTGGGGTTGTGTAAAGTTTAGGGGATTTACCATTGGTATCACTGATTGACACAGAAAATAGTAATTGGTGTTTATTTATCTACCCACTGATAAATTGACAGTGTAAAAATGTTTGTGAGGAAGTGATCAGTAAAGCTGTAAGCATATTAAGGAGTGTTAATTTGCAGGTTGGTCAGGTTAATTGATAATTAAGTTTTGAAAGAACGATGAGGTTTATTTTCTAGATATTTACAGTTTAAATAAAACATTTAATCATAATAAAAATGTATATTCGGATATTGTTCAAAGTAGCAGAAAAAAAGCTGTTTGATTTCAACCTCATTATTAGCTTTTACTAATTATATAATTAAGTGTGAAAAAAATCTAAATATTCTACCCACTCCAACAGATGAAGAGGGGGGTGGGTAGTATCTAATCCCCTTCTGGTTTCAACAGAGGGAACTCTAGGTTTGTTACTGGAAAGATTACTCAAAATGAAAAAGTATCCAAGCTAGACTCTTGAAACTTTGAATGTGGATTTAAGAAGGCAGTAAGGAGAAAATGCAAGTAGTTATAGTTTTTCAGTTGTACAAAACAAATCAATTGGTAAAAACAATTTTGTGATTCACCAAGACATGTAGTTGCAAATATGGTATAGGATTTATTGTTCGACAAGTTTTACATGAATTATGGACTTTTAATTATTTAACATATAACATATATAGACAAAACTTGAAAACAAAGAAAAGAGTCTAATTGATCTTCCATATTTCCTGATGTATACAATATTCTCTGAAGTATACACTATTCTCTGACATATACACTATTCTCTGATGTATACACCATTCTTTGATATGCACACCATTCTGTTAATTAATTGTGCTTACTTTTGCTTTAGATTTTAAAAACAAGTGTTTTTAACAAAAGATCAAAAAGTAATTCTGAAATTCAAGAATGCTTTATATCTCTGCTCAACCACCTTCCCTAGTGCTTGAACAATGTCAGCTGACAGGGGATGGGGCAGGGGATGCGGCAGTCGGAATGATTTTAAGTTGCTGTCTATGGCGACAAATAAGGCTTCTTCTTTTTCTATTAAATAAAAGGTTCCTCCATGGCCGTGTGGTCTAAGGTGCCGTCACAAGATCACTTACCTCTCACCACTAAGTTCATAGGTTTGATTCTCACTCACTCCAAAAACTTTATGTGAGAAAGTTTGCCAGTTACTTGTGGAAGGACAGTGGTTCTACTCAGTCTGAGGTCTGCCTCCACCAGTAAAACTGGATATGCCATATAACCTGAAATGTGTTGAAAGTGGAGTTAAATCCTATTCTATTAGACAACCTTATAAGCGGACAGAAACTTATTTATTGTCACACTTGAAAAGAAAGAGGTCAGATATCTACTTTATTTAAGAATATTCATATGATTGAATGAATGAACTGATGGATGGATTGATGGAAGACAAGGAAGATTCAAGGCTCACTATCCACAGCTGAGAATAATGTAAAATAAAGCTAAACCCATTGATACCTGCAGAACTATCATGTTTCAGTCAATTGTGACTTGGTCAAGTGCATTATCACTTCTTACATTTATACATATTATGTCTGATGTTTTTACAAAACAAGTTCCCATGAATGAGCAGAGTAGCAAATGTGACTTTGTCCATGTAGCACAGTGCAAATGCTGGTTTCAATTCAGTGCTTTTTTTCCTGTAAATTGGGAAGAGACCCAATCCTTCAGCATTTGCAAAAAACAGTGGATTAAGGGGAAATTGCTTTTTTTTTAAAAGCTTTAGGACTCGCACCACTACTATCTCCCCTGACTACTCTGAATCTACAGATAAAGTAGGTAGAAATAAAACTTTAGTTCTCCCCCTCACACTTTCAATTTGTTTGATATTTCATGTCTGGTCTGTAACTTTGTTTTACATGAAGGGATTTAATATAGCTTGACACAAGTGATCAACATATTATGATGATGTGTCACCTACATTTACCTGTAGAAATACCCAGACCTTTACTTCAGATGTCAAGGTCTTGGTTACACAAAGGTCAAGGTCACACTTTAATGTTAAAAGAAACATGAAATTGTGTGTCTAGTCTGAAACGTCAGTCCATTACTTTTGATATTCATGGATATATATAAATCCCTACCTATTATAAAACATATTGTTATTTTCACAGACCATTTGGGGAGTGGGGAGCATGTGATACTTACCAGTGACATTTCTTGTTAATAATAGAGTTGGTATTTAATGAAGGTCGGATTAAAATAACCAGACAGAAACCCTTAAAGAAGTTTGTTTGATTTGAGAGTATTCCTAGAACAAAAAAGAGGCATGCGATATGTGGTACCTTTTTTACTCCAGCTGTTTATGAAATATGTTATAAACATTTATGCAAAAAGTATCAACAAATGACTCCATTTAACATTACAAAACATGAACTTCAATCCATCCAAAAAGGTACCAAGTGTAGAGAACAACGGCAACTCTAATGAGCATGTATATCAATATTAAACTTGACACATAATATAAAACAATTTATTCTATACCTGTAAGTGTATAGCCAATCACCCATTCCAGATGTTACCATGTGATCATATAGTATGTAAAAGTTTATTGGATCCATTAACTTTTATAATTTACAGTTCAAAATTCAAGATGGAGATTTAAAAAAAAATAAAATAAATTTAGTAGCAATTTCAACAATTAAAACAAACAACCAACAAAATGTTCTGCATGACGAATGAGACGTTGAGAAAATCTGCAACTTCTTTCGTGTCTGTCGCTATCATTATAGGTTTTTTCTAGGGCGGAATGAAAGGGCGCAGCACCTGCCCCATTTAGACTCCGCCCTTCTGCCCTAAAAACGGCCCTTCTTTGTTTAAATGCGCCCTGCTGCCCCAATTACAAGTCGTATAAACAAATCAACTGTCAATCACATACATGTGTTAAACATTTGCCGATAGTTTACTGATATGACACGCTTAGCCTGAATACACAGGTATTCACCAGTCCTTCTCTTGGTTAATATGTAACAATCAGCTGATGAGGTCCTTGTCGCATGTCCTTACAGCAAATGACGTCACACTCCAGTCACTTTTGAAGTAATAGTTTAAGCTTCAAATATCATTCCATGTTTTTTTTCCGATGCGCATATTGCGGAAACTAAATGAATTATTCATTATTTTTCACAAGTTGTTACAGATTTAGCATTTATGCTTACTTTATAACTTTGAAAGGTAAATTACAGAGGAATTCAGGGTCCAAGCTAGCGAAAATGTCATCATATTCTGATGCATGGCTTTGAAATCATGGTTTATTTATTTAAAATGATCTTGATTTTTCTACCCTCTTTTGATAAATTCTTTCAAAAAAACTACGAAACCTTTTTGCATTGATGGGACAATATAAACGTATTCATACAGGCAAGGCACATACATAACAGGTGTAAAAGTCATATAATGATTAAATAAAGGAAGATAATTCTTCCTTTATTTCGATATATACATATAATTTTATAAATATTTGTTTTCACAAAATAAACGATGATAGAACATAGAATGTCTTCAAATGTGCTTCCCTGAAAAGTGCAAAATTTGCTTTACATTTTTGTATCCATGTTTTTAAATCTTGAAATATTTTTTCCCCCAGTTTGCGATTGTATTCAAGACGCCAGAGTATCGGGACACAAATATTGATAAGCCAGTGAATGTTCTTGTGATGCTCCAAAGGAAATCTGATGGTGAATCGAGCGATCCCAAATCCTTCACATACTATCCAAAATCTTTAGGTATGTTATATTATAGGTGTAACCCCACCATTGATTTTTGTGCTTTATTGTACAGTAAATAATAAAAGTTTGGAGGCTTGTCATTCATTGAGAGACTCGAATGAATGAAGTGAAATTTACCTTTTACTGTTTGTCAACCTCTCACTACCAAAATATGATGAGAAAAGTAGCGGTCATTTGTCATATAAGGGTGTTTTTTTTCTACTGAGTGTGTACACTGTTGGCAAAATGAATGTAGATTTCCGAAATCATGTATTCATACCCCAATTTCCGAGCATAATTTTTTTTTTCTAAATTCACAATTCAAATATGACAATGCTTTCAATATGTTCAAAATACATCAATAATGTCATTTAAATAAAAACATTATCCAGTGTACAAATTGCTCTAGAACACTTATTAGATTCAGCATACAAATTGCTCTAGAACACTTACTGGATCCAGTATACAATCATAATTTGCAGATCAAGAGGGTATTTATCGTAAACGCAAGAAAGTGCTCCCTTACCCTGGTAAAGGTGGATTCAGTAGTCACATAGACCAGTCTGGCCCCTATGGTGGCATGGGTGAAAACAGCAATGGTGGCGGCATGTCAAATAATATTGGAATGCAAAACGGGGGCAGTAAGTATATGTTGTAATACCATGTCTCAGGATAAATTATCCTACAAGTGTCGCAGTCATTGTCAACCTTAAAAAGATATGAATTCTGAGTTCAGATATCATTTTATCATAGAACTTTTATCATATACCTATCAGAGTAATTATGTAATTAGTATGTCAAAAATATCCACAATGTATATAGTCAATTCAGCCATCTCCATTATGAATTTGGTACTTCAACAATAACTTCTTTTTTTTTTTTTGAATGGAGTTAATGCATTTTCAACACTTTTCAAGTTATATTATGGCATATCCAGTTTTACTGATGGAGGTAGACCTCAGACTGAGTCAGACTGAGTAAAACTGTCCTTTCGCAAGTAACTGGCAAACTTTCTCACATAAAGTTTTGGAGCAAGCGGGACCCGAACCTACAACCTTAGAGGTGAGATGTTAGTGATCTTGAGATGGCATCTTAGACCACTCGGCCACAGAGGACCTCAACAATTGTATTGTAAAATACTGCACACACCTTCTCTATAGAAAAACATAGGGACTATATGAAAGTACAATTAAACCATTAAAAAATAATGTGTATGATATATTAACAATATTTATAGTGTACATTATATCTGATATTTTCAACCCTATTTATAATGTGTTCTGGTAATTTTTACCATTTTGATAGTTTTTGCTGTAAATGCAAACATATTCATATGGCCAATGCAACTGTTTTTAAAAATGTAAGTGTTATATGGTACAATATGTGGTGTATCATATCAGGTATTCCCGACCTGGAACAGCTGCATCACATGCACCAGATGCAGACCGGGGAAAAACAAGTGTACATGCCAAGTCAGTCAGGTAATATCTCTATGAATAATCAGTGTGAGGTCTAGTTGCGCATATCCCTTTTGTGATCCGGTTCAGTAATTTTTGACGAGTTATAGTCCTTTGTATTTTCGGAATTAAAAATCCTGTCTGTGTTTCTTCTCTTTAATCAACTCTTGCATTTCAATGCTGGGAATGATAAGTATGACATCATGTTGTGCATGTCCCTTTTGCTAGTACTGGTTCTACTTTGGAAAACCTCTAGCATTATTTGAACCATCAACTGGACACATTCTGTATCTGCATGTGTGTAGTACTGGTTCTGCCCAGGAAAACCTCTAGCATTATTTGTACCATCAACTGGACACATTCTGTATCTGCATGTGTGTAGTACTGGTTCTACCCAGGAAAACCTCTATCATTATTTGAACCATCAACTGGACACATTCTTTATCTGCATGTGTGTAGTACTGGTTCTACCCAGGAAAACCTCTAGCATTATATGTTGTAAGCAATAATTTGTTTCTCAATCAATGTAGAATAAATAAGTTTAAAACACTTAGAATTCACTGAAATTTGTTGAGAATGGTCTGTGTGAAATCTAATTGTACATATATTATCCCTTTTGTTTTTAAATTATTTTAACCAATAGTATTTTTATCTAAGCAGAGAGCAGACCCAGGATTAGAGCCGTGCGAACACAACCAGCTGCTCCTACCATCCTACATCAAAGGAACAACTTGGTCATGAACCAGCCCCCAGCAAACATTATCGCCGACCCTCAACAGTTTTTGTTTGAAGAAGTTCCCAGCATGAGCTCTATAAACACCGCCAGTCAGTTTAATGGTGGAAATTCCCCACCTTATGTCAATGTTGATTCTCCACAGAATTATGCGGCTGGTTCCCCACATGGTATGAATTCAATGAGCGTGACATCGCCATACAGCAACAATGGTTCTGTACATGTCGGTTCCCCTAATGTGAACCCATCGTTAGTTGTTGATCAGGCATACAGCAATGGGTCCCTCTCTCCGCAGCATGTAACACAAACATCCCCACATACAAGCATTGGTTCCCCTCATGCAATGATGGACCCATCATCACAGAATAGAATCTTTGGTTCCCAAACAATGATTGGAGGCTCTCCAAACCCAGTTAATACTGCAGAAAATGCCTCTCTGACACAGACAATAATATCAAGCTCTCAAGCCACACAGATGCAGACAAGCATTCCATGAACATGACTGATATAAATAACCAGCAGTTTTCACAAACCAATCCAAGTAACAAGCTCAGTACCTTCTGACTGCCTGGAAACCAGTCTAGAAACAGATTACTTTCAAACCAATCAACAGCTGTACCAACAATTTAATCAACCAAGTGTATTTATGGACAATAAAATGTTACACAGGTTTAGTGCACAGGACATTGAATATGAATTGAACCCCAATGCACAGGAGATCCACCATCAGTTGAACAACTGGAGTCAGTTATACGGCGGAGCCCAGCAGTGTAGTTTTCAGGCTAGGTGTGCCACTGGGGGAATGTACTCGCCCGACTTCGAGGATGCGGTTCTGGGATTGGACTGTGTTGATGGAATACCCAACAAAACAGCATCCCGCCCGTTAGGACTAGATGAGGTAGACAGCGCTATCACAACTCGATTTGACATGACAAAGTTAAAAACAGGCTTGAAGGAAAGTGTTTCTGTGAAAGGAGACACTGTTAAAACTCAAGCACCTGTTAAGGTAGAATCTATGGAAAAGAAAACACCAGCTGCAAAAGATTTACCATATTCAAGGAGCCCAGTGGTTGCCAAGGAAACAGTCATTGTTACAACAGAGGCAGGAGTTCAGGCAGAATCTGCGCAACAAGCCCACTGTGAAGGTTCGTATTTCAATGTCATTTCTGTAAAATATCTATCAGACAATTATGTTATCTGTCATTTCTGTAACCTACCTATCTGACAGTTTTGTTATCTATCATTTCTGTAACCTACCTGTCTGACAATTATGTAATCTGTATTTTCTATAACCTACCTATCTGACAATTATGTTATCTGTTATTCTGATAACCTACCTGTCTGACAATTATGTAATCTGTATTTTCTATAACCTACCTATCTAACAATTATGTTATCTGTTATTCTGATAACCTACCTATCTGACAATTATGTAATCTGTATTTTCTATAACTTACGTATCTGATAATTATGTTATCTGTTATTTGGATAACCTACCTATCTGACAATTATGTAATCTGTATTTTCTATAACTTACGTATCTGATCATTATGTTATCTGTTATTCTGATAACCTACCAATCTGACAATTATGTGATCTGTATTTTCTATAACCTAGCTATCTGACAATTATGTAATCTATATTTTCTATAACCTACCTATCTTACAATTATGTATCTGTTATTCTGATAACCTACCTATCTGGACAATTATGTAATCTGTATTTTCTATACCATACCTGTATGACAATAATGTTATTTCTATAACCTACCTATCTGACAATTATGTTATCTGTCATTTCTGTAACCTACCTGTCTGACAATTATATGATCTTTTTTCTCTATAATTTACCTTTCTGGCAATTATGTAATCTGTATTTTCTATACCATACCTGTATGACAATAATGTTATTTCTATAACCTACCTGTCTGACAATTATGTTATCTGTTATTCCTATAACCTACCTGTCTGACAATTATGTAATCTGTTATTCCTATAACCTACCTGTCTGACAATTATATAATCTTTATTTTCTATAACCTACCTATCTGACATTTATGTTGTCTGTTATTCCTATAACCTACCTATCTGGACAATTATGTAATCTTTATTTTTCTATACCGTACTTCCCTGACAATTATGTAATCTGTATTCTCAATACATGATTAACCAGACTTGTTTACAATTGTCATATGAGTTTATTGCTTTTATGTTATGAGCATGTAAAGTTAATATACGGCTCCTCTGGTCGAGTGACCTACAGCGCCATCTAAAGATCACTTACCTCTCACTGCTAAAGTCATTGGTTTGAACTTTATGTGAGATTCATTCTGAGGTCTTCTTCCACCAGTAAAACTGGATATGCCATAATATCACCTGAAATAAAGTGGAAATCCCATTAAAAATATGTTATCTGAAATTTCACAGAAAACTGTTGGGTATTAAAGATTTTATTCACCTTTATAAAACTAGCAGCATCTCATGCTTTTCACTTGGAAAACATTACTTTTATTATTTATATTATTATTATTTCTATTATTAGAAATGTCAGATGGGATAAAATTGAAAAATAAATATTTCAAATAAAAATAAGTTTTATATTAGGGAAATGTATTCCCAGGCTGATTTACATGTGAAATTGAAAATTAAATATCATATTTTTAATAATAAAATATATAAAAATAGACTGTCTATAAATCATGAAAAAAAAAACAACTAAAATTGTTATTTATAGAACTCTTAAGCACCTGTCTGTTACAAAAAAATGTTTTAAAAAGTTAAATGAAATATGGTCTGAATATAACAATGTTTTAGAATGATGGTGTGTACTGACATTGCCTTCACAATAGCTTAATTTTGGAATTGCGCTGTATCAGCAATTTAATAAATATCTGGTTTTCTTTGAGTCATGTTATATTCTGGTAAAAAAAAAAAATTAAAAAAAAATCATTTTTCAGAATGAAAAAGAAAACATTTTACAATTATAGTTTTTTGGCCCTGGCAAGGGAGAAACAATCGAGAATCATAAAATTATTGAAACTTTGCGTTTTTTGTTTGTTTGTTTTTTTTGTAGATTTTATAGTTTGTTTTTTCCTCACCAATATTATGGTTAAAAGATATATTTTTGACCCCCATAAAATTCATAATATATAATTTTAATCCTGACAATACTGTAAAACTTACGTTAGAGCGAGTTAAAGGCAGAAAGAGAGTGAGTAAGTTTATATTGATACATATAGATTATTATTGATAATTATGTTTGTAAGGTGTGTTGGAAGGGGGGTGGGTGGTCTTACCCAACCCCCACATACATAAACTGTGACACAAACTGAAAAAAAAAAGCAAACAAAAAAAACATTCAGTACTAGTTGATCAATGAAATGGGCTCTTAACCAACATTCAGTATTGGCTGTACCCATTAATGGGCTCTCAAAAACAACATTCAGTCCTGGCTGCACCTATGAAATGGGCTCTCAAAAACAACATTCAGTACTGGTTGCACCCACGAAATGGGCTCTCAAAAACAACATTAAGTATTTGTTGTACCCATGAAATGAGCTCTCAAAAAACAACATCCAGTACTTGCTGCACCCATGAAATGGGCTTTCAAAAACAACATTCAGTACTGGCTGTGCCAATAAAATGGTCTCTTAAAAACAACATCCACTATTGGCTGAAGTCATGAAATGGGCAATCAAAAACAATACTCAGTACTAGCTGCACCCATGAAATGGTCTCTCAAAAACAACATCCAGTACTGGCTTTAACCACAAAATGGGCTCTCAAAAACAACATTCAGTACTGGTAATGTACCCATGAAATGGGCTCTCAAAAACAACATCCAGTACTACTGACTGTACCTACGAAATGGGCTCTCAAAAACAACATTCAGTACTAGTAATGTACCCGTGAAATGGGCTCTCAAAAACAACATCCAGTACTACTGACTGTACCTACGAAATGGGCTCTCAAAAACAACATTCATTACTGGCTGCACCCATGAAATGGGCTCTCAAAAACAACATTCAGTACTGGTAATGTATTCATGAAATGGGCTCTCAAAAATAACATTCAGTACTGGTAATGTACCCGTGAAGTGTACTCTCAAAAGCAACATTCAGTTCTGGTTATGTACCCATGAAATGGGCCCTCAAAAAACATCATCCAGTACTGGCTGCACCCATGAAATGGGCTCTCAAAAACAACATTCAGTACTGGTAATGTATCCAGAAAATGGGCTCTCAAAAACAACATCCAGCACTGGCTGTAACCATGAAATGGGCTCTCAAAAACAACATTCATTACTGGCTGCACCCATGAAATGGTCTCTCAAAAACAACATTCAGTACTGGTAATGTACCCATGAAATGGGCTCTCAAAAACAACATCCAGTACTAGTGGCTGTACCCATGAAATGGGCTCTCAATAACAACATTCAGTACTGGTAATTTACCCGTGAAATGGGCTCTCACAAACAACATCCAGTACTAGTTATGTATCCATGAAATAGGCTCTCACAAACAACATCCAGTACTGGTAATGTATCCATGAAATGGGCTCTCACAAACAACATCCAGTTCTGGTAATGTATCCAGAAAATGGGCTCAAAAGCAATTCATACAAGCTCTGAGTTTATTTTGCTGTCAAACTGAAATAAATTGGAATGCTCTTATTCACATTACTTGATTGTGAAGCAAAGGAAGAATGGAATTATAATCAAACATAATATTTAGACAATGATTTTGCCACCCGGGTGTATATATCAAACAGACATTATTACATCTTAAATGAATAGTCCAAGAATAAGAATATTTTTTTTTAAATTTAAGTCAATTTTTGTTTATTCTTCCAGCGCTGATAGATTTTATGTTGCAGATGATATATTATATGTTCAAGATGATATATTATATGTTCCAGATGATAGATTATATGTTCCAGATTATAGATTATATGTTTCAGATGATAGCTTATATGTTTCAGAATGATATATTATATGTTCCAGATAATATATTATATGTTCCAGATGATAAATTATATGTTTCAGATGATAGATTATATGTTTCAGATGATAAATTATATGTTTCAGATGATAGAGTATATGTTCCAGATGATATATTATATGATAGATTATATGTTGGAGATGATATATTATATATTAGATTATATATTCCAGATGATAGATTATATGTTCAAGATGATAGATTATATGTTTAAGATATTACATTTTATGTTAAAGATGATAGATTAAATGTTTAAAATGATAGATTATATGTTCAAGATGATAGATTGTGTGTTCAAGATGATAGATTATATGTTTAAGATATTAGATTATATGTTCAAGATGATAGATTATATGTTTAAGATGATAGATTATATGTTCAAGATGATAGATTGTGTGTTCAAGATGATAGATTATATGTTTAAGATGATAGCTTATATGTTTAAGATGATAGATTATATGTTCAAGATGATAGATTGTGTGTTCAAGATGATAGATTATATGTTTAAGATATTAGATTATATGTTCAAGATGATAGATTATATGTTCAAGATAATAGAGTATAATTATGTTTATTTGATCACTGAGAAAGTTTGCAAACAAAAATATTATACATTAAATACATTGTATGTACATAATTAGATGATTAGGAATGGGGTTTGTTAACAAATTATTGTTCGTCTTTTTCCAATAAACACCTTTGGCAGAAACGGGGAATCACAAAGCTTGTTTGGAAATGCGTTGGTCAGTACTATAATGATAAAAAAACATAGCATATGGAACTGTAGGGGATGCGTTTAGAAATTAAATAACCGCTAGATAAGTTTTAAGAACATCCTTTTATTCCCCTCAATGTAACTGGACCCACAAGTTAATTTATTGCACGGAAGCGACGAATCTCTAGATGAAATTAAAAGTAAAATTACTTTTGTAATAACTACTAAACAAAACACCCTTGGTAGCCTCTCAAAATTGATGGTGATAAAGTGATTTGTGACGTAATAGGGTGTGCGATATTTTCAAGCATATACCCGAGAGCGGATCCTGAGCAAGAGTTACCGAACCAAACTAGTATTCGGTACTCATTGTTACTCAGTGTGTACAATAATATAATGCTGACTACGTTCTTGAATGTATTCATTTATTGCAGACGTCAATATTTATTTAAAAAACAAACAAACTCATTAACAATGCATAATGTTAGTCAAACCATAACTTTTCTAGTCTGGTATCTAATGGTATTAATCCACATACTACCACTGCATTCCGCTTATTCTGAAAATAAACTGGTACACACCACCTAAATATGTAATGCTCCATTATGCCTCAACTCTGAACAAACAAATCTGCAGTGAGTAAAATTGTCTTGTTTTCTACCATATAATGTTATGGTGCTTGTATGATAGTGATGTCTCCCTCTGTTTTCTATATTTGATTTGCCGAATTTGAGAATAAGGATAATGTGCCCTCCACAATATGTGTACTGATGTGTGTACTCTCGAACATTGGCAGAGGTGGTCAGAAATCAAAAACCTTATAAACGAGAGGACCGCTGATTTAGAAATACACATTTGATCTGTTATTTATTTTGTATGAACTTTAAATAGCAGTCAATAAGGGGTTTATAGGTATGGTTTTAGCAATATAACAAGCATATTTAAATTTCAACCATTTTTGTTGTTATCAAAAATTGTGTTTTTGGGGAAGTTTAATGGGGCTTTGATATATAATATATTTGTGGAATTAATCTAATAAATAATACTCTCTCTTGCTTTTTACCTTTGAGGACTCATCATGTTGACAGTAAGTTTAGATAAGCAACTTTATTTATACAGGGTTTCACATTTAGTTTAAAACTTGTCTTCCTTGTGGCCCTCTATTGTTTATTAGTGTTTAACATCATTTGACAACCAATGGAATGGCTTCAATTTTCAAAACTTTGTTGCTCTTTGTTTAAACAATTTAATTACTAAGTTTTTTCTTCATTATTAAGAAGTTGTCATTGCTGCACATGTGTGAATGACATTGCACTGACTCCATCTTTGATCCAATTCTGAACGAGTCTTGTACAAACTACAAAGCCACGCGAGCTATGCTAAGAAATGGCCTTAGCAATGGATAAGCTTTCAAACATCAGTTATCTCAGCTTTCAGCGTGGCTCTGCTCAGAGTAGTATAAACTGTCAGTCAAATGATGTTTAACAGTAAGCCTGTTAGTTTCCATTAAGTAAAAATTTAACAATTAAGAAATGCCAGTCACTCCCTGTGGTCACTTTCTTTGGGTTTCTTAATTGTTAAAATTTTTACTTAATGGACACTAACTTTTACCAAGATATACAGAATGCAATAACATATACATGAAATATTCAGTGAAAAACATTTTTCTTCCCACATGAGATTCACACAGTACAATTATATAGAGGTGTAATGATTCATCGATTGATCCCCATTCACCTTTCTGCGAATGTGGGAATCGGGAGTTAATTGAAACTCTCAATAGATTATGATGCAATGCATTCTTTAGACCTCAGATGCATCGATACGAGTGTCAGATCTCGTGTATCACAATTCCATTCTTGATGAAACATAAAAAACTAGCTAGTAAAAACTAACAAACAAAAAAAATAGTTTTTTTTAAAAAGCAAGAAGAATTTTCGCATATAAATTGTCTGAACACGTGACGAATATTACCGACAGCATCTCCTTTCCATCAGGTACTATCCCACTACGGTATGTTTATTTCATCACTCTCGCAGTTATGCAGTGTAATAAGTTCTGTTGTTAGAGTCTGTTAACAAAGATTACTTTTAAGTTACATAATTATGAGCAAGGTTATTACATACACCCTGTTAAACAATCATGGCCACTGCATAAGATACAGTTTAAAAATCAGTATTGTGATTTGCATTGCATCGTGACTTAAATAATGCAATACACTTCATTTTTATTTTCCCAGGCAATATGTATCGTGATGCGTATCACTCTGGAAATGATGTTTCACGATACGCATCACAGATGAAAAAATGCCAATGCACAGCCCTAGTACAATAATAGTTGTTGAGATGAACTCTTAATCGTATTTTTATTACACACGCATACATGAGACATATTTTTACATGTTTGTAATTTGCTAAATGCTCATGATTTAAAATAAAAACACAACAGACAGACTTAACTTTCCCTGCTGTATCTGATTAAAGAATTTTTTAAAAATTGCTAACATCTTTGGCATTTACGGTATCATATGGCAGGGAATTCATTGGATTTTCAACCCTGGTTTTAAACTTTATTTTTTTTATGAGTTATTCATCTTGGATAAAAAAGGGCCAAGTTTGAGTTTGCGTTACCATGTTTAAGTGTTAAACCTCATTTGACAACCAATGGAATTGCTTCAGTTTTCAAAATTGTGTCGCTGTTATTTGCTAAAACAGCCTACAAAAAAATTTAATCATTAAATTCGTTCTTAATTATTAAGAAGCTCATCATCACTGTGCGCGTGAATGGAATGTACAGACACCACCCTTGATTCAAGTCTGAATGAGCTATGCTTAGAAATGGCTTTAGCAAACATCAATTTTAAAACATCAGGCATCTCAGCTTTCATCGTAGCTCCACCTGGAGTCAATCAAATGACATCAAACTGTCAGTCAAATGACATTTGACACTAAGCCAGTTAGTGCTCATTTAGTAAAAATTTAAAACTTAAGAAACCCAAGTCGCTCCCTGCGGTCGCTCCCTTTGGGTTTCCTCATTCTTAAATTTTTACTAAATGAACACTAACTATTACGTAATGAATTTATGTCATTACATCAGTTATATGCGAAATGTAACATAGAATAAGAATCTACACATAAACAATAAGCCAGTAGTCAAACTGTATTTACAAAATCAAAGGCAGTATTTATTATCAGAGGCATCATGAGTGAATAGTAACAAGCAAACAATTTAACAAATTAACAGAATTAAATTTGACACTTCTATCTCAATGTTGGGCAGTATGGGGTTTTACATATGAATAACCAACAGTATAATTACAAGAAAGAAGGATAATTGTAAATATATGACAGTAGGAAGGACAGAGGAAGGTATAACTATCTACACAGGATGGTCACTTGTCATTTATCTCACTTGCCCTTTATCTTACTTTCCGTTTATCACAAACCACATAATAAAACATGTTGACACAGGAGAAGATGTGGTTTAAGTAGGTGCAGGTTCAGTAAAGACATTATTAAAGTTGTTATCTTTAATATGGGAACCAGTTAAACAGATATATACTCTATGGTTCTCATTAGCATTATCTGTACCGCAGTAGTGCAAACATGATGTAGGGTGCTTCTGAATTGATTGTTGGCATGCACTATGAAGTGAAATAAATCACCGTTTGTATTGTCAACCAATTAGACTCCAAGTGTGATAGAATATATTCCTGTTTTAATTTTTTTTATTGTTTGAGATGTTTACAAAAGGCTGCTGCTGAAAGTACAAACCACTTCACATAATAAGGACAGTATATTTGACACGTCCCAAATCATGTGATGTTATCGTCATACTTTAACACTTTAATTTACCAAATTAACATTACAGTCTTTGTTGGCCTCTACATTTTTATTATGAGGGGGTGTATGTCAGATTAGGCTGACTGAGAACCCAATACTGTAGACCCCTGGTAGCCCCTGAATTATTCTCTCATGGATTTGGGTCTACATTCTTTGCAGATAGCATTATTGAGGTCTCTCTCCCTCACTCCCTCCCTCCCTCTCTGAGTTTAACATTCTCACTACATCTATATATAAATGGGTGATTGTATTATCATCATAAGATCGGCCATGCGCATGATCTGAAATATTTTACAATAGGGAATATTAAGTAACTTAGCACGCAAGTGTATTTTTACTAGCTTATGAATATTCATGAAGCTAAAAGCATTGTGCTGTCACTTTTAAATGGTATTTGTATATTTTTTTATTTCTTAAATTTTCACTATTTCCTTAAGAACTGTGTGAATCTCCAATGACTTGTGGAGGAACATAAACCTACTCCATCAAGGGATCGCCACAACAGTTTGGTCCAGGGTGTTGTCTTGGGATTACTTAAATCTCACTGCTAAGGTTGTGGGTTTGAGCCCAGCGGAATCGAAGTCTTTCTGTGAGAAAGATTGTGGTTTAATTGTGGAAGGATGTATGTTCTACTCAGATTCTGTCTGATGTCTTCCTCTTCTAATAAAACAGACTGTCAAATTGTATGAACAACAAAGTATATATGATAAAACTGACATCTCCCTCCGTCTCTGCAGCATAAAAAAGATGTAACTTGTCGTTGTTGTAAGGTGTTAAGCATCACTTTCAACAATTTTTCAGTCGTAAGGCAGCAGTGCATTTTGAGACAGTATTGTAAGCACCACCACAGTGGAGTATCATACTGCAGACACATGGTATGATACCCACTCAGTCACATTATACTGCCACACTGGAGTATCATGCTACATACGCATGATATGATACCTCACCCAGTCACATTATACTGCCACGCTGGAGTATCGTGCTACATTCACATGGTATGATACCCCACCCAGTCACATTATACTGCCACGCTGGAGTATCGTGCTACATACACATGGTATGATACCCCACCCAGTCACATTATACTGCCACACTGGAGTATTGTGCTACATACACATGGTATGATACCCCTCCCAGTCACATTATACTGCCACACTGGAGTATCGTGCTACATACACATGGTATAATACCCCTCCCAGTCACATTATACTGCCACACTGGAGTATCGTGCCGCAGACACATGGTATGATACCCCACCCAGTCGCATTATACTGCCACACTGGAGTATCGTGCCGCAGACACATGGTATGATACCCCGCCCAGTCGCATTATACTGCCACACTGGAGTATCGTGCCGTAGACACATGGTATGATACGACACTCAGTCACATTATACTGCCACACTGGAGTATCCTGCTGCAGACACATGTTATGATACAACACCCAGTCACATTATTCTGCCACACTGGAGTATCCTGCTGCAGACACATGGTATGATACAACACCCTGTCACATTATACTGCCACACTGGAGTATCCTGCTGCAGACACATGGTATGATACGACACTCAGTCACATTATTCTGCCACACTGGAGTATCATACCGCAGACACATGGTATGACAGTGTCTACTTGAGACAGCATTCTAAGTGCTGCCACACTGGAGTATCATACCGCAGACACATGGCATGACAGTGTCTACTTGAGACAGCATTCTAAGTGCTGCCACACTGGAGTATCGTGCTACATACACATGGTATGATACCCCACCCAGTCACATTATACTGCCACACTGGAGTATCGTGCTACATACACATGGTATGATACCCCACCCAGTCACATTATACTGCCACACTGGAGTATCGTGCTACATACACATGGTATGATACCCCACCCAGTCACATTATACTGCCACACTGGAGTATCGTGCTACATACACATGGTATGATACCCCACCCAGTCACATTATACTGACAACATGCCAACCAGACCTAAAACTATCCTCCAAATGCTGAGCCCCAAGTGAGGATATTTCTAGTAACACTTTACAAGTATTAGGTATGACCCAGCAGATACAAAGTGTAAATATTAGTCACGAATAAAGCATACCATACTGTAATGATCATATAATCTTTAATATAAATAACAATTATTCAAAAACGTCTATTTTATAAATGCATTTTATGAGCCAAATTGGCATTTGTTATCATGGGTAATACATTTGTAAAGTATTTATTAATACAGTTGTCTAAATTAGTGATCAATTCTTAAAGTTTGTGTATTAAATGTTGTTAGTATATACTGGTGTTTGATAAGTGTAGAGTTGTTAGTTAAATGGCTGGTACCACTTTATAAGCATCATTCTGTCCAGTTGGCTTTTATTTATAAATTCTGGAAGGGTCTGTGTGTTTGATTAATATTTGGTGTGTAGCTGTATAGTTATAGGTTAAGTTCAGTATTTGTCAATGTTTATCAAATTTTACAGGAGTTACAATTGCCCTTTTTGGTAAATTTACTATGGACCCATTTCTGGTTTTATACATTTGATAGGTAAGTGGTAAATTAGAAATAAATTTAAAGAAACAAATTTGTATATTAATGTTGTTGCTTTTTTGTGTATTTATTTTGTGATAAGTTAGTTCCTAATTAAATTTTTTGTTGATAATTAATATTTCTTATTGTATTTTGATTTGTGATAAGTTTAAAGTAAGTTGATGTGCGGAGGTTAGTGTAAAAATATTCAGTGCCGGTATATTCACTGTTAGTTTGCAGTTATACTATTTTGGAAGGTTATGTTATAATCTATTTATAGGAATAGCTGGCTTCATGACTGTCATACATATATTTAAGGATGTTGTTAATACAGCGGATCAATGGGTTTTTATTCAAGATGGATAAAATGGGGAATTCACCTACACTTCATAATATTGGCGTTAAAACACACATCAGTTGTTGCATGTAATGAAATCATTTGTTTGATTATGGTGATCTGTGAGTAGGGAATTTTTGGTGTACCAGTTTCATTGTGAGAGAAAGGAAATGTTTGAAGATTGGTGAGACGATGTTTAGATATATAATAAATATATTTTCATGAAATATAAACAAATGAACTTTGTTACAAAAATTATACATACTTTTCTGGTACATGTTTACAGTTTTATTTCAAATCTGATGCTGAATTACTTGTTGGGGCTTGATTAATTTCTCATCCAAAGTGGTTTACTTATCTGAGATGGGAATTTATTCTATTTTTTAGAAACTAAAAACCACTTTGTGTTTAGTGATTGAAAAATTATGAAAGAAATATTATGCAGGACTTCTAGAAGGTGATTTTATGTTTTACATCAACATCCGGCTTTAAAGATTATTTGTGTGGGCAAAGAAAATGAAAAGGGATTTTTTAAATAAAATGGTTGTCTGAGTTTTAATTAACAGAAATTAGATAGTATTATATTTCAAAAAGGTTTGATTGATTGAATATTTAGCGTCGTTTTTATGCCATTAAGGGCTAACAGACGATCAGTTAACCTAACAACTGTTTCCTGGGATTAACCAGTACTCGAGCACACCCTGTCTCCGCAAGTAACTGATAACTTACCCACTTGAATCAGTGGTGAGAGACGAATGATAATGAGACACAATGTCGTATATTATCATCACGGAGACTGTTGCCGGGCGGGGGATTCAAACTCATGACCCCTTGATTGATAGTCAGACGCGAAACCAACTGAGCTCATCGGGCCCAACTTCAGAAAGGAAATGAGTGTTTATAAAATGACCCTTGTTAATACTACCGTACTTGAATGTTTGAGCTATAAAAGGACATAATGACCCTGTTAATTATTAGTACTCACATGTTTGAACTTTAAAAGGACATACATCTGTTTGATAAATCTAGAAGGAAGTGCGAGCTGGTAATACAATATAGGACTTATACAACATAAGAAGTTGCGCTTGTTACAGTCCACAGTCCAACCAATTGAAATTCAACATTATATGGGATAATGTTCGTGTCAGATAGGATGCTTTCGTAAAATTATGGGTTATGGAGGATCATTCATCATGAATATAATTGTACAACTTTTTATCCTGTGGACTTCCTCATTATGTTTATTACAACCAGGAAAGCCAAAATTTGATGTTTATTTGCTGTTAGCCACTTGTGATACAGGTAAATGAAAGCAGCTTAATGAACATTTTGATGATGTATGTTACAGTTCAGACAGACATGGACCCCACCCTTCATGTTGCTATGAAGACGTCCCAGGCCCTGCAGTACTATGCTGCCTCGGGCGACATTAGGGCCCTTCTCATGGTTCAGAGATATCTTATGTTGGTACAGGACCAGGATGGAGATCTGTAAGTTTATTTGCACTGTATTCATATTTATAACATCATTTACATGGCAGAAGAGTAAAAACCCAATGGCATATTTTTATATTAACCAATTGAAATATAATTTTTGATTGGTCACTCTGCGTTTTCTGTATAATTTGGCTCTCGAAAATAAAATGCCAAACTACTTTCTGGCTTGTCAAAAAACATAAATGATGTTAATTGTAAGCTCAAATCAACCAATCAAAATTCATGTCTTAAAAAAAAAAAAGCCAGACTTTCATTGGATAGTTTTAGCTGATTTCATTTGAGTATTTACTCAATTGTTTTATTATTTTGAGGACATACATACCATAGGATGTATTTGAAATGGTGTTTATTCTGACTTTGTCCCTTGTTTTATTGATAATATTTTATTTTATAGATAATATTTTGTGTATTTTTGCAGGCCCTTGCATACGTCACTCATCAACCAGAAATATGAAGTATTTCAGAATCTCCTAGATGTCATGGCAACACTGCCGGACTCGTATTCCCGTATCAATGCGTATAATTACCATCACCAGGCATGTAGTTTACGTTGTTTTATGTCTGATTTATCTGGTCTAGTAATAGCTTGATATAATAGGTTTTATCAAGTTCAAACAGTATTATCAGATTATATCAAAGTTTTCAACGTTCTTGAATCAGGTAGTATTGCTGCATAATCAAAAAATAAAAAGTCAAGATGATCTGCTTTTAAGAATCATCTAGCATTGAATTTATTTGACATAATATACAGAAATGTATAAGTTTGGCACATCTCTTCATATGAATATTTTTGACAATAATACTGATTTTATGTATTTTATATTAATTTTGTCAATATGTAGTGAATCTTTTCAAATAATTGTTTCATTTTTTTCATTATAACGCTAAACAAGTTTTTCCACTTGCTTTGTGATAGAGAATGCCACTCCTAAAATTAGGTGTGGTGTAAGAGGCAACAGTATTTTACCTGTGTTTTACCTTTGTATCACTGTATTTCTGTTCAGACCCCACTTCACCTGGCAGTCCTCACCAATCAGCCCTTAGCTGTTGATCTTCTAGTTCGCGCTGGAGGGGACTCGACTCTCGTTGATCGTAATGGCTGCACCCCCGCCCATCTTGCTGTTTTACACAGTCGAGACGAGTGCCTCAAGAACCTCCTGGTATATTTACGACCTGGGGTTACCAAGGAGATGCCATTCCCAGAGCTGAATATCAGATCATACGATGGTAAACTACTATTGTAGATATAGCAGTTGTTGGTAACGTTCTATATGGAATCTACACTGGAAGACTTTAGAAAGACAACACTCAGATAAACAGCTATAAAACATTGAATTCTTTATTGATTTTTTAAAAAACCTATTGTAATTATCACTTCTTTTTACTCATTTGAAATATACAACCCCCGTTAGCTAAATTCACAAAGTCAGTATCTTGTATAGCCTCTCGATGCATTGAAGCATGTGTGACAGGGACATCTCATTGAATGGGTATAAAAATGTGTCATTTTTTGTGAATTTAGATAACAGGGGTTATATGTTTCAAATCAATAAAAAGAAGTGATAATCACAAAACATTTTAATGAAACTTTCCAGAAAAGGTAGAAAGATGTTACATTATGAAATAAAATAAATTTCAATAAAAACGATAAAGAACTCAATGTTTTATTGCTATTTATATGAGTGTTGCGTTTCTAAAGTCGGTGTATGTTACATACAAGTATGTTTTGTGATAATATTTCGAGTATTCCTTGTGCTTCATTTCACTCACCTCTGTCAGTATATGACGTATAATATCGTGTGTTGGAGGAGTTCCCCAATATCAGACTGCGCATAGAGTAGTACTCGTGTTTGACAGAATGAAGACATGATGAGTTTATAAGTTACATCTATAAGTTTATTTAATATGTGCTGAAATATACATGTATGTAAGTCAACAGGCGTGTAACTGAATAGATATACAGTCAAACCTGTTTAAGGGGTCACCTCCTTTAAGCAGCCACCTGTCTTAACCATATTTTCTATTTCCCATTTCTATGCTTTCAGAGTAAATTAACCTGTATTAAGCAACTACCTGTCTTAAAAGGCCACTTTTGCTCCTTCCCTTTACTGGCTGCTAAAGACAGGTTTGACTGTATATGTTATTGAATGTGTGTATTTGATATTTGTTAACATATGCAAAGTACACATAAAAAAGTTTTACAAAAGTGAAGTATTACATAGATACATGATATCATCCCAGTGGTGCGCTATGTTCTCAGGTGTCTTCTTGTTTCACATATTTGGACACATTTTGCGCTGATGGGACGACTAAAACTAAAGGTCCTTTTACTTCATACAAGATATGAGCACATGCAGTAGATAATATAAAAATTGTTTTCCCTCTTAAATGAACAATTTAAAACTGTTTGGACTATTGAAGTCTTGGTTTAATTGTAACCTGGATTTAGGCTGGTTGGTTTTTTAACTGGATAGTTGTATAACCACTGGGCCAGCTAATATGTCATTATCTCATGTAACAGGTTTTACACCAGTACATTTGGCCTCTCAGTTAGAGAACCTGGCTGCTATGAAGTTGCTGGTATATGCCAAGGCCAACATCAACATGGCCGATGGGAAGAGTGGTCGCACCGCACTGCACCACGTGGTAGAAGCAGATGAGCTCTCATTGGCTGCATATCTTATCTTGCAGGTGAGTAAAGAGCATTAACAATGCATAAATTATACCAAAGGCATGTCGCACCACCAAGCCACATTATACTTACACCAAATCATGATACACCACCTAGCCACATAACGACACCAAGTCATGATACATCACCTAGTCACATTATACTGACACCAGGGCATGGTACACCACCTAGTCACATTATACTGACACCAGAGCATGAAACACCACCTAGCCACATTATACTGACACCAGGGCACGGTACACCACCTAGCCACATTATACTGAGAAGCAGAGCATGATATGCCACCTAGCCACATTATACTGACACCAGGCATGGTACACCACCAAGCCACATTATACTGACACCAGAGCATGATACACCACCTAGCCACATTATACTGACACCAGGGCATGATACACCACCTAGCCACATTATACTGACACCAAGGCTTGATACACCACCTAGCCACATTATACTGACACCAGGGCACAATACACCACCTAGCCACATTATTCTGACACCAGGGCATGATACACCACCTAGCCACATTATACTGACACCAGAGCATGATACTCCTCTTAGCCACATTATACTGACACCAGAGCATGATACACCACCTAGCCACATTGTACTGACACCAGACCATGATACACCACCTAGCCACATTATACTGATACCAAAGCATGATACACCACAGTCACATTATACTGACACCTGGGCACGATACTCTACCTAGCTACATTATACTGACACCAGGGCACAAAACACCACCTAGTCACATTATACTGACACCAGGGCACAATACACCACCTAGTCACATTATACTGACACCAGGGCACGATACACCATATAGCCACATTATACTGACACATGGGCACAATACACCACCTAGCCACATTAAACTGACACCAGTGCACGATACATCACATAGTCACATTATACTGACACCAGGGCACGATACACCACCTAGTCACATTATACTGACACCAAAGCATGATACACTATCTAGTCACACACTGACACCAGGGCACGATACACTACCTAGCCACATTATACTGACACCAGGGCACGATACACCACCTAGCCACAATATACTGACACCAAGGCACAATACACCACCTAGTCACATTATACTGACACCAGGGCACGATACACTACCTAGCCACATTATACTGACACCAGGGCACGATACACCACCTAGCCACAATATACTGACACCAAGGCACAATACACCACCTAGTCACATTATACTGACACCAGGGCACGATACACCACCTAGCCACATTATACTGACACCAGTGCACGATACACCACAGTCACATTATACTGACACCAGGGCACGATACACCACCTAATCACATTATACTGACACCAAAGCATGACACACCATCTAGCCACATACTGACACCAAAGCATGATACACCATCTAGCCACATTATAATGACACCAGAGCATGATACACCACCTAGCCACATTATACTGACACCAGGGCATGGTACACCACTAGTCACATACTGACACCAGAGTATGATACACCACCTAGCCACATTATACTGACACCAAAGCATGATACACCATCTAGCCACATTATACTGACCCCAGAGCATGATACACCACCTAGCCATATTATACTGACACTAGGGCATGACACAACACCAAGCCACATTATACTGACACCAGGGCATGGTACACCACTAGCCACATACTGACACCAGGGCATGGTACACCACCAAGCCACATTATACTGACATCAGGGCATGGTACACCACCTAGCCACATACTGACACCAGGGCATGGTACACCACCAAGTCACATTATACTTACACCAGGACATGATACACCACCTAGCCACATACTGACACCAGAGCATGATACACCACCTAGTCACCAGGGCATGGTACACCACCTAGCCACATTATACTGACACCAGGGCATGGTACACCACCTAGCCACATTATACTGACACCAGGGCATGATACACCACCTTGCCACATTATACTGACACCAGGGCATGATACACCACCTAGCCACATTATACTGACACCAGGCTGACCAGTCATAGACCCATCCTCATAACTATTAAGGCTGGAGTGAGAAAGCTTGTATCACTATTCCTTAAAGTGTTTGGTAGTGTGTTCAGACTAAGGATCAAACTCGACCTTCCTCATACTTCATGACATTATGATGTTGGTTTCATTCTTCTATTAAATCTTCCTTATAAACTTATCACTGTCATGTATCACTGACCCTGACCGTCTTACTGAAATATTTTCATAGCGTTGGTGGCTGCTTTGTCAGTCCTATACATATATACACATGTATATGTACATGTATATGTACATGTATATGTGTTTGTATAAGAATTTTACTGAACATAATGAACATTAAACTTGCCTAATGTTTCTCATCACCCGATGAAAACTCAGAATTCGGCTTTTAATTTTTAAATAAATGGATCATTGTAGGCTGGAGCCAATGTGAACTTGAAACGTTTTGATGGCAATACCCCACTACACATTGCATGCGGAAGGGCGAACGTTGGAATGGTGGCCCTTTTGATGGCAGGTGGCGCTGATCCCAACATCGAGAATGATGATGTTACTGAGCTGACGGACGATTCCGAAGAGGAAGAAAGTGCCGATGGAGAACCGAGCAAAACTGGCGAGGAGGATGGAAGTGAAAGCAAAATTTCTGAAGAAAAACAGGGTGAGAATGAGGAGAGAAAACAATCTGACAGTGAGAAAGATGAAGATGAAACAGAAAAGGAAGAAGAGAGGAAGGTCAAATCGCCACAGACAAGAGGGTTAACTCCTGCAGACTTTGCCGACAATAATGAAAAGGTTGGTGTTTGTAAATGTTGAAACAATGGTACATGTGATTAAGTTTAAATCCTACATAACTTCTACATTTATATAAACTACTGGCTGATCTTGGTCACCTCTGTAACTTGGCATGATCAACAATCCAACAGTGAAATCAGAGATAGAAACTACATTTACCTTCTTTGTGTTGGTCTCTTTCCTTACATGTATACATAGACTGTTATGTTTTACTGTTTCAGATACTGCGAGTTTTAAATGGTGAGCCGTATAACAGTCTCAGTGACACAGAGTCTGAGGAGGAATATGCAGAGCATACAACAAAAAAACTGTTTTCTTTCAAATTATCTTCCTCAAGAATAGAGAGCGGAGTGAGCAGCATGAGCTTACATTCTACAAGTAAGTAATTAAAACTTCCTTTTTCACCAAGTTAATGCCCCCTTCACACTCAGACTCAGACCTTGAAGACCGCTCTGTATCCTGAAAGTTCCGATGAACGCAGCAGGAACGTGATCGAAATGGTAAAAATATGCAATTTTTAAGTTCATACTACATCCTTACTACTTCCCTGCCAGGTTCCCACTGTGTATAACATGTCCCACTAATTTCTTACCATGTGCATGATCACGTGCGCATCACGTCCAATGCATTCTTTCTACATACTTACTACATTCTTACTATGACAGTCAGATCACGATACGTGCTTACTATGCTTACAACCCAGTGACAACACATTGAGAACACCATGTAATATTTCCCGTCAGCGCCACGCTTGTATTACGCTAATGAAGTCCCTACTAAGTTTTAATTACGCTAATACTCCTTCAATGCCATTGTTACTATGTCATTATCAAGTTCTTCTTGCATCCCGATTCGACCTCGTCCTAAGTACATTGGTTTTTTTAACATGTCCAAAGTTTGACCACATCCTCCACACCCGTGATGTCCACTCCACGTCCTTATGAGTCCGCTCCACATCCATATCGGTTTCTACTGCGTTCCTACTATGTTGTACACATTCTTACTGCATCCACCCAATTTTTTGAGGACGTAGTGGGAACGTGGCTGAGTGTGAGGGGGGGGGTTAATATATATATATGCATGTATATATATATATAATGTCAAACTTTTGTATTTGATGAATTTTGTAATGATAAAATTATTAAAAACACTTTTTTGAGTGAAGTTTATTTAATAAACCTTAAAAGATATAGATATGCAGACAGACACAGACAGTCAGTGGGACAGATATACAGACAAACAGATATACAGACAGGTATGGCATACTTACAATTTTAACCAGAGCCCAGACATTATGAAGGGACTACTTCATGTCCAACTGAGTTGTTTACAACATCAGGACCTGCATAATAATAATAATGTCCGACATGTAATTTTGATACTTTTTTTATTTTTATTTTTTTTTACAGAAGGTGACCTTTACAAGATTGACTATCCAACCCGCATGAGTCTCTCAAAACTGCTTGACCCATGTAAGAAAGGATGTGATTGGTCAGCTCTGGCTGAAAAGCTTGGATTAAGGAAATACATGGAAGGCCACCTGGGGGATCACAGTCCAACACGTCTGCTACTCACATACTTTGAGGTACAAAATTGGCTTCTTTTTTTTTTTTCTTCCAGTTTACCAAATTCTTCCTTTTCCCATGCTGGAACACATGTTTTAACATTAAAAATTGCTATTGTTGTAGTTGAGTTGACATTAAATATTGAATTTTACACTTTCAAAACTGGCATTTATGGTTCACTAAAAGGTCAGTAGGTCAAACTGCACAAATACAGATCTAGAAGATCAAGAAGATATTATATTAATGTCGAGTTATTTATCTCTGAGAGAGAGAAAAAAAATCTTAATACCCTGATGAAACCTGAGACAGCCGTAACATTTACAAATTGAATTACTTAAACTCAAAATATGTTGGTTTTTCTTAAATCTCTTAAATATCTCTGAAGTATGTTTTTTTTATTGGGTTCAATGTCATTTTCAACAAGCTAAAGATTACATATATCAGCCCCGATTAATTGGTAGAGGAAGACCTGAGAATAAAACCAAAGTAAACCTACCATCTCTGCAAGTAGCCAACAAACTTTCTTCAATAAATTTGAACCAAGCTGGTTACAAACCCATGACCTCAGTGGTGAGTAGTAAGTGTTCTTGAGACATGTGTCATCAAAAACCTGGAAAACAACTGGTATTTAAGAAAGGTATAAGAATAATTCAGTCTAGACTTTTAGAAAAAACATCAATAGAAGAATAGAAGGCCATCAATAAAGTTTATAATTATGAATGTTACAATTGTAAAGCATTGTATTATAACATAATATACATATTATATTTATAAAGGAGACAGGTGGTACGATATCCAGATTGTGTCTCGCCTTACAGGAACTTAAACGTGATGACGCAGTACAGCTACTTAACATTTTCATTGAACCATGCGATAGATTAACTAGCCAAGGTAGGTATTGATAATTTGGCAAACCATATCAATAAAAACATTTGCTAGAATATTATCATTAAACCCCCAATTTTTACTGCCAGAATTGAAAATGTATGTTAGAGGAGACTATTAAATTGCAACGCTACATTAGGCTATCTACTGATGTTGAATTAACACTGATCCATGTGTATAGAGTGCATCTCCCTCAAATTTCAAATTTTTGGCAGTAGGTGTTTTTATTTTCAAACTGCATATAACAAAAACCTTTTGAAATTTTTTTTTTTTTTGCCAATTAAATCTATTAACAATAATCTAGTAGTGTGCAAAATGATAACAAAAACGAGGCATTGATGACTGAAATTTTGAAAAAGGGTTCTCCTATTTGACTCATGTACAGAATTATATAAAAACCTGCCCCAGAGCCATCTGGCTGCTTTTGTATGGCTGTTGGGGGCTTTAATTGAACAACCATCAGACCCAGTATTACAACACCTTTGATGCAGGTGTCCCAGTATTACATCACCTTTGATGCAGGTGACCCAGTATAACATCACTTTTGATGCTGGTGTCCCAGTATTACATCACCTTTGATGCAGGTGTCCCAGTATTACATCACCTTTGGTGCTGGTGTCCCAGTATTACCAGGTGTCCCAGTATTACATCACCTTTGATGCTGGTGTCCCAGTATTACATCACCTTTGGTGCTGGTGTCCCAGTATTACATCACCTTTGATGCAGGTGTCCCAGTATTACATCACCTTTGGTGCTGGTGTCCCAGTATTACATCACCTTTGATGCAGGTGTCCCAGTATTACATCACCTTTGATGCTGGTGTCCCAGTATTACATCACCTTTGGTGCTGGTGTCCCAGTATTACATCACCTTTGATGCAGGTGTTCCAGTATTACATCACCTTTGATGGTGGTGACCCAGTATTACATCACCTTTGATGCTGGTGACCAAGTATTACATCACTTTTGGTGCTGGTGTCCCAGTATTACATCACCTTTGATCCAGGTGACCCAGTATTACATCACCTTTGGTGTAGATGACTCATTGCTCATGCTACATTGCTTCTAAAGCAGATGGCCCATTTTTACATCTCTTCAAAAATAGATGCTACAATGGTAAGTTATTTGTAAAACAGCCAATCCAACATTAAAACACCTGGTCAAATGTTTCATCACTTCTTATCTTAGTGTCTCAAGAATACAGTACTATCAAAACATCCGGTCAAATGTTTCATCACTTCTTATCTTAGTGTCTCAAGAATACAGTACTATCAAAACATCCGGTCAAATGTTACATCACTTCTTACCTAATTGACCCGATATTATAACACATTTGAAACATCTGGTCAAATGTTACATCATCTTATTGACCCAATATGATAACACATTTGAAACATCTGGCCAAATGTTACATCATCTAAGTGACCCGATATTATAACACATTTGAAACATCTGGCCAAATGTTACATCATCTAAGTGACCCAATATTATAACACATTTGAAACATCTGGCCAAATGTTACATCATCTAATTGACCCGATATTACAATTATTTTGAAAATCTGGCCAAATGTTACATCATCTAAGTGACCCGATATTACAATACTTTTGAAACATGTGGCCAAATTTTACATCATTTCTAAAATAGCATCTAAAAGTAGTCGTAAAAAAACGTTATTACCAGATGTCTAAATTGTTTTATGTATAATTTTAAGCTTTTTAACCAACTGTACATGGACTGCTAATTAAAACACCTACTGATCTGTTATTACAGGTACAGAAAAGATATCACACAAAGACCCGAGGGCCGATTCTGGAATGGAGGACAGTTTTAGTAAATCACCGTCACCTATTCGTAAAATTCAGATTGCGAACTGAATATCATCAACACAGCTTCATAAACATGGACAATATATTTAAAAACGAGATATTCGATGTAAATATAGTGAAGCTAGAAATATTATGTTGCCATTACATAAGTGCGGTAATTAATTAATTTTTATCAAACTGCAATATTTGGACTGTGAACATGTAGGGGGCAACTTTACATGCTGGGTGAGATGGTGAAACAGGTACATGTTTATCTGTTCATATAATACACATAATATAACCATGTAGTGGAATATATAAACTCCATGTAAATTGCGAGTGATGTAATATGTTTTTTCTGCTATACACGAAGACTTGCATTAGGAAGACAATGTTGTCGGCTAGAATAGTGAAACACGAAGCACACGTATGCAGTACAGTGGTTGTTGGAAGGAGAGGGTCACAGTGTTTGTTGTGTGGATGCAAGAAACATGATTTTGCGATACTCTGCAAAATTGACAATTCCATATGTTTATTTCTGCACAAAAAGAACATTGATTCGGGAATTATTTTTTCCTTAAGCACCATTTACTTGTAAACTGTTTGTGTTGGTGTGTCATAAGACAATGCTGAATTATATCTTCAAATGAAATTTATTATATATACAATGTGTTTCAACATTTGTTATTCTATGAAATATGGTATAGCATGTTGTAATGTCATTCTGCGATGTCGGTGTTTGCGTGCCTTCATTGTACACTAAATCTTTATTTTATAGCTCACAGTTTTAGCAATTTAATTTAAATAATTTACGTCATCAAAAAAAAAAATGACTTTCTGATTCATACTTGTATGCCTGGAAGGTTTCAGTGTATGGTAAGGTCCAGTATACAGATTTTTTTCATTTATTTTTATTTTTCTTCCAGGTTTTAATTTTTTTCTAATTATCAACTAGCTTAACTTATAAACGTGTACTAGTGAGAAGAAATAATAAGTTTATGTGAATAGTAGCCATTGCTCGCAGAAATTATGGTCTTGTATAGAAGGATAATAGAAAACTTCAAATCTACTGTTATTCAATCCTTAATCTACTGATCACAGATTCACCTAATCCGTCACATGTATGTGAAAGTGACATGCAAGAAAAAAAGTTAGTTTATGCAAGAAAGTTTAAATTGAGAAAATAAGTAGAATCACTAATAAATGTTGTGTTTTATTCATTTTTTTTTATCAAAAGTGTTAAAGAGACACACGACAAATTTTATTTATTTTCATTTGACTCAGTTTCTGGTCATGAGTTAGGAGTTAACCCTCAACTGTGTGCAGACCCTTAATTTCTATTTTATAACATTTTTGAAGTTTCAGATAGTAATACAGTAAAAACTGTCTTAAGCAGCCAATCAATGGAAGGAGTTAAAGGGGCCTCTTAATACAGGTTGTTGCTTAATACAGGTTAATTTGCTGTTAAAGCATAGAAATGGGAAACAGCAAATGTGGCTGCTTAATAGAGGTGGCCTCATACACAGGTTTTACTGTATATTGAAATAAGTATCTTCATATGGTAACCGGGTATACATTCATAGCTGTTATTATTTATTTCTTGTTTGAACACGAGTTCATCCAGGGGTTGTGAGTTTGAATCCCCACTTGGCCACTGTGAGTCTCAGTGATTGATATACAACATTGCGTCTCATTATATTCGTCTCTCACCGCTGATTCAAGTGAGAAAGTTGTCAGTTACTTGCGGAGAGGTGGTGTGCTTGAGTACTGGTTAACATTTCAGGATCCCTGGAAACAGTGGTTAGGTTAACTAATCGTCTGTTATCCCTCGATTGGCATAAAAATGATGGTAAATATTTAATCAGTGTATCATAAACCTGAGTAAACTTTCACTATTACCTTATGTCCCTTTAAGCTGTAAGAGAAATCTCAGATTAACATTGATTTCACTATTGCCTTATGTCCCTTTAAGCTGTAAGAGAAATCTCAGATTAACATTGATTTCACTATTACCTTATGTCCCTTTAAGCTGTAAGAGAAATCTCAGATTAACATTGACAAAATAGATTGATTACCTGGCACTTTATACAGAGTTGGGGAAATTCCTCTCCTCGCTCGCCATCAGTAAACATTTGCCCAGGAAGAGTAGGATTGAATATATGCAAACATATATATGTGGAAAAGGAGGAAAAGTAGCTTTGATAATAAATTTCAAACTCTGATTATACTTTGTGATTTGAAAAAAGAAAATAACCCAACTGAAACTGCTTTATTGCAGTGCATGAAATATGGATACATCTTATAAATAATTGTTGTCTGTTACCGACCTATATATATATATATATATATATATATATATATATATATATGTACTTACACTTTTGTTTGTTTTGTATTTGTTTCATGTTTTAAATATTTTAAATTACACTTTTCTATATTGTTTTAAAGTTCCATTTGTGATATATATTAGCCTTGCATGTTGTTTAGTAGTTTTATTATATTGTACAAACTTTCCTACTTGATTTAGTAATAAGATATGAATGACAATGAAGTGCAACCTTGTATATTAATTATCATGGATAATATATGTATACTGATATTAACTTCATAGGTTATGGGCAAAAAGTCATATCCATAAAACGGAGGATATTGGGACTCTTCAAAATATTAAAATTGACTAAAAATATTTTTTTCAGGTATATCATGCCTATATATACTCACTGACTTTGTATTGCAAAAGGATATCTATTTAAACATGCTAAAATAATATATTGAAAATGGGATTTCCTAACTTGGGCTACGCGCCTAGGTTAAACTAAAATAGATTTCCAACTTAAAATGGCAACATATTTTGTAACGTATTAAACGAGTCATGCATTTTCAAAATTTGTTTAATCTTAGAAAAAGTCTGAATGATGGTAAGAAGGTTGCCAATATTCATTTCAAGTTTGCAATTCCTATTGAAACATTCATTTTGTTACGTTTTGAAAAATTTGCTATACTAAAACATTTTCAGGTTTATTTATTTATGATAATGATATGCTTTTTATCCATTGTTAAAATAATTGTGGGTTTTTTTAAGGACATTTATAGAATTTTTCCTGATATACTCCCTTTAAAAGGACAAATGGCATTTTGATCATTTTCGTTTAAAACTATTTTTGAAAATTATATGATCCAAATATGAAACACAAAATGCTTTACTCCATCCCTTTTCAAAGATTTGTGGCAAAATGTGCAATATACCTTTTATATAACTGTAATCAGTGTGATAAGAAGTCATTTCATGAGATTATTAGTTATCATTTTTAAAGATTTTTTTTAAATACTAATTCCAACAAAACTAGCATGACATCAATAGTGTTATAAAAACTAATAAATCTCTAAATCATGCAGTTTCAGACAGTTATAGGAGATATTTCGTTATGGTCATTGATTTCAAAATAGTTTTGTGTTCTTTAACGTTCAGCATCATTTTATGCCATCGAAGACAAACACTAGATGATCAGTTAACCTAACCACTCTTTCTTCGGATCTTGGAGGGTTAACCAATACTCAGACACAACCATCTTCACAAGTCACTGATAACTTTCCAACTTGAAAAAAAATGATAGTGTCCCTTTATGCACCAGAGAAAGTCCAGACTAGTCTATGTGTATATATAACATCATTGTTTTAAATGATTTGCCTTACCCTCTTACGGGTATGGCATATTATATTCTTGCCTTTACTTTAGCCAGATAATTTGTCTCAAATAATTGCTTTGTCTATATTTGGCAGAACACAATCTCAATTATTAATAAATTGCAGATTGTCTAACTGCAGGACATACATAATTATGCAGTCTGTATGAGTCGACTGCTATCCTGTTTAGAATTTTATTATAAATTTCTTTAGATAATGTCATTTTTTCACAGAATCACTTTGATTGTCACTGATATCCCTTCCCTTGAGTATTGTAATTTACAGCTGATTACAACAAAAGAAAGAGATGCTGTAGTTCTGCTTTCAACTCAGCATATGTTTAAATCAATATTTTATGATGTCTTCTTTATATGTCATCTTATGCTTGTATTGAATGATGGCTGTTTGGAAAAACAGGAGTAATTATAGTATTTGTGGTTAAATTTCAAAGCTTTGAATAAAATAATAATTTTTCACTAGATCTTTTCACAATCATGTTGTATGAGGAAACAAATTGAATATTAACTATAGATTTTGATGTAACTTAGCGTTGGTTTTAGGTTCATTTTGCATATTCATTTATTTATGATGTTTTTATTCCCCGGTCATTCGAAGAATCGTGAAAGAGCATTTTAGTGTTGCCCCTGTCCGTCCATTCATTCATTCATTTTTTAAAATAAAAATTTGATTTCTAGTCCAAACATTCTGAAGGTGTCTATGCAATTAATCTATAATAATTAAATAATTATAAAATACAGGTGAAGTTTGATGTTTGTCGACATAGGTCAATACAGGAGTTATGGCCCCTTTATCACTTAATTTTTGGTATAAAATTGGTTTCCGATCAATAGCGGATGCATTCGTCTAGTTTTAATTCCATTCTATAGAAAGAGGATATTGTATTAGTGAACATATATTATTGATTTTATTAAAGGAATTGGTAGAAAAAATATTATGGAAAGTGAGATTCTTGCCAAGCTTTACATTATTGAAGCCAATAGGTTTAATAAATTCAATAATAAATGAGCCCAAAATGTAAGGTTCGTTTCATAACGTAACATTTTATACATTTACTATTTATTTATTTTTTTAGTTTGCTTATATCAGGAACAATAACAATATTTTTTTCGAGAATCTGTATATTATGATATTATTATAATTTCAGTGTGTCATCATATGATGATTGTAACAAAAAAATATAATTAAATACAAGTCATTTAGAAGTTTAGGCAAGTCACAAAGTAACCCATCACTTTATGTAGACCAAGCAATGAATCTGTAATGACATTCCACTAGTGTAATATAAATAATATGTTATGGGTTTATTCTTGCACAGGAATGTCATGTGATAAATTAGTCTCTAAAATATGCCTCTTCTTGTTATCCATTTTAGCTCTGTTCATAATTGTGGTTAAATTATCAACCTTGTGGTTGATTGATGGCAAGGTTGTTACTCTCATGCATTTCGTTAGATCCACAAATTTAGAGTATATGATAGAATTTGCTGACACTGTATTTGTGCAGATATTCGTTCTACATATTCGTGTGTTGGTGTGTTTGTTTTTAATCTGTATGTTAATTTGTTGTTTTTGAGGTCATTGAGGTTTCTTTGCAGGTGGAATAAGAATCAGGAATGTGCCTTACTGTTTGGGTTGGTTAAATATTTGTATTGATATGCTGTAAAACCCCAATTACTGGTACATTTAATGATTCATTCTCAGATTATCTTGTCAGAAGTTACTACTTCCAGTGCTAAAGAGGCATTGAATCTGTATATTAAGTATGAAAGGCAATTTGTGTTCACCAATTCTCAAATATCGCTATAAATATGTATGGATTTACAAAAATAACGTTTAAGGTTATTTGTAACTTGGTTTACTTGGAACACATCACACAATGCTTTTGTAAAATAATTTTTCTTTATAAGACAAGTTTATAACCTATGGTCAAATATTCTCACATACAGTCAACATGAGGCAAGTTTGAAAACTGAAACTTGCAAAACCATGAAGAAGACGTCTTCATAGACAAAAAAACATGTTCACTTTATAGGATAATAATTTCGATTAAGTAATAGAATTTTCTTCAATACGTTTTTGCTGACTGCAAAAAAGTTTCTAAATAAGCAAAGATAATATTTAAACTGCCTTGCATTTTGAAAAATATAAGTAAAACCCCATTTGCTTTTGCCTAGTCTGTATTCAAACCAACTTTGGTTATACTTAATATGGAATATTTGTTAATTTTTACTTCAAGGTTTTTCTGCTGTTAAAGTATAAAAAAATATATAATTTACTTACAGATTTTTGTTTATATTTTACAACCTATAAGGGTTGCTTAGTTTGTTTCTTTAATTCTTCAATGTTTCGGTTTCCATTGTGATATGTTTACTAATAAAATGAAATGCTTTAAATATGTTATATTGTTTCTTCAATATTTTATTTGACCAGCTCACTCAGGTTATGAGTTTGATTCCAAACTTGACCAATCAGCACTAAGAACAGGGCTGCATTCATTTCAGTCAAAAGTTTGCTAATGCTAGCTAACATATTTTCCTCAACACTGCAGCTTGGCCGTACCTCATATTAGCATGCAGTATGTGATAATTTTAGGGAACCAGGCAATACACATGTTTGCTGTTAAAAGGTGCTCAACGCACCCCTGTAGACAGTGTATGATTATTGTCTCTGGAAATTTTTTAATTTGAAAATACCTCACAGAGTTTTCTTGTTTGATGTACTTATAGAATGGTGAAATTATTAATTAACAATCTAGTTTCATTATAATTAAGTTTATCTGTATTATACATTATTTTCTTTCTGTGCCCTATACTCTAATGTCATTTACGCTGCAAAAATGCAAAGATAAGCAGGAAAATGATTTTCCATGTGTCTCAATTGCACACATCCTTTGGGATTTACGCATAAAATAGAAAGAAAATAGTGTAAGTACAATGAGTACTTTTGATGATGCTATAACAATTTAAAGATGCGTAGTGATACACTGCAACAAATGCATAAAACATACTGACAAAAAACAATTCACATGGCATTCAAACCACAAACCTCCTATATTCTGTAGACTTGACTTCTTCCTTATCTCTGCAAATTTGATAAACAATGTTACTAAATGCAACGTCTCATCAGGTATTCGGTCTGATCATTCCTTGGTACAGATAGAAATTAATTTTTCACGTCAACTTTATGGGCCAGGATATTTTAAATTGAATAATTCAGTTATTTTAGACAAGGAATATCAAGCATAAAATTAGAAAAAGTATTAAAGATATTACTGACAGAAATGCAAACACAAACCCTAATACATTATGGGAACTTATTAAAGGTACTATACGTAATGTTACTATCCATTATTGCTGTTTAAAAAAGAAAAAAGAAAAAGTAGATGAAACTAAAATTATCGGAGAAATAGACAGATTAGAAATAAAACTAGTAAATGAGCCACTAAATGAAGATATTGTAAAGCAAATAAAAAATAAAAAAGAAGAGCTTGAAGACATCACTCTTAAATGCGCTCAAGGATATTATATACGATCAAAAGCTAAATACATTGATGGAATAGATAAAAATACTAAATACTTCACAAATCTAGAAAAGAAAAATAGTGAAAAAAAACTTATATCTAGGTTATTAATCAATGATCGTGAAATTACCAAATCAGATGAAATTTTAAAAGAAACAAAACAATTTTATGAAAATTTATACACTAAGCAAACTTTAGAGGAATCAACCTTTAACTTTTTTCCTGAAAATAATATTGTTTTAAATGATATTCAAAAGCTATCATGCGAAGGTACTTTAACAGAAACAGAATGTGTAAACGCTTTATTTAGAATGCAAAATAATAAAAGTCCTGGGTCAGATGGCTTAACAACAGATTTTTACAAGATATTTTGGTCAGACATAAAAAGCTTTTATGTAAAATCTATCAACTATTCTTATGAAAAAGGTAACCTCACTCAAATGCAAAAGCAAGGCGTTATAAATTTAATTCCGAAAAAAGATAAAGATTTAACATCATTAAACAACTGGAGGCCTATCTCACTTTTAAATACCGATTATAAAATAGCTACAAAAGTAATTGCGAATAGAATAAAAAATGTACTACCAATTTTAATTGATAAGGCACAAACTGGTTTTATTAGAAACCGTTACATCGGTGAAAATATAAGACTTATATATGATGTACTAGATTATGTAAATGAAAACGACCACCCTAGTCTATTATTCTTTGCAGATTTTGAAAAAGCATTTGACAGTGTAGATCACAATTTCATTTATAAAACTTTCGATTATTTTAACTTTGGAGAATCAATTAAAAAATGGATTAATGTTTTTTACAACGACATGCAAGGCTGTGTTTTTAATAATGGTTACATGTCTGATTTTTTTAAAATAGGACGTGGTGTACGTCAAGGATGCCCTCTCTCTCCATATTTATTTATTATATCGATAGAAATTTTATCATTAACTGTTAGTAACAATAAAGATATAAAAGTTATCAAACTTAATGAAAAAGAAATTAAAAAAAGCCTGTTTGCTGATGACGCAACATTTGTTACTGATGGGTCAGAAAAAACTTTCAATACTCTTATTAAAACTATAGACGAATTTAGTAAAATATCCGGCCTTAAATTGAACCTAAATAAATCCACAGTATTAAGAGCAGGATCCCTAAAAAATACAGACAAAATTTATTGCAAAATGAAAAAATTTACATGGACATCTAATCAAGCAGCCACTTTAGGAATCATCTTCACAAATAATAAAGCCAAACGAGTAGAAATCAATCTTAATACTAAAATAAACCAAATGTATTCATGTCTTACAAAATGGAAGAAACATAACTTATCATTATTAGGAAAAATAACAGTCATAAAAACATTTGCCCTGCCAAAAATAACATACCCATTGACAGTACTAGAAAACCCACCGGATCACACAATAACTGAAATCACTAAACAACTTTATTCATTCTTATGGGACAATAAACCAGATAAAATAGCAAGACACACAATTAAAAAAGACTATAAAGATGGGGGATTAAAAATGATAGATTTGAATGCATATCTATACTCAATAAAAGCAAGTTGGATAAAAAGAATTTTTAACGATGAAAATACTGGAATCTGGAAAGATAATTATATGAATGAAATTAACAAATTTGGTGGGAAATTATTATTACATCAAACATAACATATAAAGATATAACCAATAAATTCAAAAATATTTTCTTAAGGGATGTTTTACAAAGTTGGGCAAAGGTAAACTTTAATTCGGAAATAACAAACATCACAGATGAAATCATATGGAATAACTCATTTATACAAAATAACAATAAAACAATATTTTATAGAGTATGGCTTGATAAAGGAATAAAATATATTAAACAACTTTATGATTACAGAAATAAGAACTTTTATAATTTTAATACGATCAAACAACTTTACAATCTAGACAATTCTGATTTCTTAAAATACCACTCAATAATTGCTTCCATACCGAACTCTTGGAAAGAAAAACTTAAACATGAAACATACAACAACAACGACAGAACTTTTTTCATTGGCAGGATTTTAAAGGTACTGAAACCAAATAAAATTATATATGAGACATATATATATCGAAAACAACTACCAATATTACAAATAAAGCTGAACAAAAATGGAATGACTCCTATGAAAATCTGAACTGGAAAAAAATCTTTTTATCACCGATTACATGTACTATTTATTCGAGATTGAGGTTATTTCAATATAAATATTTATATAGAATTATACCCACAAATAAATTCTTACACAAATGCCATTTCGTAAATTCAAGTTTATGTCAATTCTGCAATATGCATGTAGAAACAGTACAACATTTATTTTGGGATTGTGCTCATGTACAACATTTCTGGACAAAAACAAATGATTTCTTATCACAAAACGGTATTAATGTAGCTTTTAATTTTAAAAATATATCATTGGGCATCCATGACGACGACACAAAACAAAAAACAATAATAAATTTTATTATTTTTTTAGCAAAATATTTCATTTTTAAATGTAAAATGCAAAGTGATATACCATGCTTTGACAACTATTTTAGATATTTAAAAGAATGTAAAAATATAGAACAAATCTTAGCCCAAGCGAGATCCAAACTGGAAACGCATAATAGAAAATGGCACTCAATAAAATTTGAATAATCCAATATAGCAACCTTATATAATTAACATCAATATGATTGAATTTCCATCAGGGGCCAAGGGGTGGGGGGCAATATGGTTAAAACTGGGAATCTTCCTCTCAATAACCTTTGTCAAACTTGTTCATATAAGATATAAATTATCCTTACATCAGCAAAGGATTGAAGATTCTGCAAATCATGGGGCTGGGATATATAGGGACCCTGCAAGGTGTGACTTTTACTTTTACATAGGAAAATTAAAGGAAAAACTGAAATTTTTCATTTTTGCATCCAGGTGTACAAAAAAACTTCTATTTAAAATCTAAAGCATTTCTGCTCCTAACAAATCCCTATGTGTTAGTGATTGAAGTTCTGACAAATCAAGGGGCTGGGATATTTTTTGTATAAGGGGCCTGTACAGGAATTAAATTTCTTTTACAGATGAATGGTATCAGAATTTCCTTTTCATAGCAATTAACTTTTTGTTCAGAATGGGTGTGATGGGGGTATTTATCCATAAGGGGTTAAGACGACCTGTTACTTTTCTATTAACAACTTTAACCTACTAGTATATTTACCGCTATGTTCTAGATGAATGAGGCAGAGAAATTGTACTGTTAATTTACATTTTTTGATATAATGAAATAACTGTGCATTTAGGGGTTCACAAACTTTGCAGCATGTGTTGAATATCTACAAATGATTATAAAATAAAAACAACATTATAATCTCTTGATAATATTTTGTTCAAATCTTCAAAGTAATCTCTTTGAACAGCAATTCACTTGTTTCACAGAATGAATCTGAATAGAGCCATTGTCCTTTTGCAAATAACAGGCAAAAGTTTCACACACATTATTTTGGACAGAGCTGGAGTTGTACTCATGAACAATACAGTGATATGTAAATGTTGGAACGTCCCTCAGATTGATTTTCTTATTCATAACAAAGGGTTTACTTCTGTAATAAAATATACTGTAATAATATATCAAGTCCAATAGATAATTAGTATTTACAGATATTGATACCACAGCCTGAGGTTATCCAGCCTTAAAATAGCAAGACCAATTACATTGGTATTATTTCAGTTATCTTCATGTCTGGGGCATTGCTTAGACATAACAATTGAGACAGGGTTTTAAAGGGACTTGATATAAAAAAAGATACCTGAGCAGGGGCCCCAAAAAGATAAACTTCTTCTAGGAAAGTGGAAGGCCTGAAGTTTTTATATTTTGCATGTAGTATCATCTTATGAGTTTCTTATCATGTTTGTTTAAGTCACGACCCTAGGGTCAAAACAATTAATTCTATTTTTATCAGTTATTTTTGGAATAATTTTAATGGTCTTGAGAATTGTTTAATCATAGTCAAATTTTCTGATACAGCTATATTGCTGTCTTAAACGACCAGTTCAAAGTGCAAGGGTAAATAAAAACTTGTCTTGATACTGCTGGAAGAGTTTTTTTCAAATACTAGTATGTAAGGTGTCTGCTTGAAATAAGGGACAAGGGTCCATTGGAGTCAAGTAGGGCGTCTTTCACATTACATGGAAATGCTATGAGAAAACAGATAATTCCTTTTTTATTCATCTACAACTATAACAAGTTCTTCATAGTGACATGTGAAACCACATGAGCAACTGAGGCCCACATTGGGCCTCTTGTTGTATGTTTCAAGCCATGACCTTAGGTTGCTTATCAGTTTGGAAACTTTACTTATATATATTTTAAGTACCAACCAGTCAAATTTATTCATATTTGGCATACTTGGTTATATTTAGTCATATTTGGCATATTTTGTCATATTTGGCATAAATGCTCCCTTTTCATTTGAACTAAGTAACTTTTTATTTCTATGTAAGAATGCTATTTGATAATAGGAAATTCTCCTTTTCTGATCTATTTTACAACTATTTATTCAAATAAAGGAGCTTTACACCATTAGGACTCCGTAAAGGGACTTTATAGTTTAGGTAGGAATTCTTTAGGAAAACAGTTTGGTAAATTCTCTTTTTATCATTTATTTTAGAAATTATTTTAACCATCTTGAGATCTGGAGTATTGTGTAGTCATAACAGATAAGTTCAGGTTGTCTAAGGAGATCTGATATCCACAAGAGGCCATTGGACAAAAAAAAGAGAAAAATCTTGTTTTCAAGAAATGATAAGCCAACTTTATTCATATTTGGTATCAGTGATCCCTATGCTGGAACCCTGTTAGCTCAGTTGGTAGCTTGTCTGACTATCAATCATGGGGTTGTGAGTTTGAATCCCTGCCCTGCTTGGTGATGACTGATACATGACATTGCATCTCATTGTCATTTGTCTCTCACCGCTGATTCAAGTGAGAAAGTTATGCGTTACTTGAAAGTGGTAAGGTTAACTGATCATCTGTTAGCCTTTGATGCCATAAAAATGATGCTAAGGTTTCAGTAAAATATTCATAAAAATTTGAAATGTGAAATTAGTTGAATGATATAGGCACAATAATTATAACTGTTAGCTGCTGGTCTGGAAATAAAAAAACAAATTTCTTGAAAATGCTGGATCCTTTTGTGCCTTTAAACTTACAACACAAACTCATGATCAAACAAGAAATGTCACTGGTAAGTGTCACATTGTCCCCAAACGTTCTGTGAAAATAACCATATATTTTATAATAGGTAGGGATTTAAATGTATCAATGAATATCAAGAGTTATGGACTGCCGTTTTAGACTAGACATGCAATTTCATGTAATTTTACAATTAAAGTTTGGTCTTGACCTTTGTGTGACCTTGACCTTGATATCTGATGTAAAGATCTGAGTATTTCAACAGTTAAATGTAGGTGACACATCATCATGACATGTTGATCACTTATGTTAAGATATTTTAAAATCCCTCCATGTAAGACAAAGTTACAGACCAGACATGAACTATCAAACAAACTGAAAGTGTTGCCTTCATCTATGAGGTAAGGTTCTCGATCTTACATGCAATAAGCCTTCATGTCATGTTGATCAATTGATTAATTGAGCCAAGTGTTTTAAATCCATTCATGTATGTCAAAATAACAGACCAGACTTCTCAAACATACTCAGAGTGTGACCTTGGCCTTTGAGTTACTGTATTGGTTAGTGCATATCAAAGCACATTGTCGAATAATTTGATATTTTTGTATTTGATAGTCCCAACCCTATTACGGCGATTAAATGAGACTAGGGTATTGGTATTACGTGTAACACATCGTCATGTGATATTGATCAATTGAGCCATTTTGAATACCTCCATATAAGACAAAGTTACAGACCAGACATGAAATATCAAACAAATTGCAAGTGTGACCTTGACCTTTGAGGAAAGGTTATAGGTCTTACACGCAACACTTCATCACGTCATGTTGATCAATTTAGACAAATGTTTTTGAAATTCACCAAAGGTGACAAAGTTATAGACTGGGTACAAAATCTCAAACAGACTGAAAGTGTTGTCAAACAAATTTAAAGTGTGATCTTGACCTTTAAAGTGGGAGTCTGACACGTCTTCATGTTATGTTGATCATTTGTAGCAAGTGTTTATAAAATCGATATGCATGACAAAGTAACAGGCCGGACACGAAATATCAGATCAAAGGATGGACAGAGGTGCGATTACTCTATGCCACCTAAAAAATATTTGTGGAGCATAAAATTGACTTTTGATTAAAACAAATGGATTGATAATAAGGTTTTAAACTTTGATGTACCAATGATATAAAATACATTTGACTTGGTTTATTTTTGTCATAAGATCTTTATTTCAAAATATTGGGGGAAATAAATATATATGAGACAATGCTGTAAAACCAATTACAGGTGTTTACTAAGTTTTACATCTCTTAGCAGGTGGCTATTATTATAATATCTGTCAACAGCCGCATTTAGCCTGAAAAAGGGGATTTATCAGGATATTTCAAATTATAATACCAATCCTGATGATGATTTATATATATCTAATTCACTGAAGTGAATGGAAATTTAAAGCCTCGTTAAACTTCTGAAATGAACACTTTTTGATAATAACAAAAACAATTGTAATTACATGTGTTTATAGTATTGCTAAAACTATTCCTGTAGACCCCTTAGTGACTGTTATTAAAAAAGTGAGAAAATAAATAACTTCAATCGAAATGTGTATTTCTTAGACGAGCGAACAAAGCTTTTAACTTTTGTTTACATTTTTGTAATTCCGTGATGACTCGGTTGCTTTCCGACTGTACCTCGCTATTACTTCACAAATCACTTCATCGCAGTCAATATTCAGAGGCTACCAAGGGTGGTTTGTTTAGTGCAGTTATTAAAAAAGTAATCTTATTTTCAATTTTATATGAACGATTCGTCACTTACGTGCAATAAATTAGCTCGCGGGTGTGATTTGTTGTTACTAACATGATGGTTAATGCTGATGTTTTATTGAGTCCCCCCCCCCCTCATGCCCCTGGGTCTCACGTTTTACCCTTGGGGTGGGTACTACTTTAATTAATCTATATAAGAGAAAATGATGTGATTTATTGATGCAGATATGACATTCAAAATCCATGTTTGAATTTTTGCCGCTTCCCAAAGGACAGAAGTTGGAAAACAGATTCATATAGCTTTATGTCATCAAGGATAATCAGGTGACCGTTAATACCCATGGGCCTCTTGTTAGCTCTATTGGCCAAAGGTCAGAAGGCCTTATGCGATGGCGCGTTGTCCGTCATCTGTCGTCCGTTAGCAGTACTTTCACTGAAACCACTAGACCATTTAAATTCAAACTTAACATGGACGTTTCTCATGAATAGGAGATTATACAGAAGATTCTTTTATTATTATTATTATTTAAAATTCAAGATTGACACTGTTACTAAAATAGTATAAAACTTAAAAAATATTCTTCTCGTGAACCGCCAAACAGATTGTGAAAATATTTATGTAGTAATGGTCACCAACTATAGTTCCATTAAATTAGTTCAAATGGTGTCTCTAGGATTAAAAATGACCCGCCCCGAGGGCTCAATTAGGGGACACGTGATTATAATATACATTAATAAAAAAAAATTAAAATGGAACTGATATTGCCTTTATTTTCACAGAAGCATTGTTTGGTCAAGGAGATTCAGATTTGTTAAAATGACTGGATTCCACTGTCTGAAAGGTTCAGGCGGGACCCCAAAAGGGTAAAAATTGGGAATTTCAAAAATCTTTCTCTTAAGAATCAGTCAGTCAAATTTGTTTATATTTGGCAGAAATTATCACTATGATTAGGGGTTTGAATCAAGATAAAAATCAAGGAGCTAGTATTTATAGGGGCTCTGTGAGGGGACTTGGAGTTTTACATAGGGATACAATGGGAAAACGGAAATTCTCATTTTTTCACCCATTTGTGCAAATTTTTTATTCAGTTTGAGTTCTGAAGCATCATTTAGTCATAGCAAATAAGATTTGATTCAATAAGCAGGATTAAATTTCCATAAGGGGCCAGGTGGGGTCACAAAGGCTTAAATTTGAAATTTTTCAACAATCTTTTTCTCTACAACCGGTCAGTCAAATTAGTTTATATTTGATATAAATTATCCCTATGTATAGGGATTTGAAGTTTGTTCAAATCAAATGGCTAGTATTTATAGGGGCCCTGTTAGGGGACTTTGAGTTTTACATAGGAAGTTTATGGGAAAATGGAAAATTCACATTTTTTTTCTCATCCATTTGTGCATAATTATTATTCAGTTTGAGTTCTGAAGCTTCTTCTAGTTATCGCAAATAATATGTGGTTCAATAAGTAGGATTTATTTCCATAAGGGGCCAGGTGGGGTCTCAAAAGGATAAAAATTGAATATTTTCAAAAATCTTCTTAACAACTGGTCAGTCAAATCAGTTTATATTTTATATAAAATTATCCCTATGGGTAGGGGGTTTGAAGTTTGTACACATCAAGGGGCTGGAATGGATAGGGGCTTTGTTTGGGGACTTTGAGTTTTACATAGGAGTTCTATGGGAGAAGAGAAAATTTTCATTTTCTCCAGCATTTTTGCAAAAACAATTTTGAATTTGAGATTTAAACCATTGTGTAGAATTAGCAAATAGTTTTTGTTACATAAAGAGGATTGAAATTCCATAAGGAGCCGGAGGGACCAAAAAAAAAGAGTTGATTTTGTGAAATTTCAAAAACTGATTAGTCGAATTTGTTACATAAACCAACAACCACTATTTACCAGTGGAGTGTCCACAGACCCTCTTGGGCTTTTTGTTTTCAATTTCAAAAAATCTCCGACGACAGTACATGGTCAAGATAGTTGGGGTGTAGCATCATCTCATGATATGTCCTTTGTGGTCAGTTTTTGAGTCGCCAGAGAAACTGATTTTTAAATGCATTGTGACATAACTTTCACTGTAGTAGAGATATCACAATCTGAAATGATGGCATTACTGTAGACTGAAGTTGTTAGAAAAAATGAGTGTTTGAGCATAGAAAACAAATTGTTTAACCTTTTGTTGTTGCTGTATTGTGAGAAACAAATTCAATAATTGGGTAAAAAAGGGACAAATCAAAAACACTCTTCCTTATTATACTTTCTTCGTCAACCTTCAATAAATATTTCCCTATAAAAACATGCACCGGCCACCAGTACTTTGAGTACTTTGATTTTTTGTGTGTGCGCTCTAATTCTCAATTTTCTGTGTATGTTTGACGACGACTACATTTCGTTAAATTTACTTTTGAAAATTGTGGAGTCTGTTTCAGATTTTTTGTTTTTACAAATTTCAAAAATTATTTTTGGCCGGAATTTCTGACAATTTGTACTTTTGTACGCAATTAAATTAAGGTCATTATTGGCTTCGGAATGTTTTGGTTTGATTCAGAGACCAAAATATAGAATATATTTAGGTTTATTTTCAAAATGAGTTTAATATTTAAGGTCAAAAGTAAGATTAAAAGCAGGATTAGACGGACTGGAATGAAGTTCAATTGCATATTGAAGAACCAGTTTTCACGTCTCAAATATAACGATGGTTAATTTGCCTCTACATAAAGACTGTTGGCTGGGGACGTACGTAAGGCACTATTGGCGAGTTGTAGTCCTTGGTTGTGTATACGATTGAATGAATGAATGAATGAATAGGGTTTTACGGCGCACCAACACATTATTGGTTATTCGACGCGAACAGAAAGGAAGATTCCAAGTTCACTCTACATGTACAAAAACAACAAATTAACATACAGAATGAACCTAGAACCTCGATACCTGCAGAATTGCAGAGTTTCAGCAAATGCTATCGTATCTGTCGTTTCTTACGACATGCATAAGCCACAGTGATCATATTCTTGTCATCAATCATGGCTCCCTGAAACCACACAGGGGTTGATAATTTAACCGCAATAGTGAACATGACAAAAAATTATAAAATGAACATGACACCCATTCAGAGGATTCCTACCCCTCTGCAGAGATCGACAGTGATTCTATTCTTAGCCGGAACCACACGGGCTGTATAGGACCAAACATCGCTAAATAAAACTTTTTAGCTGATCCACATGCAATTTAACAGTAATCTAATTTTGATCTGATCACAGGTCTGACGTAAAGTCTAAGTAAAACATTACGATCTGCACCCCAATTAGTATTGGCAACTAAGTGCTTTATTACACTTTGTCTTAAGATACATGTATCTAAGACGAGTCATAAATTAAACTGATATATTGACTTTTTACGATCCTTGACTGCAGTCTTGCATTCTTTATCATACGATGTTGTTTATAGTTTAATTTGTCGCCATTTTCGGACTATATATTTCCTCAATACTGTATTATATTGATCAGAACTGACCAGCAGGGTCTTCGTTATATCTTAAAATAAACAAATCAGGTTTGAACTGTTCTGAGCATGCAAAGTTTCCATCGTTGATGTCTATCAAGTGTGAAGGTCCAATATTTTAAAGAAATATTGGGAAATGGTCACTCCCACAGAGGTCATCACCAACACTCCATGAAAAGTCCAACAAAAGTGTTCGCTCACAAACTGATAAATCGATGGAAGTTTTCGATTATGAAACAAGATGTAAATTATGTATGAGATTTCTTGTCATTATAAAGACATAGGTTATTTCGATTTAAAAAAAGATTCAACCTTATTACCTTTATCATTAATGTCTTTACAACCCCATAAGTAATTGTGGGCACGAAAACCAAATAAAAGCATTAAAGGCGATGGTAAATGTGCATTGAGATTATCAAAGTCCTTTAGATCAAGAGTTGTACTTGGTGGTAAATATAAAGAACAAATTGTAATAACTCTATGCATTGTAACACTAACTACAACTGCTTGATAGTGCTGTGAGGGACGCTTCTATATAAACAAGAATAGACATGCGACCGGATAATCACAAATTGTATTATGTTAAGACTACTTTTTAAAGACTTTATCTTTTGATTTCAAAAATGTTTCTTGAAGACAAAACGCAATGAGATTATTTTTACTTTAAACTGATTTCATCATAAATTGGTTTTAAACCTCGACAATTTCACTGTATAATTTTGTTTGAAATGTTCATTTGTCAGGTGGAAGTATTGGATTCAATGGGGGCTGCGGTTTTTAAACCTTGATACCGGACTGACCCGAAGGATCGTTAACTTCCATACCAAGGCTGGAAAATTTGTTGTGCAGTTTAACCGAATCATCAGATTCTTTAGACTGCCTCCCTTGAACACTTAATTTAATTTTACCAGTGGTACGCAGTGAACTCAGGTCCTTGGCAATACTAGATATCGACGCTTATAAATCCTGGGTGCTCCAGAACGCATAGGTTTTGTTTTTTACTGATCAAGATTAGAATTTATCGATTACTTGACAGAACTTTTAAATAAATTGGGTTTTGGTTTTGTTATAATATGCTTATCACTAGAAGTAGTTTGAATCTGACGTGTGACCTTTAATATTTAAGAATTTGGTATATAAATGTTGTTGGTCGGTTGTCCTTATTCTCTTCTCAACACATTTTCTCACATCTGCTCACGATTTCCTTGATGGAGCAGTTGCAGAAGAAGCATTAACAAGACGTTTAGTTTCAGGGAAGGTTTTTTTTCTTTCTTCACCTCGTTCGATTTTACGTTTTGGACAAAGTTTCGAGAAAGCCCCGTCGTCTCCTTTGCAGGTAACACAGCAGGCGGGTTTTTTACAAGCAGAGCAGTCGCTACTTATGCACATCGGGCACAAACGTCATCTTGTTTGCATCCGAATTCTTTGTAATTAAAACATCGTAGAGGATTTGAAGTGTGTTGGTCTTCAGGTATAGAAGAAATAACCTATTTTTTACGTTTTGGGGTAAATCCAACCTGTTGAATGTCAAAACAAAAGTATTGGTAAGCATTAGTTGTCCATTTCTTTCGAATTTGATGCAGACAACTCCTTGACTTTTTAAATTGAATGTCATTTTTTCCACAGTGCATTCCTTCAGTTCTCTGGAGCGAACAGCACCTTCAGAGGAGTTCATTATATTATGTGGTTGAACTTTAACTGGTATATTAATAAAAATCTTGACTGAGAGAAGTTTGTTAGAGTGAACTTTTTCTAACATATCAACAAAAATCAACAAATCCATTATTTTCTTTGCAAATATCAATTTTATTTAGAAATAAAAAAGGATTTCGATACATATATGATAGGATTAAATCAAACCCTGAAACTCCATTAGCATCTAAAAATGGGCAAAAGATTTTAAAGGGATTATATTGGCAAGTAACACAAACACGCTGTTAATCCTGACTTTTCCTGCAGTGTGCACAAAATAATGCTTATGTATTGACGAATAACCTTTATTTACTTGATAGTTATCAAATTAACAGTAATTGAATACTGGCCAAAACTTTAATACGTCCCACAATAAAGTATTGCGCAATGTTTACATTAAACTCCGTAAACTTCCCGAACAAAGCCTCGAAAACGAGATCGGGAACGAGTTTTCACGATGTCACGATGTTATCCGATGAATGATCGGAAACCCGAAAGCGGTTCGTTGAAAATGGCAAATGTAAACAAAAACTAAAACGTGACTTCAGAAACCCGATGTTTGTAATAAAGAGGTTATGCAATTAGACAATTTAGACGCGTATATCTTTAAGTTGTAAGTATATCTTCATGCTGGACGTGTGTATTTAGGGCAGGGAATTGACGGTAATATGCCAATATAATCCCTTTAACTTGAATGGAGAATCAGTCATGACTAAGAGATTTAATAGCGCTTTTAGATGCAGTTATGACTCAAATCATCGTATATTGGGTACAAATCATCTTTACGAAAAAATGAACATTATTAATTCAAACCTTTGTTCATTATGCAAAACTCATGCTAAGACAATTAAACACTTATTCTGTAAATGTAAAGTAACAAAAACATTTTGGGCAAATTGTCAACACTTTTTAAATCAAGCATGTCCAACAAAAGATATAAAATGGCAAGACATTGATATCATTTTGGGCAACAATAAATTCGGTGATGTTATTAATAATATACTGTTTTCAGCAAAGTATTATATATCTAAACAAATATTTAATGATTCAGAGCCTGAGATAACAAAGTTCAAAAATACACTAAGTTACATTACAAGAAAGGAAGATGTATAGCTCAGAAAACTTAGAAGTACAAAATTTGAAATTTTCCATATACGTGCATTCTAAATTGATTTATACACTTTACCATATTCAACATACCATGCTGTGACTATCCGACTGACATATGCCAAGAATACATGGACAATATACTCAAGCAAAGGAAAACATCATATCCCGCATACCACCACAAAGATGTAAATTCAAGTCCCGAGAAGACAAGAACCGCACAAGCATCCATCTCAAAGTGGCATACGTGTACCATATATGATATTACAAATTAATTCAATGTCTTTTTTCTCAATTGCTTCTAAACTAAAAGAACCTATTTTGAATACATATTTTGAAAAACTAAATGCTTTTTGTGATGAAAAAACACCTGCAAACACATTCTTCAATTTTCTAGAAATATCAATAGAACAATTTTTTGTTAAACATTGATATTACAAAATCCACTGGCTGTGACAATATTGAACCACGCTTACTTAAATTGTCAGCAAACTATACACCAGACAGCATAGCATATATCTGCAACTATAGCATTAAGAATTCAGTATTTCCAGACAAATGGAAAGAGGGTAAAGTTACACCTTTGCATAAAAATGGAACTAAAGATAATATAGATAACTACAGACCCATTTCTGTCCTACAAATTATTCTAAGATACTTGAAAAACAAGTACATGACTCTTTAATGAAATATATTTCAAGTTACTGCACAAGTGACAATCTGACTTTCGACCTGGCCAGTCATGTGAAACAGCATCAGTTTGAATTATCAGCAAATGGCTAGAAGCTATAAATAATGGATCTTTAAAAGGTGTAGTGATGGTTGATTTCAGAAATGCTTTTGATTAAAGTGGATCATGAAATTCTTTTTCAAAAGTTAGAAGCCTATAAACTTTCAGAGAATGCAGTAGCATGATTCTCTTCATATTAACATAATTGGAAACAGAAAGTTCTCTAAAAGGCCTATTATTAACCACACAAATAGTGACGGATGGTGTACCTCAAGGCTCCTTATTAGGCCCTCTTTTATTTCTTCTATTTATAAATGATATTCCTTTATTGGAAAAATCATGTAAGTCATAATGTAAGAACATTTCATCAAACGTTTGGCTTCTGTCGAGAATTAATCGAATCTTAGCATTGACCATAGAATACAGTTTTATAAAGCTTATATTCAACCTTATGTAAATTACTGTAATGTTATATAGGGTTGCACCTGTCAAATGTACTTAAATAGAATATTTAGACTCCAAAATCATCCTCGATTACAATGTTGAAAACACATAAGAAAGCTTGTAGAAATTAAAAATACTAACTGTTTTTGACAAGATATCACTCCAGAAAGCAAAATATATGAACAAAATAGCAAAGCCAACAACCCTAGCATACATCATTGAAATGTTTTACTTCAGACAAACAAATAAAAATGCACCTGGTATATGGTCAAATTCTTCAAACAACTTCATACTATCTAAACCAAACTAAGAAATACTTAAACAAAGTTTAACATACTCTGGTCCACGAAAAGTCATGCATAGTTTAAATGTTAATAGAGAACGTATCACCGACATCAAAAAAATTATTAAACTAGAAGTTAATTTTTATAAAAAAATATATTCATCAGACGACATAGATACTGATTCGATTAGTTCATATTTAAACATACCACATTCGAAAGAAAATTATCTTGTGACGAAGCTAAAAGCTGCAACGGTCTTTTAACAATGGAAAAAGTAACAAAATCAATTTTGCAATGAAAGCTAATCGGTCACCAGGCTTAAGGGGGATGACAATAGAGCTTTATCAGACTTTCTGGGAGAAAATAAAAGTGCGTGTACTAAATTATTTAAACAAAGGTTTCGTCAGGGGTGAACTCTCACAATAAGTGTTGTTGTTGTTGTTGTTGTTGTTGTTGTTGTTGTTGTTGTTGTTGTTGTTGTATGGTCTTTAGCGTCGCTTTCAACAATTTTTAAGTCATATCGCGGCGGTGTCTACTTGAGACAGTATTCTGAGCGCTGTCACACTGGAGTATTATGCCGCAGACACATGGTATGATACCCCACCCAGTCACATTATACTGACACCGGGTCGACCAGACCTAGAACTCTCCTCTAAATGCTGAGCGTCAAGCGAGGAAGCTTCTAATACCATTTTTAAAGTCTTTGGTATGACCCGGCCGGGGATCGAACCCACGACCTTCCGCATGCGAGGCGTCTCACAACAAAAACAACGGGGTACTTTATTTACTTTATAAAAAAGTGACCCTGAAAAATTGGAAAATTGGCGTCCTATATCATTACTTAACACAGATTACAAAGTCGCTACACGTGCACTTGCAATGCAATTACAAAATGTTTTACTTAGCATAATATGTATGGACCAACAGGGGTACTTAAAAAATAGGTTTATTGGCTACAATGTTAGGCAAATACAAGATATAATAGACTATATTGAAAAACTAGACAATGAAGGAGCAATTTTGTTTCTCGATTTCAGAAAAGCTTTTGACACAGTTAGTTGGAATTTTTTATTTGCTGTTTTAAAACATTAAGGATTCAATGCATCTTTTACTTCATTAATCAGAACTATTTATAATAACTGTTTATCCTGCATAATGAATAATGGTTGGAAGTCGGACTTCTTCTTTTTATATAGAGGATTAAGACAAGGCTGTCCGAGTTCTGCTCTAATTTTTATTATAGTAGCCCAAATTATGGCTGTTAATATACGTAACAATGATGCAATTCAAGGCATAAAAGTTCAACACAATAACTGTATTAAAAAAAATAAAATAACCCAATTAGCGGACGATACAACTATTTTTCTTGGATCAAAAAATAAAATCATAACAGCTTTAAATATCATAGAAAATATTGGCAAATAATCAGGATTAGTTCTTAATCATGGAAAAACAGAATGGACATATGTAGGTAAATTAAAAAATTGTGTAGACAAAATTGGAAATATTAATTTGGCTCAAAAACTTATCAAAGCTTTAGGCACTTATTTCGGCTGCAACAAACTGAATGCAACGCACTTAACTGGGAAAGAAAACTAATTGACAGTGAAAACTTAATAAACAAATGGCTTAAACGAAATTAAACATTTTTCGGAAAGATAAAAGTTATTAAAACATTATTTATGCCAAAATTTGTATACTTGATACAATCCTCTAAAACACTAATCGATAAAATAAAAAAATCGACTCGCTTATTTATAAATTCTTATGGCATGGGAAACGCGAAAAAATAAAACGAACAACACTGATAGACAAAAAAATTCAAGGTGGACTTAGATATGCTTGACACAACAGCATTCTTTAAATCCCTTAAAGTAAAATGGATAAAAAAAAACTAACACAAAGATGAAGCAAACTGGAAAATACTGCCTAACTATTTTTTAAAAGATTTTTGGAAACAACTTTCTTATATTCAATATGAATATAGGTAATCTGAAAAACATAAACAATTACGATTATCTTTCAATACCGGATTTTTTTATATAGACATTATTGAAACATGGTTAGACATTAAAAGAGGAGAATATAGAAAAAGCAAAACGTTTGAACAAATTCGAAAACAAATTATATGGGGTAATCAAGAAATTATGTTTTTTAAAAAATGCTTGGTCTGCAAAGAATGAATTAAATCCGGAATTCTCTTCATAAATGACATTATCGATAACAACGGCGAAATTAGTGAAAATATAATTTACAAAAAAATAAAAAACAAAAATAACTGGATTACGGAATTAAGTAAATTGAAACAAGCAATATCTACCTCATGGAAAATTATTTTAAAATCAGTGTTCTATACGATCAAAAGTCAAAACAAACCTAACTTTAAATTTATGTTTAGCAAACGGAAAAGTTCTAGAACTTGTAAACACAAACAACAAAATAATTTATAACCAACTTATAAGTCGTAAATTTTATATTCCTTATATACATATATACTGGAATACATATTTTGATAATATAATAAACTAGGAAAATGTATATAAAGCTATACACAAATTAGAAGACAATCGTATAAAGCAATTTAAATTTAAATTAATTCATAAGATCTTTCCATCGAAAGAAATAAGATTCCTTTTTGTAACCGTTTTGTAACATCTGCTATGAACCCGAAACTTACAAACATTTGTTCATAGACTGCAAAGAAGTAAATGGATTTTGGAAGAAAATAAACACCTTGTTAAAACACTGCGGAATAAATAAAAACGTAAAATCGCTATATAATATAATAATAGGCTACAAAGTAGATCATCAGGCATATATCAATATAAACAGAATATTCGCACTTATAGGATTTTCGATATATAAAACGTATTTTATAAGCGAATCTAGAACTAAGCATGTTAATTGTTTTTCAATATTCTGTCAAGAATTGAAAAAGTTATCTAAGCTCTCCGAGTACAATAGATATAAATCTAATAATTTTGAATGACAAGTTCAAAACTACATAGACAGCCTGTTAATACAAGAAACAAAATCATCTTTAAATAAGTATACATGAATATCTTATTTAGAAAATAATATGCCAAATTACCTGCATCTCATTTGGGAAGATAAATATTTTAACAGTGTTTTCACAGAATATTTCATGTACATGTGTTTTTCGTTTTGTATATATTGTAATAAATAGAGGGCCACAACATACAAATGGAAGAACTTAAGCCTAAGGTATATTCGCATGTATTATCTATAGAGCCTGCAGAACTTGAACACAGTTGCTTTATAATTATCTATATACATCAACGGAGAAAGTAGACATAACTACAAAGATTGGAATAAACAAAATGTACCGCAAGTTTGATTTACCTACCAAAATATGGCAACATTTTGCTGAAGAATTTCTAATTTTTGAATTAGCATATGTTTCGTTCATTATAGGAAAAGTGGAAAGTGAACTACGGGAATCGGTTCAATTGCCGTGACCAATGAACTTTTGGACGCATTTATGGGCATATTTTCAGGTGGAGATGTTAATGCTAAGACGACGTGAAGCTAGAAAAGCGTCTAATTCAATTAGTATATGCTTAAACTATTTAAATGGCAACCATACATATCAAGTTAATCATTAGGTAAAATCAATTGTAAAGACAACATGATTACCATGGATCTCGATTTTTTGCTATTTATTGTGTGTTCATTAGTTAAAATACATATACAACATTGTCGTATGTACCTTTAACAGTTACTCAAAATAAAAATATATAAGATTTTATTTTCCGTTCTAATCCATAGTTATTCGTAAACTGATTTGTATGTTTGTAAATTTGAATGAATGAATATGTTTAAGCTAAGAATTACACGTCTGTAAAGACTGCCAGTAGCTCTAATCTTGTCTTAACCTGTGCCAACTTGATGTCCTTCTCTCTGTGCAACTTTGCCCAGTGGATGTAAACGGTCATATCTGCTCTTCTGTTAATACTGTACAATCTGCATCTTCTATCTCACTTGCCCGGAAAATATCGACAACCAACTTTTATTTTGAACAACCAGGTTTCAAATCCTCTTTTCATTGGTTCGTTTTTTGGCAGATGTGCACCCATTCCTGGTACTTAGCACTTTTTCTCCCATATATCTTTGCTAACCTTTTTTTCATTTTGTTACGTCTACGAATGTAAGCTACTTGTCCAAAATATTTTCCATGTCTTTACGACTTGAAACATACCGACGATGACTTTTGTTGTTAACCTTTTTATTTAAGTTTTTATAAATAGTTGGACCTCCTGGTGACCAGCCTTGTTTGATGCTTATTTAACAACAGCTCTCTGTGTATGTTGCTATAGTAATTATTTTCACATCATATTATCACGGTCAGGGAACTCTGTTACAACGTGAAGTGATTCGCGTCGGGAGTTTGTCACAGATTCACGTCCATCTGATGCTGGAGAACACAGCATTCTTGATGTATATAGTCGATTATTTACTGAACACAGCTATAAGCTTTAAACTTTTTTTTTACATTATTTAGTTTCACTTAATATTAATTAGTATTTTCAAAGCTCCAATCGATCATGTGTTCATTAGTAGATGTTTCCAAAGCACGAATTAACACACCCTCGCTGAATATATATGTAAAACGAAAATAGAGGTGAAATTGTCAAAACATTCATCGGTTCAGAATATCATTGATATCTGTTGTATAAGTAATTTTTTAAAAAAAGATTATTATTAATTTACTTTTTACTTATACTATATGAGAATTACCATTTGGAAAAAAGCGTCATGTGCAACAGGTTTTTGTCAATGTTGATTTAACTGTCACGGATTTTCCTCTACAGGGTCACAGCTTCTAATTGACACTATTGGCAGAACTAGGCATATCTTTTGTCAAAGATTACTCGCTGTATTGTGATCTGGATGTAAACCTATCATTGATTAGATGTCCTTTTTTCTCACTCAATAAAATCGCTCAGATTTTTCAAAATAAAACATTCCATTTTACATTGAATGTCATGACTGTCAGTAGATGTTGATTTCTTTACTCTGCCGATGACATCATTCCAGGAACGAGAAAGTAGATTAACTAAGCCGATTAGAAGTTACATGGGATATTCTACTAGCCAAATAATTTTCTAACCTATACATGCGTGTCTTTGGACGAAAGTGGAAATGAGGCATGTTCCAAAATCGTATCAAAGAGCAAGATCAGTATCTATTCAGGTACACAGTAAGGTCACCACCACCAGTAGCGGGGATTACAGTAGGCATGTGGCGTGTGCATACAATGGCAGAATATATTTCAGTCACTCGTGCGACCGCAAGTTTAACGCACTATTTGATTTAAAAGAAGACAATCGTTCACAATATCTACATATATTCAGATGATATGTGAAAAGTCATTTACTTCATGGAAGTCTTTAAATATACACAGGCCAAAGTATCGTAACTTGGACCGAGAACACCCACCCCACCCACAAAAATGTAAACAAAAATCTTGTGTGTTCGATGTTCATTTGAAATATTATAGATATAAGATATTATTGTAACATCTGTTTTTCTTCAAATGAACATATAATGATATAAAACACATACATACAATTTTTTTTTGTGTGGGTGGGAAGGGTGGGTCCAAGGTACGATACTTTGACCTGTGTAAATAGGCACATCTCCATAAAGCCAAGTATATGTGCGAGTATTTACGTTACCCTAACTTGTCTTCCGTTTTTTTCCCTGCAGATAATTATTGTTTTTGTGTGCATTTTGTTTCATTATTTCATAAAACACGAATATAACGTTACCATATGCGTTGTGTTTTATAAATCCCGAAATGTTTAAATTTCTTATTTGTCAGAAAATAAAAAACGTATAATGGAGAATAATGGAAGAACTTTATCCGAGTCTCAAACTTGGGCAGCTAATTGAAATCAAGACATTAGTCATTCGATGGGCTGAATTATGCAGTGTCTAAATATCCATCAGCACTGTTGTTTAAATCTACACTAAAACCCCGCACTAGGGCCATCATTATAATAAAATTCGGATTTTTTCCTTAAGTTTAATGATTATTTTGTTTAATAATAATAATGCAACCAATATATTTGGTATAAGGACCGCTTGTACGACGACGGATTATTGTATTTTCTTTTAAATTAACCCTGGAGGTTGATCCCGTTATTCTTGTTCACTTCCGTTTTTTTTCAGGTTAAGGTTATTGACAAGTAACTTTGCGTTTATAAAGTATGTACAAGGGAGTCTTTGTTGATTAGGTGTTAATTGTTATTTAGCATCTCGATTATATCAGTGTCATTTTGTTTGTCTCATTTAAGAAACAGATGATAAATATCAAATATGTTTCATGTGCGCAATGTATTAGTGAAAGAAGAATTCATTTATTTTTATAAATTAACATCATTCAGTTATACACTATAGTTCCACTGTTTAATCATTGAAAGAGGTGTTGTTTTGAATTTCATTGTTCATAAAGTAACACTTTATATTGTATATTTCAATAATTTAGTCAGGAGCTCTATGCGATCTCACAATGCTCTAATAGTATATGCCGGACAGTCTCTGTACGAGACCTGAACTGTTAATGGCAGTATTTGCATAGTGTTGAACTATTCTACAATGTTAAAACTATCGACACTTAATCCGTGACAAGGAAATAAGGATCGACGCGCCTCCATTACCTTGTCGTCACAAATCTGTGACATTTTAAAAATTAGAATTTAATATAAACGAATAAATCTGGCATTATCAAAATTTAGCAATAAAGTGACTACATTATTATTTATCATACTGGTTATGATTTGATGTGATAGTTATGTCAGTTATTAACATATAATATAAAAAACTCCAATGACAGATAAAGCAATTAAATTGCTTTAAAACTTGAAAAAATATTCCTAATCATATGTTCAATTTGAATGCATTTTACTTATAATGCATTACATTCCCCCGAAGGTAAAAAATATACTTCATATGTTTCGATACATACACGACTAGTAACTGTGATAGAATTTACAAAACAGTAATACTGTCAACGTGAATCTGTAACAAACTGTCGACGCAAATCACTCTACGATGTGATAGAGTTCCCTGACCGTGATTATACCCACTTCTCTGCTGTCACTTTCATCATGTTTAAAATAAATTGAATATTATGTTTATGTATGTAATGGCATTTATTCTAATCATAATAATGTAAAAGGCTCCATACATGTTTACAGATAAACACAACCTCCCCAGACGAATTAAAATATTCAAATATGTACAAGAAAGTTAGATTAAATAAAAATAGTAAAATACATAACACTGTAAATAAGCAATTTTGTAACTGCCTATATTTTATTTCATTTTTGTAGCGGGGAAGATTAAGGGGGTTGGGATTGGGTAAGATATGGATCAATAATGATATCAAAGTATTCCCTCATGATATTGTCTTCTTACTTCGTCTTCCTTATTCTCATAGCTTCCATTTACAACGTCAAAAGTTATATCTCTAATATTGTCAAATGTCATGTGAGAGTTGTTTCTAATTGAGCGGATTACCCTGTTTTAATTGAACAATTGCTATTATAGTTCTCAGTTTGATGATTTAATTAAGTACAATACCAATGTCTATATCTATTTTTTGCACTATTACCTAGATCGGGCGAATGCCTATCCTATGGGAAATATATCTCGCATTTCAAAAACACTGGTAAATAAACTCAAAATAACCTACTGACCGATTTGTTGATTTTTTTGCGAATGTGTGAATAACCAAGACATAACTTTATATAAATCTGTCCTTTATATAGCATGTAAATCCATAGTATATAAGTCATGGTCGACACCACATTTACTGGTTTGGCAGGGGCCTTGATATTGTGTCTATGGTTTGCATTGTAGCTAGGTGCGCTCGCCGTAGTCAGAGCTCGGTTTCACTAAACATCTCAAGCTGAGATTTTCCCCAACCCAAAAAATTCAATTCCTCTTAATCATTACTCAATCACATTACACATTTAATGACTATACAGAACTGAAGTCTGAACAATCTTAACTCATTGGAAAAGGATAACATGCAAATTGAGCAATGTACATGAAGTTATAGCAGCATTTCAAAAAATTGAGTTGAGGAAAATCTCAAGTTAAGATGTTTAGTGAAACTGGGGCCTGGTCTGTACATTTATGTCTTGGTTATTCACAAATAATTATCTCCATATATATATAAAATAGATATATACAAACATACACCTATATATTTGTTGAATATGGTTAAGTGTATAAGTCAATCAAGAATGCTCACATAGGGAGACCAAATTCACTTAAATCAAGTTGGATTTAAAGATTATTTGATTACAACAATTTTGGTCAGTAAAAAGACACATACTTAAATAAACTCAGTAAATATGGTGGTTAACACATTTTTGAAAGTAACTTGTTTGAAGTGTTTGAAACAGATTATTTTCTGAAGGTTATCATATGATTGTATTGTTATTACCAAGTTTGATAATAAACTATGCATAAATAAATAACACAAATATAACAATAAATCTACAAACATTTTTTACAAACATTGGTTTGAAAAAGGAATCAAATATATATAAAACATATATGCTTTTAGGGAAGAAAAGGTTTTATAATTTAATTAATTTAACACTTTATAAAAGTATCTAGTTCAGAATTTCTAAGAAATAACCAGCTAGTATCAAGCATACCTAACGAATGAAAAAAGCAAAAATAGAAATCAATCGATACACAAGATTATGTTAACCCATTACAATAACTGTTTTTATGCAAACAAACACTTTTTATAGACATGTAAATAATTAATAAAAACAACACAAAGCAGAATCAAATCTAAAATCATATGGTATGGTATGACTATCAACATATGCAGATAGATTGGAAGAAATTATATACTATTCCCATAAAATCTAAAATTGATCAAAAATTAAAAAAAATTCACATACAATACTTGATGCGCAAAACCCCATCTAACAAATCACTGATGACATTGTAAATATATTTAAGCTATATCAACTTTGATATAGATATATGCAAAGACACAAGTTCTAAATAATTCCAGTATAACTACATATGTATTTTAAAACATTTTTTCCTACATATGCAAACTATTTTATATGTGTAAGCAAATGACAAAAAAGAGTTCCAACAGTTCATCTGTTTAAAACGTCTAAACAGTATACACGTCTCACACCACTATTACATTTCGCGTAGGGCTCCATTGTAACATTTATGTCCAAAACACTGGTTCAAGATATGCAATTATAAAGGAAAAACAAGCATACCTTGACCAGTCTTTGTTTAAATTAAATAGTTTTGTGAGACCTTTCAATTTCTAGAATAATAATATGTCAACAATTCACCAATGATGCAGATCGAACAAACAATTGTGAAATGTGACAGAATTGTTCAGAAAGCTGGTATCAGCATCAAACTTTCAGTGGTGATTTCTAAAATACTAACCATTTAAATCACGCTAGGAAAAAATCACTGCAGTACAAAGCCCTGAAAAAAAAACAAGAAAAATAGAACTCCTTTATAAGGTCCGGAGTACTCAAGAGAGCATATAGTGGTGTGAGTCCAACAGAAAGAAGAATAGAGATAGAACGAGAAATAGCTCGTAAACATGACAAATTAAAAATTCATTAAACAAAATGGAGACATTTCCTCCATTAGATTGATGAAACATATTAATGCAAAAATGGAAAAAGATTTATGAGAATTGTAATGATATTAGTATTGATGGGGCCAATATTTTTGTTTACACTCCTTTCATTGTTATTTGAAACAATATTATAGCCAATAACTGATCAAATCATTCTGAATTCTGATCAATCAAAATTGAATTACAACAACAACAAACAAATGTTACAGTATGACAAAACTCAGAACATTGTATTTTACTGTCATATTTCTACCATTGCTGTCGTACTTTCACATCACCATTGTGTCCTCGTCGTGTAATGTTGTAGTACTATATATTGCCTGTTTGCACGTTTACATTGACATGATATTCCTAACATAAAACCGTAAATGAAAGTAAATAAAATGTAAGATAACGAATAAATCAAAAGCAAAGTAAGCGTGTCTGGTCAAACTGTTATAAATGTCTTAAAGATTAATAATAAGTTTCAAATATATTACTTGTCATTTAATGAATGAATGAATGAATGAATGAATGAATGGTTGGTGTTTTACGGCACGTCGACACATAAATTGGTCATTTTGTGCGCCCAAAGTTTAATGAATGTAATGATGACAATAATAAATTAAATAAATATATTTAATGATTTAGTAAAACTATATACAAATAAATAATGAAGGAATCTATGAAGGTGTTATCAATAAATGATAGCAAAATATTATTAAAATATTTTAACCCGTCAACGGGTTGTCAAATAAATAATTAAAGAATTTAACCTCGTTTTAGAAAATCAAAAATATACTCTTTATCAACGTTATTAAAAAGCTTTCATACTATCGACCCTGTAGTATTTTGCTTACATTGGAGCAAAGTCCACACAGTCGATCAGTATGTGCTTAACAGAAAGCGGTGTTAAACAGAGTATACACTTTGGAACAGGCTCACGTTTTAAGATATATGAATGGGTTCAGTTTGTATGCCCTATTCTGCACCGAGCTAAAACAACTTCCTCTCGGCGCATACTCCTATTGCTAGGATGCCATCCGCCAAGTTTTGGTTAAATAAAATGTAATTTATTATTGATGGCAAGAACCCCAGAGGACTGCCATGAACTATATATATACTTATTAATATTAGATTTGAAATCTGTAAAAGGTAGTTTAAACTTAGAGGTATTTAATCTTTAAGCCGTTTTCGCAGCCTTATCAGCTTTATCATTTCCGCGAATTCCTGTATGACCAGGAAGCCAGCAAGAAAAACAGTGTTCTTTTTACACAGTGAAATATATATAGCTTAAAGTTGAAGCACAAGAGGGTCGTCATCATTCATGCCATATATGGCTTGACGAGATGAAAGTGAATAAAAAAACCCGGTTTTTATCAGATTCATTAATGTACGCCAATGACAAATCAATGGCATTGAGTTCAGCTGAACAGATGGAGGTTCCGTTAGGTAGTCGGCTCTTTTAGGTGTGCTGATCTGTAACAGCAGCTGCAGTCACGGTGTCTCCATATTTAGAACCATCTGTGTTTATTTGATAACAATGATTATAAGACGATCTGATTTCATTAAATTGACTTTGGCAAATTTAGGTCAATATTGGCTTTGGTGAGTTTTGGTTTGACGAAACGTTGAATAGCTCTAGGTTTTTTTTTATCAAAGAGAGTTTCATAATTGGGGTCAAAAGTAAGATTAAAAGCAGGATTAGATGGATTTGAATGAAGTTTAATTGCATATTGAAAAGACAGTTTATCACGTCTTTTTTCCAGCCCTACGAGGAGAAATCGAACTATTGGTATTACCAGAGATCGATGGTTTTGGGGAGCTCGGGACATGCCCCGAGCTCTCCGGTTGAGGGGAACTCGGGACGTTCCCCGAGTTCGACCATTTCTGATCAGAAACAGATTTAATATTTTTCTTATTATTTTCAAGATTTGGTTTCGATTGTACAAGAGGTTTTAATACCAACAAGCAATGACCCGTGCTGCGCACGGTGTTGAGGATGTGGCTTTTTATGGGGGGTGAACCATTCACAGGGTGTTGGAGTGGAGAGGGTGTTTAGCCTGATCTCCCTGGAGCATACGGTAGCAGGCGGGAGAAGCAAGAACATTTTCATCAGGTTCCAGTTCTGTTCAATAAAATACAAAAATTCTTCCTAACTTAGCTTTATTACTTAATCTTTACGCATCACACTTATTATTATCACAATTTTTTTGTTGCAATGCAACGATTGCTCCCTACGTAGTGTGTTTCACCATTGACAGGTGGCAGCAAATACCGATTGCTCCCTACGTAGTGTGTTTCACCATTGACAGGTGGCAGCAAATACCGGCACCCTATTGGTGTGTTTCACCATTCACAGGTGGCAGCAAATACCGGCAAGTTCCATGGCGATAGTGACTGAATCTGCGATCGTGGTGATTGAAAATCTTTCCTGAAGCTACGTTGATACATTATCCACTTTGCCACATAGCTTATCTTCTTCGCCACATTTATAAAGCCCCACATACGAAAAATTAGCACGTTCCTTCAAGCGGTTTCGGAGGAGATACGTCAATTTACAGACGGCTGCTTACAGAAATAATATATAGATGTAGTAGTCGGAGTCTCAAATGTGACCTTGAAATTACCAGGAACAGTAGTAGTATATGGCATTTGTTGATCATTCAGTCAGGTGATATCAGTTTGTATCTCCATACACCTTGTTACTTTTTTTTTCTTCATTTCTACTCACTTCAGCATATGATTTGCCTGAAGGAGCAGATGGAGATTGAATGTTAACAAGGCGTCTGGCTTCTGGAAATGTTTTTTTTTTACTCCAGCTTAATTCGTTGGACCTCGCGTTCAATATTCCAGTTTGGACATTCTCTAGAGAAAGCCCCGTGGCTCCCGTTTCAATTAACGCAACAGGCGAGTTTAGTGCATAGCGAGAAGTCTGTGTGCCCCTCTCCAACGCATCGGGCACACACTGCGTCTCGTCTACATCTCTCTCAATGATGACCAAACTGTTGAAAGTTAAAACAACGAAAAGGATTGAGAATATACATGTCAACTGGTAAAGAAAGATAACCGACCTTTATAGTTTTTGGAAGAATTGGATTATTAAATGTCAGTATTAATGTTTAACAACGCCATTTTTATTAGTAGTAATCCTGGTAATCTTCCTGCAATTTCAGATTGACACCAATTTCCTCAGCAGTACATTGTTTCAGTTCCCTGTAACGAATGGCACCTTTGGAGGTATTAAGTGTAACATACGGACGAATATCTACCGGTATATCCACAAATCGTTTAGCTGAAAGTAGATTGTCAAAGTGTGATTTTTTATACATTCAATAAGGATTTTATCTGATTTTATTATTTTTCACCTCCCTCGGTTCACCGGCAAAACAAAATATTGCCTTGTGAATCGCAAAAGGTGAAAGTTTTGTCACTTGTTTATAAACATCCGTTGAAGTAGTGGTCAGAAATCGAGGCCAATTCAGGGTAAGTGTATCATCATCTATTTCAGTCTCAACAGAATCTTGTCGAGCATGCTTGTGCAAAGACTGAGCAGGTACAGGTCGAGTGGTAATATTGTTTTGGTGTGTTTTTTAAGCCATAATGAGTTTGTGTTTGGTTCGTTGTCCACGTTTCTCACCCGCCTCGGAGTCCAACAAGGGGACACTTGCTATGGATGTCCGACAGACATGATGCCAAGAATATGTGGACAATATACTCAAGCAAAGGAATACACCTGATCCCGTATACTACCCGATGGATGAAAATTCAAGTCCCGACAAGACAAGAACCGCAATAACATCCATCTTAGATGGAATGCGTATAACCATATAGTATTTTACTTTACAAAATTATCCCATAAGCCATGACAGTTTTCAAGGGTTTGAGAGTAGAATTACTGTAAGTATATTTATAGAAAAGTAATATTGATAAGTAAATGAGAGTGGAAAAAGTTAATGGTGATGTTATAAATCGATAAGGGTGATACATGATCCAATATAATCCAAGAAAAATATCATGACAGACCGATTGATCAAGACCGGTCCCATTCAACCTCCCGTCTTGACTTGAAATCCGGATCAAAGTGGTGTGTTGCGTCGCTCAACCGCCAGAACTCCTTCATCAAACCGCACGGGTCGCCACCTACGGTCAATAGGTGGGTTCCTTTTCGGGGAGGATCTTACCCCTCTGCTTGGAACGAGCAGTCGGTAAATTCTAATCCCTATCAACTGTGGGGTTAATAAACATACTTTGAATGGTTGTATTTTAAAATCAGCTAAAAACGATATTTTAATCAAAGTTGTTAAATCGATAGTAAATACTTTTCACTCAGCCAATATGTCTGGTATGAGCCAAATTCAACAATATATAAGCACTATCGACGAATCAAATCGAAATTACATCGAACTCATATACATGTAACTCATTTGGTAATCTAACTCTTTGGTACGTCTCAGCATACATTCATTTTTAATCGAAAAACTTATTTAAGTCTAACTGGGACGAGTAGGCCTTGTTAGAAACTCCGTTTTCAGATATTAATGTGTGGTTATGTATAAGCTTCATTTGGTGTATGTGTTTGGGGTTGGGGTGAATATAATAAAATATACCATTTAATATATCATTTAATATCCTTAAATATTGACAATACATTGTTATATATAATACTATGTTTACATGCCAATAGAATTGTGTCTTTAAGGGGCAATACGGCAACACAAATGGATTTACTTCTCTTTCCTTGTTAGAAATAAAGACATAACATAATTTGTTGTTACATGTTTTTTTTTTTTTTGCATTGATCAAATAAAAAATAAATGTTTTTAAAGTTTGTATTTATTTTAAAAACAATACGACATTTAGAATTCATAACAATAATATGTAGATATGTATCATGATTACTTACAGTGTCATGTGGTCCTCGGTCTATACTTATTTTGCTTCATACAATTTGTTTACTAACACAGGTCCCTTACAGCCGCCTTAAACTTCAGAAATGCACACAAATTGATAATAACAAAAATGATTGTAATAACATGTGTTGATAGTATTGCTAAAACCATTCATGTAGACCCATTAGTGACTGTTTCTAAAAAAGCCAGAAAATAAATAAATCTCTTAGTCGAGCGGACCGAGCTTTTAACTTTTGTTTCCTTTTTTGCAATTCCGTGATGACTCGGTTGCTTTCCGACTGTACCTCCACCAGTGTTCGGAAGTACACAAATGAATACTGCAGTGGTAGTGTGCGGATTAAGACCGTTAGATATGGGGTTCATTAACAAGAAAAGTTCACTAATAACATGTATCTTTATTGGGTTTTCTTCTTTTTTTTTTCTTTTTTAAATGTATTGACGTCTGTCATAAACTGTATCGAACGTTGTACGCATTATATTATATAAACGCACTGAAAAACAATGCGTACGTAATACCAGTTTGGTCTAGTTACTCTTGCTCAGGATCCTCCCTTGCATATACGTGTTATACTATCGCACGCGCTAAATTACGTCACAAATAATTTTATTGCAGTCAATATTGAGAGGCTACCAAGGGTGGTTTGTTTAGTACAGTTATTAAAACAAGTAATTTTATTTTTAATTTTATATCAACGATTCGTCTCTTACGAGCAATAAATTGGCTCGTGGACTGAGGGGAATAAAGGTGATGATTTTTTAAAATTATCTAAGCGCAAGCGGTTATTCAATATTTACCGCATCCCCTACAGTTCCCAATACTATGTTTCTCTCTGAAGTGTTACCGACAGACGCGTTTCCGAACAAGCTTCGTAACTATCCGTTTTCTGCCGAAGGTGTTTATCAGAAAGAGACGAACATTAATTTGTAAACAAAACCTGTTATTAATTATGTACTAATAATTTGCTTTATATTTATTTTTTCGTTTGCAAAGTCTCTCAGTGATCAAATAAACTTGTATTCTAACATCTGGAAGAGTAAAACCGGCGTACATTTAAACTAAAAACGACCGTTTTGGAAATTTAATGAGCCTTTAATAATTTTATGAAAATCAAGCGAATTATCTTATCTGCTATCTGATATTCATAATGGAACAAAACAATCTTTACCAGATCTCAAAATATCATCCCTAGTGGATATGGGTATAGCCATTTTCCTATGTAGTAATAGTCGTCTACTAATCAGCTGGCAGTGCGACTCCTGACCTCTTTCTGGTAATGGAATGTCTTGAACGCAGAGGCCTATAAATGTTTAGCTATGCATTAATTATAATTAATATTGTATTGAGGGAAGGATCCTCACAAACGTTGTATGATCTTGTAACCCGACCAAATCATTAACATATATAGCAATACATTTTCTAAGCCCGAACAGCGCAAATATGTTTAAAAGTACACATAGTCTTATTACACCAACTATTATTAAAATCATAACAATGTCTTACATGTACATTCTTTTGAACATCAGTAGATGATGTATGGAACATACAAAGAAACCAGAGAGCTTCTGATCAACAATGCCCCAACTGGTATTTGGATCACGGGGCTTTCTTCAATCTCCAATTCTCAGCATAGAGCTCCCACCTAAAACCCAAATAATATTGGGCACACAATCTAACGGTGTTCATGTACTTTAAAAGAATTTGAGTGACTTTCGGTTGATAAGCCGAAAACAACCTCATGTATACAAAAAAAGCATCTGACCACTGCCTAATGTCAGTAATTTTAGAAGCAGAAGTTCGAGCCTGCAGAACCAACTGCCCTTTTACCACACAGACTCTGTTACTAGAGTCGGCATTGGCAACAGCATTGATGATCAGCAGCCCGAGCTCCACAAAATCCCCATTTAAAAGTTTTAGCCGCTATGCAGCACTAATCTGACCGTCAAGATCATCATTGTAGCTTAAATGTTCGGCCTCAGTGGTTTCAGCATTCGATACAGTTGGTATATCCACTTCTGCGTCGGTTGCTCTTTGGATCCCAAGCGACTGGATTATCTGTGGCGTCACTTGCCGCATGACCTCCCTGACAATCTCCGGCGGCCCTATCGGCTGATCAACCGTCGCAGAAATGGGGACTGGAGGCTGTGGCACTGGGTTCGGGATGGGTCTTGAAGGCCTCTCACGGGCATACGGACTTTTCGATGGCCTCTTTGGCATAGTCCTGGAATATAAACCTGCCGCATATAAAATATAATTTATACTAAAATTCAGTATTTATATATAAATATATATAGTATATAATATAGCATTAAAGCGACAGGTTGCTAACAGAGCTGACCACTTACACAGGTTTATATGTATTTGCTCAAAGTAAACCACCAATATTGTTTTAATTAACGCTTAATTATAAAGTGTGTTGAATGCCACAATAAAGTTGTACAATGTATATGCAACAATGAAATCCATCATGTCGACTAATACAAACTGCCCGCAATCAACAACCCCAAGTTACATATAATAATTACATTTAACAATAAATCATAAATTTAAATAATAAACTGTATCGTTATTTCCAACATTGTTTTAAACCGAACAATTTGGTAAAGTTTTTCCCGAAGACGAAATCGAGTACGATATTTCGTGCAAAAGAGATCGCAAAACGCGCCTTGTCATTCGTTGTCGCAATCAGAATCTATCAAAATCAATAAACATTGATGAGAAGTAACAGTTATGATATATGTAACAACACGAAAAAGAATTATTAACACAATTATGTCAAGTTAGTGTTTGCAATACATAGAAACAAAACTGGTTATTTATGATTTTCTGTGATAGGATGTGCTGTCCGCCTTTCGAAACCTGAAACGCTTAAAAAAAGAAGGTGACAAACCGGAGTTCCTGTAATAATCACTTTACCATAATAATGACGCAAATACATGCGAGTTTCCTCATTCAATGACAAGATTTAGTCTTTTATTTGACAAATCCTAACATTGAAAACTCATCATCCGAATCAAATACTAGCTACGTTACTACATCTAGTCATTGGGGGTCATTCACCAAATTGCAGTTAAGGAAGAGGGTCAGCTTAGTATTAGTTTTAAGATTTTAAATTCACGTCGAATATGTCAATTGTGTCAAGATAGATATGCTATCCCAATGTCAAACAACTGTTTTAGCTCTTACAAAATTATTTTATTAAGTCGTCAAGAAATATGTAAAAATGTAAAGATATTTTGAAAAATAATTCAAATTGTTCATATGTGTTCCGAAAATAAAATAATACGAAATCGTCACTGGGCATACATTGTTGATGGTTTGATATGTTTCGTAAATACATGTAAAAACAACCAAGGTGAAAATTTGCAATCTAATTGCAGGTTTAGGAAAACACTTCACGGATGATGATGATCACCATCACCATTTGCTGGTGACCGATTGGAGAAAATAAAATATCTTATCTTAGTTTTACGAAGAAAACAACAATAGAAGATGCAAAAAATACTCGATTTTTTGCAGATATGAACTCTTGTTTTCATTTAATAAATTGGAAACTCATAAAACATACAGCGCATGTTAAACAGTTCTTTATTTGGTTTGATTTTGGTGCACAACATAATTTGGCTAAGAATGTCATGGACTCGAAGGAAGACGGATTCTCTAATGCAGTAAGCCAGACTGTTCCAGGAAATTATTGTGGACCCTTCGAAACCGGAAGCAATCATCGTTTGCGTTATTTCGTAATAGCCAGTGCTGCTCTTCGAAGTTTATTATTGTTTTTTTACAAACACTTTTCCATGGTTCTTTTGCAGGAAATGTGGTTGATAACATGAATTGCTCGATGTACTGTTCCAGTTTGTATTTTCTGAGTATTTGTACGATATCGTTTATAAAGCCATTGTTTCGTTTTGTACACATGTTTTTGCATGGGTAAAGTCTATTAAGGAATAGCTGGAGCGTAACGTGTGTTGCTTTAAGTGTACAAATCGTACCAAGGAACGATAACTTTTGTAAGGCTATGTATGCTTCTAATGACGTGAACCCAAGTAAGCCGGTGACCATGTCTGAGCGGGTGAGATGGAGTAGGTTCTGGATGCATTTTAGACAGAAATGGTGAGTAGCTTCTAGGTGAGACATGTCAGTTTTTTTTATATCATACCATAATTCACAACCAAATAAAGCTCGTGGTAGGATAATGTATGTGTAAAGTTTGGCTACCCTTATAGGGTTGACGCCATTACTATGGATACCGCAGTTTATTAACGAGAACAGCGTTCCCCGCGTTGTTTGATGCACCGTATCTACATTTGCAGGTGATTTCCGTCTGTTATTCTGGATTATTCGAAAATGTTTGTATTCTTTGACAACTGGAAGTGGTTGATTTGCATAACAGAGAGTATTGTCTTCCGGCCAATGACGTTGTTTCTGATTATGTATAATACAGCACATTTTGAGGCATTATACGAATAAAGCCATTTGTTTGCGTAAGTGCTGCAAATTTTTATTAGTTCATTAAATCCGTTTTTCGACAATGACATCAGAACAATATCATCTGCTTGTGTAGGCGCGCAGAGAGACACGGTGTTTATTTTCAGTCCGTGGTTTGAAGTCACGAGAGTATGTAGAAATTCGTCAATGAGAACGGTATATAAAAACGGGGACCAAATGCTTCCTTGTCTGGTTCCCTGGCGGATTTTGAATCGATCTGACAAATGCCCTCAGGCATACACACGACTTGACCCTACACGTAACATGTCGTTAAATATGCGCAATGCTTTACCACATATTCCGAGGTGATAGAGTTTGTACAGAACCCCGGAGATCCAAGTACGGTCGAACGCTTTCATAGTGTCCATAAAACATGAATACATAACTTGATTACGTTCGTAAGTGTAACTGATTGTCTCTTGGTAGAGAAACAGGACCATTTTACTGCTTTTTCCCTTTTTAAATCCATGTTGTAGTGAGTGTAATTGGGTTTGTAGATTCGTGTTACCTTCGATTCTTGTCAAAATTAATATTTCAAAGATTTTTGAGATCACTGGAAGTAATGAGATAGCCCTATAATTGTTTGGGTCTGTTTTTGATTTTCCACTACCTTTATGTAAAGTTATGGTTATACCGTTTTTTTAAAATGATAATGGTACTTTTCATGCCTTAAAATGCTGTTAAATAAACTTGTTATGTAGTTCACTAGTATTTCACGTAAGCGACGTATTGTTCATATAAGATAAAAAATAAAATTACTTTTTTAATAACTGTGCTAAACAAACCACCCTTGGTAGCATCTCAATATTGACTGCAATAAAGTGATTTGTGAAATAATAGCGCGTACGAAAGTATTACGCGAATATACAAGGGAGGATCCTAAGCAAGAGTTACTAGACCAAACTAGTATTCCGTACTCATTGGTTTTTTTTCAGTGCGTATAAATAATGTAATGTGTACTACGTTCGATACATTTTTATTGCAGACATCAATATATTTATTGATTTATTAATGTTAATGAAGCCGTAACTTTTCTAATCTTGTTAATGAACCCCTTATCTAACGGTCTTAATCAGCACACTACCACTGCAGTATTCATTTGTGTACTTCCGAACGCTGGTGGAGGTACAGTCGGAAAGCAACCGAGTCATTACGGAATTACAAAAAAAAATGTAAACAAAAGTTAAAAGCTCGGTCCGCTCGTCTAAGAAATACAAATTTCGATCGAAGTTATTTATTTTCTCGCTTTTTTAAAAACAGTCACTAAGGAGTCTACAGGAATGGTTTTAGCAATACTATAAACACATTTAATTACAATCATTTTTTTATTTTCAAAAATTGTGTTTTTCGGAAGCTTAATGAGGCTTTAACGGACTATCTCTCAAACCAGCCATTAATTATAAAAAACGTCTCCTGGGGTCATAACTAGTTAATTTATCAAAGAACGTCATGCTGTCAGCTTCCTTGAAAGGCAATACGTGATGTAGGTTGAGGATTTACTTTATATATGATCATTTAAAATTTGTATTGGCTGGTATTGACGTGTATCCATTATCATTAGAATATTCATTGCAAAACAAATCTAACTGAAGACCAAATATATGACCGCCTTTTTCATCTGTTTACCAGCCAATAAAGGTGAAATATCGATATATGGAAGTTCGCAATGAGGCATATATATATTCTCCCGCCAGTTGTCATCAGCATATACACGATAGCAAAGCTAGTAACTCTAGTTTTACAGTACAGGGTAGTTTTATAAATTTATTTATTGCTATTTTGTTAAAATATTTACTACGAATTAATGTCAGATATTGGAAATTTGAAGACAATTGTTTAGATCATACACTAAAAAATATATACTGAAATAATAATATTTTCTTTCTGTGGACGAGTGGGATTTGTTAATTAGGCGATATGAATTATAGTTTATGTACGTATATTGTCTGGTTTAAACTATTCATAAAATAACAATAAATTAAGTAACTTGCAACATTTGGTTGTGACCCTGTTAACCAAACATGGCACTTATAGATCAAGGTGGCGCCACGCCAGAGAGAAACTGTAAACGATTGGTTATTCTGGGCTCCAGCAAAGTAGGAAAAACTTCGATTGTGTCTCGTTTCTTGGAAAATAAATACGATGACACTTATACCCCAACGGTAGAGAACTATCACAGAAAGATTTACGAAATATGCGGTAAAATCTACAAACTTGACATTTTGGATACATCGGGGAACCACCCGTTCCCAGCCATGAGGAGAATGTCCTATATCACTGGTAAGGATTGTTTCAATACCTATTTAAATTTCTACTTAAAGTTTTTTAGTAAAACAATTACTTAAGAATATATAATATGTGAAGTGTTCATAAATTAATGTTTACGGACTAGTTTAATATATATTTAAGGACGACTGCTATAGTTTTTCATGTGCAACAACTCGGCGCACAGAGGGAAGCAATTTTGTCGAGACCTACAAGAGTCTCTACATACCGCTGTAACGTACCTGCCCTTGTAGGCTACCCTATAGCGCAGAATGCCAAGGTTTCCATCATCTCTACATTTGACAGAATGTAGTTAAAACGTCTAAATACTGAACATACATGTAGGAAGGTACTGGATAGAACAGTCGAACACAGTTGTACATAAATTATACATGCTTTATTTTATCATGTAGATATATACGTTTTGTAAAGATCGAGATAAATGAAATGATATACTACATATATTATTTGATATGCGGGTATATATTGGAAGATTAAAAAGCCGAACTCCGTCTATAATGGGATCATCCCCATTTTTAGTGTTTATACAAGTCTCTAAGTACATATATATCTAAATATCCGTATGCGTGTTTTCTCTTTAAGAGCATTGTACCGTCTTGGACTTGTAACCACATGATAACGACTCCGGACTGACATATTGGTAGGATTACTGTAAACTGGACTTGTATAAAAGTAGTAGAATTAGTATTGTAGTATCGTATATCTATCGTGAAGTGTTTATATGATGTATAGGTTCTCAAATAGAAATTGAAATCTGTTTAAGTCAAATAAATTATTGTAGCTTGACTGTATTTAATGGTATTTCACTGATTGTAAGATCAATGAGGAAGATGACCAAATGCCGATCTGCTCCGGTATATATACATTCCGGGAACGAACCACGTGATAACAACGTCTAATCAATGCATTTACTTTCAACAACCCAAAGTGAGTTGTCCATGCTTATAAATCACTGAGATAAGTAAAGCGCATACAAATTTAAAAGCCAGAGTCAAACTTATATAACACTGGTTTTATCTGGCTTGTCAGTATTTTTACATATTTATCAGAAAAATACACATTCATCAAAAGTCAGCTGTAAACATCATGAAAGTAGTTTGCGCATCAGGAAGTCGACGAGCCGCCATATTATGAACTGTAGAGATGAAGGTCAACACTTGCCACACAAATGTCGAAATATCTCTATTGAATAATGTTCACTAGAAAAATCAGTTGATCCAATCACTGCTCCGTAAGTCACGGTATCGAACTATTAGTGTAAGCATACCAGGTATCTTCCACAAGAGTTACTGTTCCTGAGAGAATCTCTTTCGCGGAGGTTTTCTAAGAAGAGTGTTTTCCATGTTTCGAATACAAAAATCATCAATTATACGGTAAATCTGAAGGTTTTTATTATAAAATGCTTTCACACACTTTAATTGAAGATTGTTGTATATCCGTAGTAATATAAAACACATTTAATATGTTTGAAATGATTGGTATCTCATGTTGACATTTCAGCTGATCAATGTTTATTTGATATGATGTTAGCACCATGTCGTTAAAATATATGTGGAACACAGTACGAATGTTTTACGTTGACACGACACTAGAGAGTGTCATCTATGTATTCAATTTATGACATTATCAGTGTTTTAAACGTTTATGTTTCACAGATATTTATCTATATATATATACATATATGATTATTAATCATATTAAGGGAGGTTCCCTAAGACCCCCCCCCCCTCACCAACCCAACCCACCCACACCCCCACACCCCCTCACCTTTAAGAATTAAACACTCCTGTATTCGTGTCCAGTTTAATAAAAGTAGTTATGTATTGATGTCCTTTGTCGTCATTATTATATTTCTATTTATTTATCTAAATCCTTAATTTGATGTGTGATAGTCGATATATCAGGGTACGGTATCCGGTTGGAGTGAGGCTGTAAAGCGATGCATGCACCACTAAGGCTTCATCTCCTGTAATGGGTTTGCACTCGGCCACTTGCCTCATAACCGAGAAATTTCCGTGGCGCATCCTGGCTTCAGGGCTGCTGCTATCACTGTCTTTTTTCCCTTGTAGTGAAAGGAACAATAATGCATCAATGATGAAGGCTCTATCCATTGGCATCTTCCATTGCATTGCCATGGTGATAGCCAACGTCTCTAACTTCAATAACTTGAGCTGGCAATTTTTCTTGAGGGACACCAATCCAATTTCTTCTGCCGGTTGGAAGTAATAACATACATCCATTGAACAAGACAGTTCTTGCCCATGCAATTGTTCACTGGTATTTTTGGACTTCTTTTTTTCACGCTTGTGCACATCAAAGTGTCTGAGGATGATAACACAAATGAAGGAGCTGGTGATGGCGCTACTTCGGGTATGCTGGATGAAGTTTGAGAGACATCCTGATCATCCTCCACCACATGTATGGGAGTCATTGGAGTGGTCATTGGAAAACTTTGTTCGGTGGTGTAAGTGTTTGGGTCATATCATCGGCGAGAGTTGCCACTGGGAGATTCAGCTCAGGTGTTGTGGGTTGGATGCAGCAAATTTCATGTTCCTCTAACATTGGTTCATATAGTGGTGAAGCCAACGGAGATATCGACCGATCTGGAATTGGTGACTTTGACCATGCGCGTTTGGCTGCCGGATGTGCACACTCAGGTTTCCATCGGGCTTGCTCCATTTTGACGATTGTCATGCCATTCAGACCTTAGCAATCATATTGGTGGATGCCATCTTGTCTGCCATCTCCCACTGTCTGGTTATCGTCTCCCCCAATGACTCATTGATGGTGCCCATCAATCGAAAAAAATCTGTTCTTCGACCTAGCATCCTTAGCCCCAAAGGCAAAACGATACGTAGTGGAGTCGGAGCCTCCGACAACCACCACGCTACCCACACAAGGGTGCAATTCATCAGTCTGAACTGCCCAGACATCTGGTCTTGTTGGAGAATATGACCGGGAGTTCTTTGAACTGCTATACGTTATGGTCGAATTTGGCTCATGCCGATCCAAACCTGTCTGCCATGCTCCTGATTCCCTGAGGCCTGGCCTGTGAAGTACTGCCTCCTTTATATATGTGGCGACCTGTCCCACCGTCGGTTTGGTTTGCCAAACACATTCTGTAAACCTTGGGCTTGACCGCATTCGGCTTTTCATTACGCCCCGATGTGTCTTTAGGATGTGCATTCTGAGGTCTATGGCTCTACGGTACTTATGGCCAGTCAGACACCATGGACAGATAACATCTAGAAAGCATTGCTTAGAACTGAGATAATGCGTTCGTCTTCTATCCTTCGTCTGAAACGTATCAGCACACGACCAACATTTGTAGGACATAAAATATAGCAAATATAGCTCAGTTTTAAGCATTTGCAGATTAAGAGAACTGTATTACATGGAGTTCTTTTTATCATCTTGCAGGAGACTTCCGTCTAAAATCAAGAACGTCATTAACGTCATTTGTAGTTGCATTATACATATACTAAATGTACTAACATCGTATTTGAACCCTCTCACCCGACATCAGTAATGGTGTAAGTACTTTAATGGTACTTTAGAACTTACACTGCATAGACCGCTATTGAGGACATGTAATGTTACCGTTATCATTTACAAAAGATATTAAGCTCTCAGTAGGTACCATCTGAACGGTTACCTCATCCTCATACCTGTAACAACTGTAAGGTAAGTTAACCACTAAACTCGCGGCCTTCATGTTAAGCGAATATGTATATTCCAAAAACATATAACATATAAAGTCCCTGACTTTATAATATCCATTAAGGAAACTCCGTCTTCCTTAATAACAATATACACCATGTCTTTTCACAGCTGAGTAAACCCATTCACTCCTGGTACATAGCACACGAAAATATCAAAGTAGCTAAAGCGTTTAACAGCAATATCATAAACTTGACCTCCGTAACGTACGTCTGTTGCTACGTGTTCGCCTTAGTAACATCCTGCGATTTCATCTGTTCCATCCATTTGGGCAAGCACACACCACGATGTTACAATAGCCTGTCAATATGTACGGCCTTCAGTGGGTTCTTCAATGAAGAGCGAAGGAGATAAGTTATGCCGTCGAGTCTCTTGACTACTAAGTAAGGACCTTTCCATCGATTAGCTTGTTTGTTACATACACCGGGCTTCCTTGTGGGATCATGTAACCACACAGGCTGCTTTACTTCAAATCGTCTGATCTTTGCTCTCATGTCATAATACTTCTTTTGGTATGCCGCCTGCTCCTTCAAATTCTTCCTTGCAATTTCATGAACATTTGCAAGTATGTCTTGTAATTCGATGATATAATTCTCTGGGTCACTTTCGGGTTCAGTGTTATCTTCAGGTCTTCCAATTATAGCTTGACTTGGTAATCAGGTGTTGTGCCCAAGCACCATCATGTTTGGCGATATGTTTGTAGTAGCGTTGACGGTTGCTCTATATGCAATCATCACTTGAGAAAGGTAATGGCCCCACAGCTTTTGAGTGCTATGGTAGTAGACCGACAACATGTTTCCCTAAATTCTTTTAAATCGTTCTACTGTTACGTTAGCCTGAGGCCGGAAACCGGTGGTCCATGTCTTATGTATTTTAAAAGTTCACGATTATCCCTGAACAATCGAGATTCGAAGTTTCTACCTTGATCGATGTGGATCTTTAGAGGGGCTCCAAACCTACAAATAAACTCATTTACAAATGCATTCGCGATGGTGACCGCTTCCTGATTAGGCAAATCAACAGCTAATCAAATATAATTAAATATGATATTCTGTTATTTAGTTTAAATAAAAAACAACAATTCATTTTTGAAAAAGAGATATAAGGAGAGATGATAAGTTTAACAATATAATATTTTTCACTTACAATATTGATCATTTTACTTTTATTTCAGGTGATTTGTTCATCCTAGTGTACAGTGTTGGATGTCGAGATTCTTTTGACGAGGTTTCCAAGACATACCACCAAATCATGAAATGTAGAAACCATAAGAGGTCGGTCAGGGACCAAAAAATCGCCAAGAGTCCTATCATTGTTGTCGGTAACAAATGTGACAGAGAAAAAGACTGCAAAATTCATAAATCAGAGGCATTTTCTCTAATTAAGGGCGAGCCTTTTTGTGACTTTCTGGAGTCTTCTGCTAAGAAAAATATCAACATCGTGGAAATATTTCAGAAACTGTTTTATTTGGCGAAACTGCCGACAGAAATGAGCCCAGGGATACACCGGAGGGTAGCACTGTCAAATATAGGTGGTGATATTCGCAGCGGAGGTCGTCATAGTGTCGTTTCCACACGCCACAAAATGGGCGACGCGTGTGGGGCGGTCGCTCTAAACGTTAGACGTCCAAGTTTAGGCACGGACTTACGTATTGCTCACCAACGAGCAAGTATAAAAAAAAAATCGATCCTAGAAATGAAAGATAATTTTTGTTCGATTCAGTAATCGTTGTTCCATTTTGTTTTCACCATTCATTTAAGCATGAATGTTCTCTGGAGGTGAAAAAAACACACGCTTCTTTAGATGGAGATACTAGTTTGACTACCCGGACAAAAATTATTTTTCGCTCCCCACCCATGAACAAAGGAAAACAATAGAAAACACATGTGTGTACAACTAATGTAACATTAGTTTTATTGTTCTGTAATAGTGGTATCGTGACATTCGACAACCTATAGTCCGGCTCACTTAAATAAACCTTTTCACCAAGTGCGCCTAGTCCGAAAGAGTCAACCCGCCAAAATAGAAGTAAGTCTTGACAATATTGCTGAATCGTCCGAGGTTCGATTTCCAAACACACCACAAACAATAGCGTTGTCGGACAGTGACATAGCAACCATTGCCAAAATGTACCTTCGGTTATACGAGATGAACTAAAACTTTATATTGAATAAATTGTAAATACAAATTGAAATATTTGGCGAAGTCCGTGTTTCTTCATCGTTCACAAAGAAGGATGAACAGCTAGTTAGATGAGGATAGAATTAAAATCACTGCCTAGTATCTAAATGTGAGTCACTTGAATCTGTTTCACTTGAGGAATGGGCATTTTAGAAAAAGCAAACGGTTTATTAGTGTAAAACTAACCATATTTTACAAATAGCATTTTTGTACATTTTGAATTGTTCGATATCTGGGTGACTGGTTAATTCATGGTTTGCTTGAGATTCACCTGTGGTATGTGGTTATGTTTGTATATATACACGTATATCATTTCAATCGGTCATTAACATATTTCTAAATTGACCTGTGACTCGGCAAATGGTACGAAATTTGAAGAAAAAAAATATGGACACGAGTAAAACACTATTATGCATTTTTTTCATTAATATTGTTTTAGTATGTAAATGTTGACTGATGTGTAATCTACATAACTTTCATTTATTCTGTCCCCTGGATGAATACCCAAATATATGTAAACAAAATGAATCATGTTGCTACCTATGTATATCCTGATATTAATAAATATATTTTGATGAAACTATCATGAAACTGTAATATGGTAGGAAATGAATGTACTGTTATGTTTATTGATGATATTGCCATGAAACTGATAGATGGTAAGAAATGAGTGTACTGTTATGGTATATTGATAAAACTACATTGAAACTGATAAATGGTACGAAATGAATGTACTGTTATGATAAATTGATGAAATTACCATTAAACTGTTAGATGGTAAGAAATGAATATACTGTTGTGATAAATTGATGAAACAGCCATGACTCTGATAAATGGTGGTAATAAATTAATGTACTATTAAGATAGTACTATTATCATTTAACCAATAGATGGTAAGAAAGTAATGTTCTATTGATGAAACAGCCATGAAACTGACATATGGTATGAGATTAATGTTCTATTGTGATATATTGATGAAATTACCATTAAACTGATAGATGGTACGAAATTAAAGTTATGTTGTGATATATTGATGAAATTACCATTAAATTGATAGATGGTACGAAATTAATGTTCCGTTGTGATGTATTGAAACAATTATCATGGAACTGATAGATGATAAAAATGAATGTATTGTTATGGTATATTGATGAAATTACCATTAAACTGATAGATGGTAAGAAATGAATGTACTGTTATGGTATTTTGATGAAATTACCATTAAACTGATAGATGGTAAAAAATGAATGTACTGTTTTATATTGACTAAAATGACACAGAATTGTCCAGAAAGATGGTATCAAATTTTCAGTGGTGATTTCTAAAATACTGACCATTTTACACATGCTAGATAAATAAATTACTGCAGTACAAAGCCCTGGAAAAAGAAGAAAAAGATAACTAAAGTTTTATTTATACCTCCTTCATCTGCAGGTCCGAAGTACCCAAGGGAGATAAAAGTGGTGTAAGTCCTGAAGTTTCCCAGTCATCAAACCTACTACAATTACTAAGTTAGATATCTCTTATATAATATAATGCAAAGTATAGACCTTGCTTGACTTAGAAATCCTGGTTAAAGTTTTGCGTTGACGGATGTATCTATAGAGGAGAATGTACATCTCATTGGGAGGTATTTTAACTTACTTTAAAGAAAATTATGTCGAAAAGACTCACGGATCTCGAAAGCACCGTAGTTCATGCAATATGGGTAAAGATTTGTTACAAATCGTCTTCCGTTTTACTTTGTAATGTATATCGTTCCCCCAAGTACCGAACGTGCTTTCGAATCAAATTCAAATATGGTTATTGTTGGTGATCTAAACCAAGATGTATTGAGCACACGAGACTGCTACGTAACAATATCACCATAAATAACATAACAAATTTGATCGACAGACCGACACGAGCGACAGATACGTCAGCAACCTTACTTGACCCTATTATCATATCCAACAATATTACGTATAAACTCTGACGTAATAGACATTGATAGAAAGTTAGTGACCACAAACCTTCACTCTTAATGATAAAGTTTCACGATTTTCAACAAACATTTTGTCTGGAACTACAAAAAAATGTGACTATGAATCCGATCAAGATTGTGACTTTATTTAAGAACTTGACATAAATTATTTATATTTACACTACACTGAGGCATCTCTATCACTCATGTCTATATGTATCCCATCCAAAGAAGTAACAGTTCGACCTAATGACAAACCCTGGTACGACACACAACTCCGGAAAATTTCGAGACAAAAGAAAAAGCATGTTAAAAACGCATTTTCAGCAACAATTAACAAAATATTGCCACATCTTGGACAGACAATCCTAGCTGGACCTTGACATCACATAGATGAATGAGATTTTCGTTGTTGTTTCTTTTTAACAAAAGAAAGTCTGACAAGTGCGGGAAGTGACAACTTGATATCAGAAATATTTAAAGCTACTTATGACATCCAACCATTTTTGTTAAAATTATAAAATATGATGTCAATAGTGGCGAATATCAAATAGTATGTGGTAATGGAATAATAGTACCGATTTTAAATGTAGCAATGCAAATCAGACAAAGAATTATAGAGGAATAACATCAATTAATATACTTGGAAAATATATTCACAGTTTTTACTTAATATATTTAATAAATGGAAAGAAAAGTATGAAAAATCTCCCTAAATAAGTTTTGATTCCAAAAAGGAAAATCAACTGTGCACTGTATTTCATGTTATCATTTCAAAAGTGTTATATTCGGGTAAAAACTTTACTTTGCCTTTTTAGATTATGAAAAGACCTTTGATTAAATAGAAAGATCAATGTTATCGTTTAAACTTATATCAGAAAACGTCAGCTTTAAATAATAAGAGCTCTCAAATCTATGTATACGGGTGTAAAATCAAATGTCAGATACAAATCTAAACCGTCTGAGTATATGTCTTCAGATGTTGGGTTAAAACAGGGAGATCCGAGCTCACCTCTGATGTTTATGATATTTATCAATGATATTGATTAAAATGTTAATTCTGATCTAGATGATATATTTACAGATGATGATATTAAGTTATTTATGCTTTTGTTTGCTGGTTATGCAGCTGTATTCGCCTCATCACCAGCATCTTTACAGTCATTACTTAATGACATTGATTTATATTGCAGAACCTGAGGTCTTAGCATAAATACGACTAAGGGTAAAATAATGATATTTGAAAGAGGACAACACTGACACTTAGCTCTTAATAAAACACGTATAGAAGTGATCACATCTTTTAAATATCTTAGTATACATTTTTAATAGAACACAAATAAAAAGATTAACAGTACATGCGTCTTTTGTGCTTCACAATTTATTTTCATTATTTTCACAAATAGAATTAGTAATTTTAGAGAAGTATAGACTTTTTGTAACATCTATATTAAGTTATGGGGCTGAGGTATGGGTATGTACGACGCCAAAGCCATTGAAAGTATACGTAATAAAGTTTGTAAAAGAATTCGGTGATTTGAGCAGACTCCCTATAAACATAACAAAAGAGTGTGCATTCTTAAATACTAGTTAAAGATATTAAAACTAGACAAAAATATGTTAACCAAAAAAGTTTATATCATGTTTAAATGATGTTGAACATAATGATGATTTCAATAAAACCAATTTGGTAGGTCAAATAAAAAAAAAAACTTGATAACCTCGGTTTTTCTAACATTTGTTTATACCAATTTAAGATAGATATACATTAGATATACATTTTGATTTAATAAAACAACGTAATTTATTAGGTAAGACAAACTAGCTTCGTGGTAAAGATGTCGAATGTCGTAAATTTGTCTCATGTTCTTGATATTTGTGTTTGTTTGTATTACATGTTTATTTCATGTTCTCAATAATTAGTGTTTATTAGCGTTGCAGGATTATTTTAGGCTATAAACGTTTGTATCAAATATTAAGCGCTGAATAAAATATAAATTGAAATGATTTTTAGCTCTATCACTATCGTAGCTGATGGAGGATCAACCCTTACAGAACCAAACATACGGACAAACAGAACAATTAACGACATTGAAGACATGATTACTTGTTTAGGTGTGAATAAAGCTGCAGGGCCAGCTTTTACAATTCACAAAACTTTAAAACTAACTAAGGGTATAATCTCAAACTCTTCATGTATTTTATTTGATAAGTCTATTCGGGAAGAATCTTTTCCATGTAATTGGACACATGTATGTGTTATGCCCCTTCATAAGAAATGCGACTCCTCATCGTGTGTTAGTAATTATGGACCTATTTCTCTGTTAAGTTGTGGTAAACTTATGGAACGTTGTGTGTATAAGTGTTTTAGTATATATATAAGTATCTTATTTCTAAGAATCTTATATATTCTAGACAATCGGAGTTTTTAACTGGTCATTCAATTGTATACCAATTAATATATATATATCACCAAATTATTAATTCAGTTGACATTAAATTGAAAACTTGTATGGTCTTCTGTGATTATTTTTTTTAGCATATCAGCATGTTTGGCACTAAGGTCTTCAATTCAAACTGCAATACTATGGTATAAATGGCAACATCTATAATTAGTTCAATAACTATCTTTCAGGTAGGAGTCAAAAGGTATTTGTCAACACATCATCTTCCCATGCAATGTTCGTTAATGCTGGTATACCGCAGGGATTTACCTTCGATTCATTACTATTTTTAATTTATGTAAATGGCTAAACAATTTACTAAGTCTTGCACGTTTGTTTGCAGATGATTCTTCCTTAGCGAATCTGCTACAAATACACAAGGTCTTAAAATTACGATCTACTTATGTTATCTGCCTGGTCAAAACAGTTGTAAGCCACATTCAATCCCTTGAAAACTGAAGCAATATTATTCACATCTCAAAAAAAGTTCGTAATCCTTTCCTATTGTTCGAAAATATTCCTGTAACATTTGTTGAAATTCACAAACACTTGAGCCTTACAATCAGTTATAATGGCAAATGACACGTTCTTATTGAGAATATAATACAATCTGCATCTAATATTTTGGCATGATGAGAAAAGTTAAATTCCAAATACACAGGGACTCTCTTAATCCAGTATACATATCATTTATTCGCCCAATCTTATAATACGCCTCGGTAGTGTAAGACAACTGTACCTACTACGAAGAAGACAACTTAGAAAACATTCAAAACACGTTTGCATTAATTTTATTTGAGATTTATATTGTAAATATGACATACTAGATTATGATTATTATTTACTATACGTTTAGGTGTAAAGATTTGATGTTTGAACATAAATATTTTCACTCGCTGTACATTAACACAACTTTCGAGGTTAAAATAATTTATTTAAAAAAAAGTAAAACGGCTGCTCAAGGTATACATAAGAAAGTACGATGGCGGAAATTCGATACAAAGATGGCAAAACTACGATGGTGAAAAGTCGAAACAAAGATGACAAAACTATGTTGATAAAAAAAGTCGAAATAAAGATGGCAAAAGTAAGATGGTGAAAAGTCGAAACAAAGAAGATAACACCACGATGGTGAAAAGCTGAAACAAAGAAAGCGAAATTACAATGGTGAAAAGTCAAAACAAAGATGGCAAAGCTACGATGGTGAAAAGAACAAAGATGGGGAAATAATCAAGGAAAAAAGTCGAAATTAAGATGGCAAACCTATGATTGTGAAAAGTCGAAACAAAGGAGGCAAATCTACGATGGTGAAAAGTCGAAACAAAGGAGGCAAAACTACGATGGTGAAAAGTCGAAACAAAGAAAGCAAAACTATAATGGTGTAAAGTCAAACAAAGATAGCGAAGCTACAATGGTGAAAGTCGAATAAAAGATGACGAAACTACGATGGTGAAAAGTGTAAACAAAGATGGCAAAACTATGATGGTGAAAAGTCGAAACAAAGATGGCAAAACTATGATGCTAAAAAGTCGAAACCAAGATGGCTAAATTACGATGTTGAAAAGTCGAAACAAAGATGGCAAAACTATGATGGTGAAAAGTCGAAACAAAGATGATGAAACTACGATTGTGAAAAGTCGAAACAAAGGAGGCAAAACTACGATGGTGAAAAGTCGAAACAAAGAAAGCAAAACTATAATGGTGTAAAGTCAAACAAAGATAGCGAAGCTACAATGGTGAAAAGTCGAATAAAAGATGACGAAACTACGATGGTGAAAAGTGTAAACAAAGATGGCAAAACTATGATGGTGAAAAGTCGAAACAAAGATGGCAAAACTATGATGCTAAAAAGTCGAAACCAAGATGGCTAAATTACTATGTTGAAAAGTCAAAACAAAGATGGCAGAACTATGATGGTGAAAAGTCGAAACAAAGATGATGAAACTACGATTGTGAAAAGTCGAAACAAAGATGGCGAAACTACAATGGTGAAAAGTCAAAACAAAGAGGGCAAAACTTTGTTGATAAAAATGTCGAAACAAAAATGACAAAAGTAAGATGGTGAAAAGTCGAAACAAAGAGGATAAAACAACGATGGTGAAAAGCCGAAACATAGATGGCGAAGCTACGATGGTGAAAAATTAAAACAAAGATGGCGAAATTATCATGGATAAAAGTCGAAATTAAGAAGGCAAAACTACAATGGTGAAAGCATAAGCAAAGATGACAAAACTACAATGATGAAAGTCGAAACAAAGATTGCAAAACTATCGTGGTGAAAAGTCGAAACAAGGTAGCGAAACTACGATGGTAAAATGTCCAAACAAAGATGACAAAACTACGCTGGTGAAAACTCGAAACAAAGAGGGCAAAACTACACTGGTGAAAAGTGGAAACAAAGATGAAAAAACTACGATGGTTGAAAGTCAAAACAAAGATGACGAAACTACTATGGTGTCAAGTCGAAACAAAGATAGCATAACAACGACGGTGAAATGTCAAAACGAAGATGACGAAACTACTACATTGTAAAGTCGAAACAAAGATGGCGAAATTATGATGGTGAAAAGACGAAACAAAGATGACAAAACTACAAAGGTGAACAGTCGAAACATAGATTGCAAAACTATGATGGTAAAAAGTACAAACACAGGTGTCGAAACTACTATGGTGAAAAACCGAAACAAAGATGGCAAAAGTAAGATGGTGAAAAGTCGAAACAAAGAGGATAAAACAACGATGGTGAAAAGTCAAAACAAAGATGGCGAAGCTACGATGGTGAAAAGTTAAAACAAAGATGGCGAAATTATCATGGATAAAAGTCGAAACAAAGATGACAAAACTACAATGGCGAAAGTCGAAACAAAGATTGCAAAATTATGGTGGTGAAATGTCGAAACAAAGGTAGCGAAACTACGATGATAAAATGTCTAAACAAAGATGACAAAACTACGCTGGTAAAAACTCGAAACAAAGATGGCCCAACTACACTGGTGAAAAGTAGAAACAAAGATGGCAAAATTACGATGGTTGAAAGTCAAAACAAAGATGACAAAACTACGCTGGTTAAAACTCGAAACAAAGATGGCAAAACTACACTGGTGAAAAGTGGAAACAAAGATGAAAAAATACGATGGTTGAAAGTCAAAACAAAGATGACAAAACTACTATGGTGTCAAGTCGAAACAAAGATAGCATAACAACGACGGTGAAATGTCAAAACGAAGATGACAAAACTACTACATTGTAAAGTCGAAACAAAGATGGCGAAATTATGATGGTGAAAAGACGAAACAAAGATGACAAAACTACAATGGTGAAAAGTCGAAACAAAGATTGCAAAACTATGATGGTGAAAAGTACAAACACAGGTGTCGAAACTACTATGGTGAAAAACCGAAACAAAGATGGCAAAAGTAAGATGGTGAAAAGTCGAAACAAAGAGGATAAAACAACGATGGTGAAAAGTCGAAACAAAGATGGCGAAGTTACTATGGTGAAAAGTTAAAACAAAGATGGCGAAATTATCATGGATAAAAGTCGAAACAAAGATTACAAAACTACAATGGCGAAAGTCAAAACAAAGATTGCAAAATTATAGTGGTGAAATGGCGAGACAAAGGTAGCGAAACTACGATGGTAAAATGTCCAAACAAAGATGACAAAACTACGCTGGTGAAAACTCGAAACAAAGATGGCCCAATTACACTGGTGAAAAGTAGAAACAAAGATGGCAAAATTACGATGGTTGAAAGTCAAAACAAAGATGACGAAACTACTATGGTGTCAAGTCGAAACAAAGATGGCATACTAACGACGATGAAATGTCAAAACAAAAATGACAAAACTACTACAGTGTAAAGTCGAAACAAAGATGGCGAAATTACGATGGTGGAAAGACGAAACAAAGATGACAAAACTACAATGGTGAAATGTAGAAACAAAGATTGCAAAACTATGATTGGGAAAAGTACAAAACAGGTGGCAAAACTACTATGGTGAAAAGTCGATAAAAAGAAGGCAAAACTATGATGATTGAAAGTCGAAACAAAGATGTCAAAATTAAGATGGTGAAAAGTCGAAACAAATATTGCAAAACTACTATGGTAAAATGTCCAAACAAAGATGGCGAAACTACGATGGTAAAAAGTCGAAACTAAGATGGTGAAACTACGATGGTGAAAAGTCAAAAAAAGATTGCAAAACTATGATGAATAAAAGTCAAAACAAAGGTAGCGAAACTACGATGGTTGAAAGTCAAACCAAAGATGACGAGACTACAATGGTTGAAAGTCAAAACAAAGATGACGAAACTACTATGGTTTCAAGTAGAAACAAAGATGGCATAACAACGACGGTGAAATGTCAAAACAAAGATGACGAAACTACTATAGTGTAAAGTCGAAACAAAGATGGCGAAATTACGATGGTGATAGTCGAAACAAAGATGACAAAACTACAATGGTGAAAAGTAAAAACAAAGATTGCAAAACTACGAGTGGAGAAAGTAGAAACTACGATGGTGAAACTATGATGGGAGAAAGTAGAAATTGCGATGGCGAAACTATGATGGTGAAAAGTAAAAACACAGCTGGTGAAACTACTATGGTGAAAATTGGAAAAAAAGATTGCAAAATTATAATGAAAAAAAATCGAAACAAAGGTAGCGAACTACAATGGTGACAAGTCGAAACCAAGATTGCAAAACTATGATGGTAAAAAGTAAAATTAAGGTGGCGAAGCTACAATGGTGAAAAATTAAAACAAAGATGGCGAAACTATGATGAAAAAAAGTCGAAACAATGGTAGCGAAACTACGTTAGTGAAAAGTCGAAACAAAGATGGCAAAACGACGATGACGGTGAAAAGTAAAAACAAAGATGGCGAAACTACGATGGTGAAAAGTAAAATCAAAGATGACAAAACTACGATGATGAAAAGTAAACACAAAGATGACAAAACTATGATGGTAAAATGTCGAAATAAAGGTGGCGAAGCTACGATGGTAAAAAGTAAAAACAAATCTGGCGAAACTACAATTGTGAAAAGTAAAAATAAAGATGGCAAACTACGATGTTGAAAAGTAAAAACAAAGATGACAAAACTATAATGTTGAAAAGTTAAAACAAATATGGCAAAACTACGATGGTAAAAAGTAGAAACAGAGATGGCGAAACTACGATGGTGAAAAGTAAAAATAAAGATGGCAAACTACGACAGTGAAAAGTAAAAACAAAGACGGCAAAACTACGATGTGAAAAGTAAAAATATAGATGGCGAAACTACGATGATAATAAGTCGAAACAAAGGTAGCGAAACTACGATGATGAAAAGTAGAAACAAAGATGGCGAAACTACGATAGTGAAAAGTCGAATCAAAGATGGCGAAACTAAAATGGTAAAAAGTAGAAACAAAGATGGCGAAACTATGATGGCGAAACTATGATGGTTAAAAGTAAAAACAAAGATGGCGAAACTACAATGGCGAAAAGTAAAATCAAAGATGGCAAAATTACGATAGTAATAAGTCGAAACAAAGGTAGCGAAACTACGATGGTGAAAAGTTGAAACAAAGATGGCAAATCTACGATGGTGGAAAGTCAAAACAAAGATGGCGAAACTTCAATGGTGAAAAGCAAAAACACCGAAACTCTGATAGTGAAAAATTGAAACTTTGATGGTGAAATCGACTTTTAACTCTACCGCATGTTGAGTGGTATAATTTTTATCTCATATCTACCGGTAAATAAACCTAGTGAATGAGATTTTTTTTTCTTTGTCAATAGGATGCCTCCGATTGATGCAATGTCTTTGTTTTCTCAGGATGTAAATATGTCTGGTCTTGTCTATCATTAAATTGCGTGATGACCTTATAAACTTGTGATCTTTATTTCTCTACACAAATATCTTGAAAGCCTTGTTATTAGTGTTATGCCGCATATATTCAGTGAATATTGTATCAGCATTTTATAGTAATATATTTTCTTTTACACTCGCAGATTTAAAGTCATTTTTGTGTAATAATTATTTAGCGCTTTGATTTATTTGATATTTGAAAATAGTTTGCATACAATGGTATTAAATAACCAACAATAAGGAATATTAAATTGAATCTAAGTATATACAATTCAAGACCGATTATGGATTAAATATATCTAGAGAATAAGTTTGCAATTTTCATATTGTATGTGAACACATTTTATTCTGATGTTTTCATTAGAGCATTTTTATGTTGTTTTTTTTGTTTATAAAGGTCTCGTAGAATAATTCAAAACATTTTAAACAACATTACCATACTTTAAATTACTACAAGAGACGGCGGATTTGTCTAAATGTTTGTTTTGACAGATGTCACTTTGCTGCATTATGTCTATTTCATGAACTAGTACATCAAGGGCTTCCGATTTTAGCACCTTTTGCTATAGCATTGATTGGTATTTAAAATAATCTACATTTTATCAGACAATTTGATTAGTCAAAACATATATATGATATATATATATGTTTTGACTTGAATTCGGAAAGGTAGTTTTTGAGAGTTTTAGGAAGGAGTTGAGGAAGAAGTTATTTTAGAACTGAGATAAAAAGCTGGTTTTCCACAGTGGTTATAGATATCCGATTTCCGAAGAAACAATTTATACATGTGTGCTAAATTTACGTTGATTGTGAATAAGTTAATTAATCGTTTTGTCTGGTTATACCGACATAGATAGATACATATTGGTTTTCCAATTGTAAAAAATTGATAGAGAGTATTGTATATAAAAATAAACAACTAGAAATTTGACTTGTGCCTTATTTCACCTGTTCACCTGTATATTAACTAAAAGTAGACTAAAGAACATTACAGCGTAATATTATTAAGTCCATGACTATTTTCATAATTTGACCGTTGGTTTTAAATACATGTACATAGGTATTTTAGTATTTCGTATATTAGAGAGAAACTATTTTCGTTGATTTATTGATTGATTGAATATTTAGCGTCACTTTTATGCCATCGAGGGCTAACAGACGATCAGTTAACCTAACCACTGTTCCTGGGATCCTGAAAGGTTAACCAGTACTCGAGCATACCCCATCTCTGCAAGTAACTGATAACTTTCCACTTGAACCAGCGGTGAGAGACGAATGATAATGAGACAGAATGTAGTACATCAATCATCACGGAGACCGTTACAGGGCCGCTTTTCGAACTCACGACTCAAATCTTTTCATATAAAATGAATGATGTCTTTCTCAAATGTTTCAAAACCACTAGTACATAAATTATGTCTTATGGCAGATAGTATATTTCTTTTATCCAATAGCATCATAATATCTCATAACAAAGTTTGGCGTGGAGTATAAGTTAAGGTATCCAGTAGTGCAAACGCTTTGCAGCTGTATATAGACATCATGGACTGTGGAAACGAGCCGAGGTCACAAGATAATGTACTGAATATTGCTTTTGGTTGTGCCGGACTGCTACATTACCATGCACTGTGAAGACAAGGCGAGATCACAAGATAATGTACTGGATATTGCTATTGTATAGAGGACAATGCGCACTGAATGGGGGACAATGAACACTGTATGGAGGACAATGCGCACTGCATGTGGGACTATGCGTTTTGTATGGAGGACAATGCGCACTGCATGTTGGGACTATGCCCATTGTATGGAGGACAATGCGCACTGAATGGGGGACTATGTGCACTGTATAGAGGGCAATGCGCACTGTATGAGGACAATGTGCACTGAATGGGGGACTATGTGCACTGTATAGAGGGCAATGCACACTGAATGAGGGACTATGCGCACTGTAAGGGGACTATGTGCACTGTACAGAGGACAATGCACACTGAATGGGGGACTATGCGCACTGTATGGAGGACAATGCGCACTGAATGGGGGACTATATTCACTGTATGGAGGACAATTCGCACTGAATGGGGACTATACTCACTGTATTGAGGACAATGTGCACTGAATGGGGGACTATGCGAACTATATGGAGGACAATGATCACTGTATATAGGACAATGTGCACTGAATTGGGGACTATACGCAATGAATAGAAGACAATGCGCACTGTATGGAGGACAATGCGCACTGAATGTGGGACTATGCACACTGTATGGAGGACAATAGGCACTGCATGTGGGGACTATGTGTACTGTATGAGAGACAATGCGCACTGAATGGGGGACTATGCACACTGTATGGAGGACAATGTGCACTGCATATGAGGACTATGTGCCACTGTATGGAAGACAATGCACACTGAATGAGGGACTATGCGCAATGCATGGGAGACTATGCACACTGTACAGAGGACAATGCGCACTGAATGGGGGATTATGCGTACTGTATGGAGGACAATGTGCACTGCATGTGGGGACTATGTGCACTGTATTGAGGACAATGTGCACTGAATGGGGGACTATGCGCACTGTATGGAGGACAATGAACACTGTATGAGGGACTATATGCACCGTATGGGGGGCATGGTGATGCCATTGATGGGCTCCATTACAACACATACCGTGTGAAATATCATAATGAACTGGATGAGAAATATTACAGTATACAGTAGTGGATCCAGGATTTCAGTTTAGAATGGGCATACAGAAAATTTGAATGGGTACACATGTATTTCTGTAGAAAAAAAGGTAAATTTTCATAAATTATTGGAGTTTATGTTGGGGTGGCGAACTGCAAGTGTTTTAAAGTGTAAATCCGCCTTTGGTATATTATATACTACCTTTCATCATTCACGATAATATATAAAACACTTTTCACATAATAGTATGTATATATCATATATACATTAAATAGTATGTAATAGAAATAAAGAATACTACCACTACTAAAATATCTAATGCTCAGCTGGTCTCTTTACACAGATGCATCTATGAAACTTGATTCTTGTGCCTAAAAAAAGTCAAAATAAGTTTGAAATATTTTCAAAATTGGTCATAGTGGTTATGATTTTTTGCTGCAGATGAATAGGTCAAAATCTGATATAGCATATACTGCAGTAAGACATCAGTGGTGTTTAAAAGGCAACTTTTATAGGATTTCTAACAGATGTATGTTTTAATGAGCATTTGAGGACTTCTGTGGTGAGACCTTTTATGCTGAATGTTTTTTCCATTACCACGGAGACTCAAATTCTATTAACTAACACATATCAGTCATTATGACAAGTTGTGTTTATATATGTAACAGCAAGTAACATATAACATAGTAGTAACATAGATTACACATAACAAGTTGTGTTTATATATGTAACAGCAAGTTACATGTAACATAGTAGTAACATAGATTACACATGACAAGTTTTGTTTATATATGTAACAGCAAGTAACATGTAACATAGTAGTAACGTAGATCACACATGACAAGTTTTGTTTATATATGTAACAGCTTGTAACATGTAACATAGTAGTAACGTAGATTACACATGGCAAGTTTTGCTTATATATGTAACAGCAAGTAACATGTAACATAGTAGTAACGTAGATTACACATGACAAGTTATGTTTATATATGTAACAGCAAGTTACATGTAACATAGTAGAAATGTAGATTACACATGACAAGTTTTGTTTATATATGTAACAGCAAGTAACATGTAACATAGTAGTAACGTAGATTACACATGACAAGTTGTGTTTATATATGTAACAGCAAGTAACATGTAACATAGTAGTAAAGTAGATTACACATGACAAGTTGTGTTTATATATGTAACAGCAAATAAGATATAGCATAGAAGTAACGTAGATTACACATGACAAGTTTTGTTTATATATGTAACAGCAAGTAACATGTAACATAGTAGTAACGTAGATTACACATGACAAGTTTTGTTTATATATGTAACAGCAAGTAACATGTAACATAGTAGTAACGTAGATTACACATGCCTGCTTGTAAAATTACATTTATTGATACAAGTATGTCATGTTCTGATGTTCTGAGAGTATTACAATAAACGTGCTGCAGATGTTCTGAGAGTATTACAATAAACATGCTGCAGATGTTCTGAGAGTATTACAATAAACATGCTGCAGATGTTCTGAGAGTATAACAATAAACATGCTGCAGATGTTCTGAGAGTATTACAATAAACGTGCTGCAGATGCTCTGAGAGTATTACAATAAACGTGCTGCAGATGCTGAGGGTTTGAGCGGTTATACTTTTCCTTCAACAGTTATCTTAAACTCCTTAATAAACAGTAATCACTCAGTATGCTTGTTTCATATCAAAAGCAAAAAAATAATAATAATAATTTTATCTCAATCTAACATTATTCAAATATTACCAAATAACAGTTGTAACTCTTTTATTTTGACTCAAAATATGTATGTAAAAATTCAAAATTCTGGAAAATCATTTTTATTTAATAAAGGGAAGTAACTCAATAATTGTAATAAAATTATACTACGGTTAGTTGTGGAATTGCATGGAAATTGTTTGTTTTTTTCTTTTCAAATAATATTATATAGAGAGAATTATACCATGTTAGTGTCTGATAATATCAACTTTATCAGGTGAGGCTTAGAAAAAAAACAGGACGAGGCTCTACCGAGTCATTGTTAATTTTGTGGCTGACCGTATGAAGTTGATAATATTAGACACTAACATGGTATTCTCTTTATCATGTTGATATTTCTTATTAATCTGTTTTATGTTATTGAAATTAGCATCAAACTTTTGTTACAGCTTGTAGAGATTGTGCCCAGGCAAAAATGTTTAAGTATACATAATGATGTCATGTCCCTGATAAACTGAATAAGTTTATAATAAACCTATGCTTATCAGGCAGGCAGTCTACCAACAGAAATGAATGCATTGACATGACAAAATATTTATATAAAACTGACATGATGTGCCAAAGCCTTGTCAAAGGTTGCAGTTCACATGCCCGATATAGGATGATTTCAATAGTTTTTGTCATTTTTTCCTATGGTAAGAATTTGATAAAAATTGCAAGTTATTAAGATAAATGTATGTTAGACAATATCTGAAGAAAAAAACACAAGTTACCATACAGTTTTTATGGGGTTCTAGACGGTGAGTGGGTATTATCTTATCAAAAACAAAAACAAATCTCATTACCACAAATCATACCACCACACTATTTACAATATTTGTAAACAGTGATGTTGTTATATATGGTGAGTATGGCATAGTTTAGGGGGACACTTCAACAATATTTGTAAACAGCAATGTTGTTATATATGGTGAGTATGACATAGTTTAGGGGGACACTTCAACAATATTTGTAAAAAGCGATGTTGTTATATATGATGAGTATGGCATAGTTTAGGGGGACACTTCAACAATATTTGTAAACAGCGATGTTGTTATATATGATGAGTATGGCATAGTTTAGAGGGACACTTCAACAATATTCGTAAACAGTGATGTTCTTATATATGGTGAGTATGGCATAGTTTAGAGGGACAGTTGAACAATATTCGTAAACAGCGATGTTGTTATATATGATGAGTATGGCATAGTTGAGAGGAACTCTTGAACAATATTTGTAAACAGTGATGTTCTTATATATGGTCAGTATGGTATAGTTTAGAGGGACACTTGAACAATATATGTAAAGAGCGATGTTGTTATATGTGATGAGTACGGCATAGTTTAGAAGGACACTTGAACAATATTTGTAAACAGCGATGTTGTTATATGTGATGAGTATGGCATAGTTGGGGGAGGGGGGGGGGGACACTTGAACAATATTTGTAAACAGTGATGTTGTTATATATGATGAGTATGGCATAGTTGGGGGGTGGGGGACACTTGAACAATATTTGTAAACAGCGATTTTGTTATATATGATGAGTATGGCAAAATTTAGGGGGACACTTGAACAATTTTTGTAAGCAGCAATGCTGTTATATATGATAAATATGGCATAGTTTAGGGGGACACTTCAACACTATTTGTAAACAGCAATGTTGTTATATATGATAAGTATGGCATAGCTTAGGGGGACACTTCAACAATATTTGTAAACAGTGATGTTGTTATATGTGATGAGTATGGTATAGTTTGGGAGGACACTTCAACAATATTTGTAAACAGTGATGTTGTTATATATGATGAGTATTGCATAGTTTAGGGGGACAATTGAACAATATTTGTAAACAGTGATGTTGTTATATATGATGAGTATGGTATAGTTTAGGGGGACACTTGAACAATATTTGTAAACAGCGATGTTGTTATATATGATGAGTATGGCATAGTTTAGGGGGATACTTCAACAATATTTGTAAACAGTGATGTTGTTATATATGATGAGTATGGCATAGTTTAGGGGGACACTTCAACAATATTTGTAAACAGTGATTTTGTTATATATGATGAATATGACATAGTTTATGGAGGACACTTCAACAATATTTGTAAACAGCGATGTTGTTATATATGATGAGTATGGCATAGTTTAGGGGGACACTTCAACAATATTTGTAAACAGTGTTGTTGTTATATATGATGAGTATAGCATAGCTTAGGGGGACGCTTCAACAATATTTGTTAACAGTGATGTTGTTATATATGATGAGTATGGCCTAGCTTAAGGGGACGCTTCAACAATATTTGTTAACAGTGATGTTGTTATATATGATGAGTATGGCATAGCTTAGGGGGACACTTCAACAATATTTGTAAACAGTGTTGTTGTTATATATGATGAGTATGGCATAGCTTAAACAATAGTACTGTTGTTCTATATGACGAGTATAGCATAGTTGGGGAGGGGGGGGGGGGTGACACCTGAACAATATTTGTAAACAGCGATGTTGTTATAGATGATGACTATGGCATAGTTTAGGGGGACACTTGAACAATATTTGTAAACAGTGATGTTGTTATATATGGTGAGTATGGCAGAGTTAAGAGGGACACTTGAACAATATTTATAAAAAGCGATGTCGTTATATATGATAAGTATGGAATAGTTGAGGGGGACACATGAACAATCTTTGTAAACAGCCATGTTGTTATATATGGTGAGTATGGCATAGTTTAGAGGGACACTTGAACAATATTTATTAACAATGATGTTGTTATATATGATGAGTATGGCATAGTTTAGGGGGACACTTGAACAATATTTGTAAACAGTGATGTTGTTATATATGATGAGAATGGTATAGTTGAGGGGGACACTTGAACAATATTTGTAAACAGTGATGTTGTTATATATGAAGAGTATGGTATAGTTGAGGGGGACACTTGAACACTATTTGTAAAAAGCCATGTTGTTATATATGATGAGTATGGTATAGATGAGGGGGACACTTGAACAATATTTGTAAACAGTGATGTTGTTATATCTGATGAGTATTGTATATTTGAGGGGGACACTTGAACAATATTTGTAAACAGTGATGTTGTTATATATGATGAGTATGGTATAGTTGAGGGGGACACTTAAACAATATTTGTAAACACCGATGTCGTTATTTATGATGAGTATGGTATAGTTGAGGGGGACACATGAACAATATTTGTAAATAGCCATGTTGTTATATATGGTGAGTATGGCATAGTTTAGAGGGACACTTCAACAATATTTGTAAAATGCGATGTCGTTATATATGATGAGTATGGTATAATTGATGGGGACACATGAACAATCTTTGTTAACAGCCATGTTGTTTTATATGATGAGAATGGAATAGTTGGGGTGGGTGGGGGGGGGACACTTGAACAATATTTGTAAACAGCGCTGTTGTTATATATGATGAGTATGGTAAAGTTTAGGGGGACACTTGAACAATCTTTGTAAACAGCGATGTTGTTATATATGATGAGTATGGCATAGCTTAGGGAGACACTTCAACAATATTTGTAAACAGAGATGCTGTTATATATGATGAGAATGGCATAGTTAAGGGGGACACTTGAACAACATTTGTAAACAGTGATGTTGCTATATATCATGAGAATGGTATAGTTGAGGGGGACACTTCGACAATATTTGTAAACAGTGATGTTGATATATGTGATGAGTATGGCATAGCTTAGGGGGACACTTCAACAATATTTGTAAACAGCGATGTTGATATATATGATGAGTATGGCATAGTTTAGGGGGACACTTGAACAATATTTGTAAACAGTGATTTTGTTATATATTATGAGTATGGCATAGGTTAGGGGGACACTTGAACAATATTTGTAAACAGTGATGTTGTTATATATGATGAGTATGGCATAGTTTAGTGGGACACTTCAACAATTTTTGTAAACAGCGATGTTGTTATATATGATGAGTATGGCATATGTTAGGGGGACACTTCAACAATATTTGTAAACAGCGATGATGTTATATATGATGAGTATGGTATAGTTGAGGGGGACACTTGAACAATATTTGTAAACAGTGATGTTGTTATACATGATAAGTATGGTATAGTTTAGGGAGACACTTGAACGATATTTGTAAACAGTGATGATGTTATATATGATGAGTATGGCATAGTTTAGGGGGACACTTCAACAATATTTGTAAACAGCGATGTTGTTATATATGGAGAGTATGGAATAATTTAGGGGGACACTTGAACAATATTTGTAAACAGTGATGTTGTTATATATGATGAGTATGGCATAGTTGGGTTACACTTGAACAATATTTGTAAACAGTGATGTTGTTATATATGATCGGTATGGCATAGTTGAGGGTGGGGGGGGTGGGGGGGGGGGGGTGGGGACACTTGAACAATATTTGTAAACAGCGATGTTGTTATATATGATTAGTATGGCAAAGCTTACGGGGACACTTCAACAATATTTGTAAACAGTGATATTGTTAAATATTATGAGTATGGCATAGTTGGGAGGACACTTCAACAATAATTGTAAACAGTGAGGTTGTTATATGTGATGAGTATCTCATAGTTGGGGGGACGTTTTAACAATATTTGTGAACAGTGATGTTGTTATATATGATGAGTATGGCATAGCTTAGGGGGACACTTCAACAATATTTGTAACAGTGATGTTGTTATATATGATGAGTATGGCATAGCTTAGGGGGACGCTTCAACAATATTTGTAACAGTGATGTTGTTATATATGATGGGTATGGCATAGGTTAGGTGGACGCTTCAACAATATTTGTAAACAGTGATGTTGTTATATATGATTAGTATGACATAGTTTATGGGGACAATTGAACAATATTTGTAAACAGTGATATTGTTAAATATGATGAATATGGCATAGTTGGGAGGACACTTCAACAATAAGTGTAAACAGTGAGGTTGTTATATGTGATGAGTATGTCATAGTTGGGGGGACATTTTAACAATATTTGTGAACAGTGATGTTGTTATATTTGATGAGTATGGCATAGATTAGGGGGACGCTTCAACAATATTTGTAACAGTGATGTTGTTATATATGATGAGTATGGCATAGCTTAGGGGGACGCTTCAACAATATTTGTAACAGTGATGTTGTTATATATAATGAGTATGGCATAGCTTGTGGGGAAACTTCAACAATATTTGTAAACAGTGATGATGTTATATATGATGAGTATGGCATAGCTTAGGGGGACGCTTCAACAATATTTGTGAACAGTGATGTTGTTATATATAATGAGTATGGCATAGCTTGTGGGGAAACTTCAACAATATTTGTAAACAGTGATGATGTTATATATGATGAGTATGGCATAGGTTATGGAGACACATGAACAATATTTGTAAACAGTGATGTTGTTATATATGATGAGTATGACATACCTTAAGGGGACACTTCAACAATATTTGTAAACAGCGACGTTGTTATATATGATGAGTATGGCATAGTTGGGGGGACACATGAACAATATTTGTAAACAGTGATGTTGTTATATATTATAATATTACATAGTTTAGGGGGTCACTTCAATAATATGAGTAAAACAGGGATGTTGTTATATATGATGAGTATGGCATAGTTTGGGGGGACACTTCAACAATATTTGTAAACAGTGATGTTGTTATATATGATGAGTATTGCATAGCTTAGGCAGACAATTCAACAATATTTGTAAACAGTGATGATGTTATATATGATGATTATGGCATAGTTTAAGGGGACACTTGAACAATATTCGTAAAAAGCGATGTTGTTATATATGATGAGTATGGCATAACTTGGTGGGACGCTTCAACAATATTTGTAAACAGTGATGTTGTTATATATGATGAGTATGGCATAGTTTAGAGGGAAACTTCAACAATATTTGTAAAAAGTGATGTTGTTATATATGATGAGTATGGCATAGTTTAGGGGCACACTTGAACAATATTTGTAAACAGTGATGTTGTTATATATGATGAGTATGGCATAGTTTAGGTGGACACTTGAACAATATTTGTAAACAGTGATGATGTTATATATGATGAGTATGGCATAGTTTAGGGGGACACTTCAACAATATTTGTAAACAGCGATGTTGTTATATATGAAGAGTATGGAATAATTTAAGGGGACACTTGAACAATATTTGTAAACAGTGATGTTGTTATATATGATGAGTATGGCATTAGTATGGCAAAGCTTACGGGGACACTTCAACAATATTTGTAAACAGTGATATTGTTAAATATTATGAGTATGGCATAGTTGGGAGGACACTTCAACAATAATTGTAAACAGTGAGGTTGTTATATGTGATGAGTATGTCATAGTTGGGGGGACGTTTTTTAACAATATTTGTGAACAGTGATGTTGTTATATATGATGAGTATGGCATAGCTTAGGGGGACGCTTCAACAATATTTGTAACAGTGATGTTGTTATATATGATGAGTATGGCATAGCTTAGGGGGACGCTTCAACAATATTTGTAACAGTGATGTTGTTATATATGATGGGTATGGCATAGCTTAGGGGGACGCTTCAACAATATTTGTGAACAGTGATGTTGTTATATATGATGAGTATGGCATAGCTTGGGGGGAAACTTCAACAATATTTGTAAACAGTGATGATGTTATATATGATGAGTATGGCATAGGTTAGGTGGACGCTTCAACAATATTTGTAAACAGTGATGTTGTTATATATGATTAGTATGACATAGTTTATGGGGACAATTGAACAATATTTGTAAACAGTGATATTGTAAAATATGATGAGTATGGCATAGTTGGGAGGACACTTCAACAATAAGTGTAAACAGTGAGGTTGTTATATGTGATGAGTATGTCATAGTTGGGGGGACATTTTAACAATATTTGTGAACAGTGATGTTGTTATATATGATGAGTATGGCATAGATTAGGGGGACGCTTCAACAATATTTGTAACAGTGATGTTGTTATATATGATGAGTATGGCATAGCTTAGGGGGACGCTTCAACACTATTTGTGTACAGTGATGTTGTTATATATGATGGGTATGGCATAGCTTAGGGGGACGCTTCAACAATATTTGTGAACAGTGATGTTGTTATATATAATGAGTATGGCATAGCTTGGGGGGAAACTTCAACAATATTTGTAAACAGTGATGATGTTATATATGATGAGTATGGCATAGGTTATGGAGACACATGAACAATATTTGTAAACAGTGATGTTGTTATATATGGTGAGTATGACATAGCTTAAGGGGACACTTCAACAATATTTGTAAACAGCGACGTTGTTATATATGATGAGTATGGCATAGTTGGGGGGACACATGAACAATATTTGTAAACAGTGATGTTGTTATATATGATGAATATGACATAGTTTAGGGGGTCACTTCAATAATATGAGTAAAACAGGGATGTTGTTATGTATGATGAGTATGGCATAGTTTGGGGGGACACTTCAACAATATTTGTAAACAGTGATGTTGTTATATATGATGAGTATGGCATAGTTTGGGAGGACAATTGAACAATATTTTAAACAGTGATGTTGTTATATGTGATGAATATGGCATAGCTTAGGCAGACAATTCAACAATATTTGTAAACAGTGATGATGTTATATATGATGATTATGGCATAGTTTAAGGGGACACTTGAACAATATTCGTAAAAAGCGATGTTGTTATATATGATGAGTATGGCATAACTTGGTGGGACGCTTCAACAATATTTGTAAACAGTGATGTTTCTTTATATGATGAGTATGGCATAGTTTAGAGGGAAACTTGAACAATATTTGTAAAAAGCGATGTTGTTATATATGATGAGTATGATATAGTTTAGGGGCACACTTGAACAATATTTGTAAACAGTGATTTTGTTATATATGATGAGTATTGCATAGTTTAGGTGGACACTTGAACAATATTTGTAAACAGTGATGTTGTTTTATATGGTGAGTATGGCATAGGTTATGGGGACACTTGAACAATATTTGTAAACAGTGATGTTGTTATATATCATGAGTACGGCATAGTTTAGGGGGACACTTCAACACTTTTTGTAAACAGCGATGTTGTTATATGTGATGAGTATGGCATAGTTTGTGGGGGACACTTGAACAATATTTGTAAACAGTGATGTTGTTATATATTATGAGTATGGCATAGTTGGGGGGGGGGGGGGGGGGGGGGGGGGGGGGGGCACTTGAACAATATTTGTAAACAGAGATGATGTTATATATGATGAGTATGTCATAGTTTAGGGGGACACTTGCACAATATTTGTAAACAGTGATGTTATATATGATGAGTATGTCTGGTTAGGGGACACTTGAACAATATTTTCAAACAGTGATGTTGTTATATATGATGAGTATGGCATAGTTTGTGGGGGACACTAGATCAATATGTGTAAACAGTGATGTTGTTATATATAATGAGTATGGCATAGTTGGGTGGTGAGGGGGGGGGGGGGGGCGGGGAGGGACACTTGAACAATATTTGTAAACAGTGATGTTATATAATATCAGTATGGTATAGTTTCGGGATCACTTGAACAATATATGTAAACAGCGTGTTGTTATATATGATGAGTATGGCATACTTTGGGGGGACACCTGACAATATTTGTAAACAGTGATGTTGTTATATATGATGAGTATGGCATAGTTGGGTGGTGAGGGTGGGGGGGACACTTGAACAATATTTGTAAACAGTGATATTATATAATATCAGTATGGTATAGTTTAGGGATCACTTGAACAATATATGTAAACAGTGATGTTGTTATATATGATGAGTATGGCATAATTGGAGTGTGGGGGGACACATGAACACTATTTGTAAACAGTGATGTTGTTATATATGATGAGTATGACATAGTAGTGGGGTGGGAACACTTGAACAATATTTGTAAACAGTGATGTTATATATGATGAGTATGGCATAGTTTAGGAGGACACTTGAACTATATTTGTAAACAGTGATGTTGTTATATATGATGAGTATGGCATAGTTTAGGGGGACACTTGAACAATATTTGTAAACAGTGATGTTGTTATATATGATGAGTATGGCATAGTTGTGGGGTGTGGACACTTGAACAATATTTGTAAACAGTGATGTTATATATGATGAGTATGGCATAGTTTAGGAGGACACTTGAACTATATTTGTAAACAGTGATGTTGTTATATATGATGAGTATGGCATAGTTTGGGGGAACACTTGAACAATATTTGTAAACAGTGATGTTGTTATATATGATGAGTATGGCATAGTTGTGGGGTGGGGGACACTTGAACAATATTTGTAAATGTGATGTTATATATGATGAGTATGGCATAGTTTAGGAGGACTCTTGAACTATATTTGTAAACAGTGATGTTGTTATATATGATGAGTATGGCATAGTTTGGGGGAACACTTGAACAATATTTGTAAACAGTGATGTTATATATGATGAGTATGGTATAGTTTAGGGGGACACTTGAACTATATTTGTAAACAGCGATGTTCTTATATATGATGAGTATGGTATAGTTTAGGGGGACACTTGAACTATATTCGTAAACATGGATGTTGTTATATATGATAAGTATGGTATAGTTTAGGGGACACTTGAACAATATTTGTAAGCAGTGATGTAATATATGATGAGTATAGTATAGTTTCGGTGGACACTTGAACAATATTTGTAAACAGCGATGTTGTTATATATTATGAGTAAAGCATAGTTTGGGGTGACACTGGAACAATATTTGTAAACAGTGATGTTGTTATATATCATGAGTATGGCATAATTGAGGGGTGGGGTGGACAATAGAACAATATTTGTAAACAGCGATGTTGTTATATATGATGAGTATGGCATAATTGGAGGGTGGGGGTGGGAGGGTGACGCTTGAACAATATTTGTAAACAGTGATATTGTTATATATGATGAGTATGGCATAATTGGGGGGTGGGGTGGGATGGTGACACTTTAACAATATTTGTAAACAGTGATGTTGTTATATATGATGAGTATGGTATAGTTTATGGAGGACACTTCAACAATATTTGTAAACAGCAATGTTGTTATATATGATGAGTATGACATAGCTTAGGGGGACACTTGAACAATATTTGTAAACAGTGATGTTATATATGATGAGTATGGCTGGTTAGGGGACACTTGAACAATATTTGTAAACAGTGATGTTGTTAGATATGATGAGTATGGCATAGTTTGGAGGGGACGCTTTAACAATATTTGTAAACAGTGATGTTGTTATATATGGTGAGTATGGCATAGTTTGGGGGTGGGACGCTTCAACAATATTTGTAAACAGTGATGTTGTTAGATATGGTGAGTATGGCATAGTTTATGAGGACACTTCAACAATATTTGTAAGCAGCAATGTTGTTATATATGATGAGAATGGTATAGTTTAGGGGGACGCTTCAACAATATTTGTAAACACCGATGTTGTTATATATGATGAGTATGGCATAGTTTTGGGGGACACTTGAACAATATATTTGTAAACATTGATGTTGTTAGATATGATGAGTATGGCATAGGGCATAGTTTGGAGGGGACGCTTTAACAATATTTGTAAACAGTGATGTTGTTATATATGGTGAGTATGGCATAGTTTGGGGTGGGGGGGGGGGGGGGCGCTTCAACAATATTTGTAAACAGTGATGTTGTTATATATGATGAGTATGGCATAGTTAAAGGTGACACTTCAACAATATTTGTAAGCAGCAATGTTGTTATATATTATGAGTATGGCATATCTTAGGGGGGCACTTGAACAATATTTGTAAACAGTGATGTTGTTATATATGATGAGTATGGCATAGTTGGGGGGGGGGGGACACTTGGACAATGTTTGTAAACAGTGATGTTGTTATATATGATTAGTATGGCATAGTTTGGGGGGACACTTGAACAATATTTGTAAACAGTGATGTTGTTATATATGGTGAGTATGGCATAGTTTGGGGGGGGGGGGGGGGGACACTTAAACAATATTTGTAAACAGCGATGTTGTTATATATGATGAGTATGGCATAGTTTAGGGGGACACTTCAACAATATTTGTAAACAGTGATGTTGTTATATATGATGAGTATGGTATAGTTTAGGGGGACACTTGAACAATATTTGTTAACAGTGATTTTGTTATATATGATGAGTATGACATAGTTTAGTGGGACACTTCAACAATATTTGTAAACAGTGATGTTGTTTTATATGATGAGTAAGGCATAGTTTAGGGGGACACTTCAACAATATTTGTAAACAGTGATGTTATTATATATGATGAGTATGGTTTAGTTTAGGGGGACACTTCAGCAATATTTCCGAACCAGCATGCATATAGAACACATTTCCGACACTTGAAGATCTGAAATCATGGTTTAGCTTTTCCTTGCTGTGTTTTAAAATGACTTGAACATTCTTCTTCAATATTTAAGACCGAAGTACGCCTTTGCTGATTTTCTTGAAAAATGGCTAATAGATCATTTTATAGTATAAATAGAGTAAAGATGTCAACCGCATCAATTGTAGCAAATACATGATTAACCTTTCATAATGGGTTAAATATTTTAAACTGCTGCACGTTCAGTAGTGTAGCTACCTAATAGGCCCGAAGGTCCGGGCCTGCACATAATTTTCAGAGTCAAATTATGTTTGAATAAGTTTCCATTTTATGTTAACAACATCAATGAAATTGATAAATGAGTCACATGGTCGTTAAAAAAGCACTTATAAATGATTAGCAGTTGATACACTTAGCCTACACCTTCGTCAGTTATTTTGAACCTATTCAAAATTAACTGAATTAGGTTCAAATATATTTAATTCTGTCTCAAATATATGTCATAACGATGCACCAGGGCCATTCTACATACAAAAAATGTTCAGGGAGCATGGCCCCAGACTACCATAGTTTGGGCATGCACATAACTTTTTGGCTAGCTATGCCTCTGATGTTAATAAATAAAATGGTTTTCAGGAAATAAAATATTATGTATAATAGATTTAAAATGTTTAAAACAAATTTGCGGCGTCATTGATGCCTTGCATCAATCTTTGTCTTGTACTGGATTGTTTACTAACTCCCAGAAAACAGGTGTCTTAAAACATGCTATTGGACTGACATAAGCACTTGGTCTCTGTCATAATATGTAACTGAAAACATTGGTGAAAGATAGCATGTGTCTTATATGACCCTCGTATAAAAACATTCTCTCTCTTAATATACAAATTACTAAACAATCAATTTCATCTCGTCCAACGTATGCATTACATAAGAAGCTACTACGCCGCATTTTCAGTGATAACTACACACGATAAACTGTTACTTCTTGGGGGGTTTTTGTGCACTGGGTTGGGCAGTGAGGTGAGAAAAAAACCTTTATTTTCGTTATATTATTTTGTTTTTAAATCAAATATATAGCCGATACAAGCGGTACCATATTTAAGTTTCAAGCGTGCATGTGTTTATGAATGGGAACATGACCGTTTCCTCAAACTTTTGAGAAAAGTGTCAGAATGAACCACTTTCAGGTTGAAAACATGTAATTTACAGATCAATTTATCACTTCGGAAACAATTCTGGGACAGCTTTTAAATGTGTTTTATATTTGTTTTATATATCAATACACCAAATCATATCGGTAAGAAAATACAAGTTGATGTTATTAGGGTGCTAAATGCCAAAATTTGCTTAGAACGTAGCAGAAGTAGGTACCTCGTATAGTGTACGCTACATAAGTCGAGGCATTGTGTCATTCAGTGGTATTCTAATCACATGAAATGCTACTTCTACCCAACTAGTTGAGGGTTGTTATTCAGTATTTAAATTTAATCGTTGTTAAAACTTCACAAATAAAGACTGTTTCCATTTTAGAACATTGGTGTCCATTTCACTATGTTGTATGACATATCGCATCTGTTTTAGATCTGAAGACCATTATCTGTTCTTCATGTAATAAATGTACAATATTTACATTGTACTTTTCGACTATTAGCACACCGAATATGAAGCATTTTAACCAGCGATCCCCACAGTTGCGACATATACCGATTGTACAAATCTTGCGATATAACGTATAAACCCACCATTGATTTTGTTTCTATATTCTTTAGTAAATAATAAAAGTTTGAAGGTTTGTTATTCATAGAGAAATCAAAATGAAAGAATTAAAAGTGTGCCAACCTCTGCGTTATCAAACTATGGTGAGAAAGGTAGGTGCCATGTCATATAAGAGATTTTTTCTGTTCAGTGTGTGCAATGTTCAAAATACATTAACAATGCCATAAGAATGAGCATTAAAATAAGGAAAATGCATTTTTAAAGAAAGGCAATTGTTGTTTATAAACGCCATTATGCGACTGCCCCACGAAAGCGCATCCTGTCCTAATGTGGTGCTAAACGTGCGACATTTTGTGGCAAATGGTTTTGCGACATTAACGTCTCACATCACTAGTACATTTTCCATAGGGCTCAGTTGTAACATTTATGTTTAAAACATAGTGAAAAAAATCTTCACTGGTTCAAGATCTGCAATTATAAAGGAAAAACAGCTTACTTGGCCAGTTTTTTTTAATTCAATGGTTTTGTGATGCCTATCAATTTGCAGAAAAAATAATATGTCAACTACTCGCCGATGATGCAGTTCGAACCAGGAATTCCAAAATGACATAGAATTGCCTAGAAATCTGGTTTAGCAACAAATTTTCAGTGGTGATTTCTAAATTACTGACCATTTAACACAAAATAAATTACTGCAATACAAGCCCTGAAAAAAAGAAGAAAAAGAGAATTTAAGTTTAATTTCTATCTCCTTCATCTGTAGGTCCGGGGTACCCAAGGGAGATAATAGTGGTATAAGTCCTTTAGCTTTGGTGTCAGCGTTGCGACATAAAACGTCGGTTGCGACATTTAACGATACCAAAGATTGATCTACCCGAGCCACAGTGCTTGTTTAATACAAGACTCATTGTTTTTGTATTCATTGTGATCATATATTTATTATTGCGCTCATGAGCTTGCATAAATAAACAGTATCGTAATTATTCATTGAAATGTGTAGTGTTTATTTAAACAGTACTAATAATGTCCCGTGTAACGAGCCCGTAAATTATGATTATTTGTATTTTGAATGCAGCTTTTTCTTTTTTTTTTATGTTTGTTTTAATGTAAATGGTGTGTCGAATTCATTCTTTAAATGTTTTCAAAGCTACAGTTTAATTTTAACATTAAAAGGGTCATTATATTGGAAACAAGCGAAATGTAAGAATTATGGACGGTTGTGTATTGGAGCAAGTATATAAAACATGAGTAAACACACTCCAAAACGAAAGATAGTGAACTTAGAAAAACAGACTAATACGGGAATGTACAGAATAAAAAGCTTAAGGATGAAGAAATAAAGTTTTAGAAGATAAATCTAAACTCAGAACGGAGTACTAATAGTAATAGTGTTTGAAAAATTATTATCAAATATGACATCCATATCAATTATGGATTCACACTGGTTTATTCAAACACAAGAAAAGAAAGTTATGGTATAAGACATAAGATAGAGAAAAGACAATTAAAGGTGCTCAATCCTCCATGACAGGTGATTTTAGCAATTTTATCCCACTGGAAGGGTTGACCTCAAAATTAATGAGGGTTTTAAAATAAGGTTATTCGCAGTACTAGCAAACCACCAAAACATTTGCATGCATCGTACACATTTCAAGGTATTTCATATTCACCAGCAAAACCTTTTAGTCCGTTACAACGATTTGCATAACATAAAACGTATATCAAACGTATGAATTAATTCTAGTTCCAGTCAACTAGAATGACGCCCCTTTCAAGACCTAACAGCTTTAAAAGGTATTAACTCTTACGCTATCATTAGGCGCCAAAGTGGTCCAGTGATGTACGCCTTTGACTGTCACTCAAGATGTCGTATGTTGAAACCGCAGTCAGTACTTATTTAAACATATTTTATTGCCAAATGTGTACAAGTACATTGCAATGGGTTGGGCCACAAGTGATACCCACATTAGTCACGGTTCTTCCCTAAAATTGAGTTTACATATAGCATGAATATGGCTAAACATATATAATAACTAATGTTGTCTTTCACAGACATGCATACACGCACGTACACATGCACGCACGCACGCACGCACGCACGCACGCACGCACGCACGCACGCACGCACGCACGCACGCACGTACGCACGAACGCGAACATAATCACATTTACACACACACATTCAAAAGAGAGAGTGAAAAAGGAAAAAGGAGATGATTTGAAAGAGAGACAGAGAGAGAGAGAGAGAGAGAGAGAGAGAGAGAGAAAGAGAGAGAGAAAGAGAGAATTATTATGTAAGTAAGTGCTTGTTTTCGGAGTCGGAAAAAAACAAAGTATTGTGAGGGGTAAATGTGGTTTAAGTTCAGTTTAAACTTGTTAAAATTAAAGTTGACAAACCAGAAGCAATTAGACGCGGCAATAAACTCTTGAACCGATCTGAAGATATACACATTTTCCTCGTGAGATAAGTTTGCACTTCCACAAAGCATCAACTCTAAAGTAATAATACCGTTGTTTTGTAGAGATGTCAACAATTGTTGACGTTGAACAGTATAGTGATATAATCAAAGAAAAAATGATACGCATTTTCGCATGCATTTCCGCATGCATTTCCACAACTACAACTAAGTTCATTTACGCTATTAACTCTAAACATATTATAATTAAGTGAACTGCATTGATACCTTAAGCGTGTATGTATAATATTTGATTTTCTTTTACCGTGATTGTAATGATCAGATAATGAAAATAACGAGTTATTATCATTTGTTATAGCTGTTTTGAACTGTGCCAATGATGGTAATTTTCTAACATTAAGATCTAAATTTTTCCATCTTCTTATAGTTGATGGCACATAGGATTTACTCGATAATGTTAATCTGTTACTAGTATTTGGTATTATATAGTCTTCAGAGTTACGGAAACGATAATGTGATTTTTTTCTCTATCAGAGGCGGTATTATGTTTTTAAGATAATCTGAAACAGATTATGTGGGTATGAATTTTATTAAATAATATAAGTTTTTTTACGTTCATGTCTTTGCGAAAGCGGCTCTAAAGACGATTCTTTATAAATATTATATTTACTACAGAATATAGGTAGACCCTAGTTATCCTGGCTGCTTCAAGTTGATCAGATTCTAATAACTCAGACCTACTATAAAGATTATCAGCTTTATCATTGATATAAATAAGAAATAAAAGTGGACCAAGCCCAAAACCCTGGGGAACTCCAGCAGATATGTCACCAAGAGATGATGTTTCATCATTTACCACGACCTTTTGTTTTCTAAAAGACATATTTAGTTTATTATCCATGAATGTACGTTTCCTCTTATACCATAAGCATATAATTTATGAAATATTCCGTTGTGCCATACTCTATCAAAAGCCTTTGATATATCACAGAAAACAAAACAAGTATGCTGCTTGTTTTCAAGAGCTCTGCATATGTTATCATAAATTTCAATAATTTGATAAACTGTACAATACCCCCCAGATTGATATTTATAAAATAGTGAATTATCCAGCATGAAGTTATGAATATACTTAAACACAACACGTTCAAAAACTCTTCCAACACAGGAGAGCAAGGATATAGGTCTATAATAAGATAGCTTGTGTCGATCACCATTTTTAAACAATGGAAGTACAGTTGCTTGTTTCAATGATGAGGGGTATGTTTTGCTGTTAGGAGATAAATTAAACAAAATTTGGAGTAGAATACATACTGATTGAGCTGTGTTTTTCAACATGTTAGGACTAAAAGTATAACTTCCAGAAGCTTTTCCTAATTTAAGATTGTTCAATATATCCATTATGTCAGTTTTGTATTGTATGTATATTTAGTGTACTTAAGAGTTCTTTCTTCAAAATTAGGTAAACTTTTATTTTGATCGTCAATAGATGTTATTGAACAGAAATATTCATTTAATAATTTGGCTTCGCATTTATCATCCATTTTCATATTATTATGACATTGCTCAATAAGAGGTGGGATATTATTACTAGATCCTGAATCTTTCATAAGTTTACAAATAAGTTTCCAGTATCATCTTGGGTCAGAGTAAAAATATTGGTCTATCATACCATTAATATTTTCAAAAAAAGATCGTTTTGCGTATTTCTTCATATTATTAACTTTGTTCCTTTGCTGTTTAAATTTTATTATATTCAAATTTGTATTTGATAATCTGGACTTTTTGTGTTACTTATCCGTAAGTTTCATTTCGTCTCTTAATTCCGACGTCATCAACGGTTTATCATTTTGACAAATAATTACAAGTTTATTTGGAATACATTCTTCAGCCATATTTTAATAGTTTGAATAAAAATGTCACAAGCTTCATCTATATTACCACATGATGTTAAAATATCAGACCAGTCAATATCATTTTTATTATTTTACGATCAAATGGTATATGCGTATAATACCCAGAGACTCCATCAGCATATATTAGAAAATTGATACAGTTCAGTGTACACACCACATATCTAGTAAAATAAGCATTCACCCTCATATTACTACGTAACAAAATATCAAAATCCAACAATCGAGCAGATAACATTACTTTTGCAGAGAAAAAGAAGAAGGAGAAGAATGTATAGAGGAAAATATATTATACAAATACGCTCATCATACTAGTCAAACTCAAACAAAAGCAACGATCATTCCGAATATCAATCACTAATCAATATAAACAATAATAAATATGTTATATTTTATATTTTAGTGGATTCATGGGTGGCGGTAGTGAATCCATACCGACATTTCTAAGATTAAAATAAAAAAGGATGTTAATGATTTACAAGGCAATTACAACTATCATCATCATCAAAATCATCATCATCATCATCATCACCACCATCGTCGTTGTCGTCGTCGTCGTCGTCATCATCATCATCATCATCATCATCGTCGTCATCATCAGCATCATCATCAGCATCATCGTCATCATCAGCATCATCATCATCATCATCACTATCACATCAATTTTTTTTTTTTTAATTAAGTTTATTTTTTTTTACAATACACAAACATAATACATACATTCAATAAATGATCAAATGATATCTAAGTAACAGAATAATATAATACATGTTTATAATACATTTATGCATCCCAAAAAAAGTTTTTGATCATAGAGATGAGTGTAAATATAGAATGAAAGGAGGATAGAAAGGAAAAGAAGAAAAAAAAAAGAAAAGAATTAGAGACAGAATCTATCCTACTATTTGAATACATGCGCTGTTGTGTATATTTTTTCCCTTTCGTCTATGAACCAATAACACAGTGGGTCAATGGACAAAAATGGATTCAGAATTATCAAAATCTTTCCATTTTTCGTTGTGGACATCTAATTTATCCTTTTTAAGAGCTATGATTTATTAGAGAATATGAAATATTTTGCTATAATTAATATAAAGTTAACAATTTTATAATCTTTTTTTTTTAGTTTTGTGATACCAAGCGAAACGCTTTTGTAATCCAGAGTTAACGGAAGGCCTTTTGCTCTCAAAAGATTTTCGATTCTATTCCAGAAGTTTCGACTTACTGGACATTCCCAAAATAAATGAATAATTGTTTCCTCGTGCATATTACAAAAATCACATAAACTAGAATTTACTATTTTACATTTTAATAAGAAACGGTTTGAAGGTAGAATTTTCATTAAATATTTATACTGAAAATACCTTAACTGTGTATCAATTGTGCAATTTATTGCTATATTATACGTTTTCTTCCAATTTATTTCGGAGAATATAGCTTCCCATTTTTTCTGAGGTTTTATTTCTATACTTATCCCTTCTTTTTGAATTTGCTTCGAATACAAAATGTTATTTTTTGTTTTATTGTCATTAATTGTATTTATGAGATATTGTGGATTATTATTTGCATTTATATTTTCATCCTTAAGCTTATTTTTCCACTGCGCAGGTAAACTATTAATTAGAATGTGATATTTAAAGAAGTCAGTATTTTCAATATTGAAATACAATTTAAAATCATGAAACGATAGAAAAGATTTTTTTCTATAGTCATAAATGTGTTCTATAAATGTTACACCTTTATCAAACCAATTTTTATAAAACAACATTTTCCCGTGATTTTTAATGCCGGAATTATTCCATATTATCTGTTTTGAAATAGTTTCAGTTTTGTGATCAATTTCCGAATAATTTAATTTTGTCCATGATTGTAATATTTCTCGCAAAAAAATTAGATTTAATATGCATGTTTTTAACATCCGAATGTTTTATATTCATTTTAAAGACTAATTCCCCTCCTAAATCTTCCAATTCTTTTATGTATACTTCTTTTCATTGTCCTTTATTTTCTTTATCTAAAATTCTTTTTATCCATTTCATTTTTAAAGAATTTATGTAAGCATCTATTTCTATCATCTTTAACCCTCCTTTTGAATAGTCTTGTATTATGATTTTTCTATTTATTTTCTCTGGTTTCCCATCCCATAGAAATTTAAACATGGTATCTTTAATTGTTTTGATAATATCTTTAGGGGGAAATTCAAGTATTGTTAAGGGATAAATGAGTTTTGGCAGTGCAAATGTTTTTAATACTGAAATTTTTCCAATAAGGGTTAAATCATGCCTTTTCCAATTATTCATACATTTATAAAATTGTTCAAGTTTTGGAATTAAGTTATTTTTTAAAATATCGTGTTTGTTATTTGTAAAAACCATCCCTAACGTAGAAGCTTTATCAGAAATCCAGTTAAAATTCTTTTCTTTATTACAAGAAAAATCGGTATTTTTAAGTGATCCACAACGCAATATAGTAGTTTTTTTCTTGTTTAGTTTTAGACCAGATAATATGCCAAAATGTTCAATATTTCTTATTAATGAATCCATTGATGTTCTTGACCCATCTGTAATAAATGTAGCGTCGTCTGCAAACATAGTGTTTTTTATTTCATTTGTTTCCATTTTAATACCTTTTATTTCTTTATCTTTGTTTATAATATAGGATAAAATTTCGATTGCCGTGATAAATAAATAGGGTGAAAGTGGGCATCCTTGACGTACACCTCTTTCTATCTTGAAGAATTCCGACATATGTCCATTGTTATAAATACAACTTTGACTATCATTATAAAATAATGTTATCCACTGTATAAAAGAATTACCAAAATTAAAAGCTGCTAAAGTTTTTTTCATAAAATCATGATCTAAGCTATCAAACGCTTTTTCAAAATCTGCAAAAACCAGACATGCCGGAATATTTGTTTCATTAGTAAAATCTATTACATCAAAGAGTAAACGAATATTTTCTCCTATATACCTATTTTTTAGGAAACCTGTTTGACAATTACTTATAATAGTTGGTAGTACATTTTTCATTCTATTAGCTATCGCTTTTGTCGCTATTTTATAGTCAATATTCAACAGTGTAATAGGTCTCCAGTTGTTTAGATTTGTTAGTTCTTTATCTTTCTTTGGTAAAAGAGAAATTAGCCCTTGTTTTTGGAGTTGTGTTAGATGACTTGTTTCAAATGATAAATTTATTGAGTCTAAGAAAAATGATTTAATATCATTCCAAAATATTTTATAAAACTCTGTGGTAAGTCCATCAGATCCCGGGCTTTTATTATTGTTCATTTCTGTTAAGGCTGCAGTGCATTCATATGACGTTAATTTTCCTTCACATGTATATTTTTGATTATCTGTTAACTTTTTAAAATCCCCATTATTAAAAAAATCATTGCTATCTATTACATTTTTATTTTTCTTATAAATCTTTTCATAAAAATATTTTGTTTCTGATAAAATTTCTGGTGTTTTGGTAATTTCTATGTCGTTCTTGATAAGCTTGGATATATTTTTATTTTCAGCATTCTTTTTTTCTAGATTTGAGAAGTACTTTGTATTTTTTTCTGCTCCTTCAATCCATTCTGCTTTTGCTCTGATTAAAATGCCATTTGTTCGTTTTTTATTAATGTTTGATAACTCTTGTTTACATTCATTTATTTTTTCTAAAAGTTCGTTATTGTTTGTATCATTTAATAAATCCATTTCCAATTTGTCGATTTCTTTTGTAAGATTATTTTCTATCTCAATACTATCTTTCTTTAATTTAGTGGAGTATTTTATTGTTTCGTTTCTTATTGATCCTTTTATAATTTCCCATTTTGTATTTGCATTTGCTTCTTTATTTATTTCAGCTATATATTTAATACTATCTCGGATTTTTTTTTGGTAGTTGTTATCTAAAAGAATGCTATTATTGATTTTGAAATAACCCGGACCTCTTTGTTCATTTAAAGGACTAAACGTGAAATATACTAGTGAGTGGTCTGATCTGATTCCTGAGGAAATTTTACATTTTGTTGTTTTGTTTATTATGTTTGATGACGTTAAAAAATAATCAAGCCTACAAAATATTGGCGGTTTATGATTTGAATGCCAGGTATAATGATTCGAGTTTGTATTAAAAACTCTCCAAATATCATTTAAATCATATTCATTTATTAAAGCATTTATTTTTTCTCTGTTTTTTTTGTTAGTGTTTGTTCGTCCATTTTTCTTATCTTTTTCATTATCAATTATGGTATTGAAATCGCCCCCTATTATAAGTGTCTGATTCTCATATTGTTTAATTATATCTTCTAAACCTAAAAAAAATTCTGTGTCGTCATTATTTGGTCCGTAAATATTAATTAAAACTATTTCCATTTCATTAATGTGAATTTCTAAAACTTGCATTCGCCCAGAAATAACTTCCTTGTATTCTAAAACAGTGAAAACTATCTTAGAACTAAATACGATACCTATACCAGTACTGTTTGAACTATTGCCACTAAAGTAAGCATTGCTTCCCCATTCTTGTTTCCATTTGTCCATAAATTCTTCTTTATAATGTAGTTCTTGCAAAAAACATATGTCATATTTATTATGCTTTAACCATTCGAAAATCTGACGTCTTTTCCTATATTCACCTGCACCATTCACGTTAAAGGTGCAAACTTTTATATCCATAGCCATTTATACATGAGCAGGAAGAGAAAGCGGTTCACAACAGCACTATGTGCATTTCTGCAGCATTCAAACAGTAGGAACAGATAAGTCGAGTAAAGGAGTAGGTCAACAAGTAAAGAGAATAGCGTCATATATAGTTTTAGTGTGAATAAGATTAACATATTTTTACAGAGATAAAACTATAGCTACAGTTAAGCCTTTTCCATAACAGTTACTTTTTTTTTTTATCCACGTATAATTTTAGTCCGACATTTGCAATAATGTTTTTAAAATATTTATTACTTTTTTTTTTTTAAATCCTTTAAAATTATTTTCATATTGTATAATTATTTAATTGTGTATATAACACCTTTTCCCACTTTAGATAATCATTTAGCTTCCAACTCCATGTCTGTATTAATACGTATACAAATAAATATGTAAACATTTTAAAGAACAACGTACAACAAAGTTGTGTTACTAACAAAAATCCCTCTACATTCGTATAGAGTCTTGGACTATAACATTTTAAAAGACTTCATACTTTTTTCAGTAACAAAATTTTATCAAAAGAACCCAGCATATGTCATATGTTTTTTCCACATAACAAAAGGTACATCAAAAAGTTATTCTGTTTAGAAACCGTAGTATATAAACCATATCATATTTTACATATGTTTATACTGTCACATAACATCAAAAAGTATACCCACATAAACAAAATGTTTGTACATATGTGAATATACATTATTATATTGATATTCACATTTTACCTTGCCTACATTTACCAATATTTTCTCCTTTGTTATTTTAAATGTCTAATAGTTAAACAGAATCATATAATTACTTATGTTTGTATTGTATAGTAGCTCCATCTTCTTTTATGGTAAAGTCATGTGCTTATACATTTTAAAAACTGTATCAATAACCTGTTTCATATTTTTACACATACCAAAAAAAAATTCTCCTTTTTTTGAATACATGTATCAGCACATACATGTATACCCACTTAACAAATTATTTTCTACACATAGGGTATTATATTAATAATCATATTTAATCTTTGCTTACACATATTAACAAAATTGTCCCCTATCATTTTTTAAATGTCTAATAGATACACCTTATCCTATTTTTACTTATGTTTATATTGTCACATACCTGTTTGAAACCGTACCATATATTACATATGTTTTCATTGTCATATATTATCAACACATATAACTACATAACTAAAGTCTTATTACACATGTGTGACTATACATTATTGTATTGATAGTCATACTTTATCTTGCTAACACTCATATACACACGTAATTATATTTTAATATTTTGATAGTCACATTCCATCTTTGCTGATACATAACAAAATAATTTTTATTTCAAAGAACCATTGTTAATCTGTATTACATAATATAAAACCATGTACACATGTAACCATAATTTTACCACGCACCCGTAAATGTACATTAATTACCTGGTCGTCATATTATTACGTTACAAAATCATAATTATTCTGTTTTTTGTAATTATTATGTTACAAAATCATAATTATTTTGTGTTTTTTGGTACTTACTCAGTAGTTAGGCCGTACCTGTGTATTTCAATCACATAATCGGCTAAAACATATACATATATATATATATATATATATATATATACATATATATACATACACATACACATACATACATACACACATATACACATACATATATACACATATATATATATATATATATACATATACACATATACATATACATACACTTATACATACACATACATATACATACACTTATACACATACACATACATATACATATACACACATACATATACTAATATGATATCACCCATTTTACAAGCACAGAAATAAAGTATCAACCTATTGACATCAAATTTACAACACAATCATCCTTCCATAACTTGGTCAAAAGACTATTTAACCATACGAAACTTATTACACAGTTACCACGTACTGCATTTTGTTAAATAAGCATTTATTGTGTAGGTCATCAACAGCATCGTTATCACTATCATCAACATCATTTTAATCATCTGTATCACCAGAGTAAACACAACATACATTTCATAACCAATTTTCATTTCATAAATTTAATCTAACCTCCATCATGCAATAACATGTAAAACAATAATTACGCATTGTATTTTGTCAAATAACCTTTGATTGTGTATCATCATCATCATCATCATCATCATCATCATTTATCCCCATTTTCATGATCATCAAGATTATGATCATAATCATTATCATCATCATCATCATCATCATCATCATTTATCCCCATCTTCATGATCATCAAGATTATGACCATAATAATAATCATCATCATCATCATCAGAGCATACATCATCATTATCATCATCAATCATCATATCCATGATCACCAAGATTGTCAAAATCATAATCAAGATCAAGATCATAATCATCATCATCATCATCATCATCATCATCATCATCATCATCAACAACATAGCATTCAAATTAATTTAAAAAGAACAACACCAAAAACAATAAAACCTCCATCTTACAACATATAAACCAGTTACCTTGCTCTATATTTCGTCATATAACAAATAATATATATCATCATCATCATCATCATCATCATCATCATTATCATTATCGTCATCACAGCAAACAAAATCACAACAAAATTACCATTTCATATATGTAATTGTAGCAAAATGACCAAGGGCCGACAACTCACAAGGGTAGAATACAATCGTACACAAAGTAAAATTTACAATTTTAATTTTACATGAATAAAATTACGAATATACAAGTATAATTATGTATACAAATTAAAGATAATTACTCAACACAAAAAAACAAAGGCTTTTGGTGGTATAAAACACTTTTATTTTTACACAGTTCTATTTCCTACTAGTACGTAACCTGCATCGCGATCCAAACTGCTTTTATCATTCGAATGTTTATAAAAATGCACTATATACTTTCCGCGTCCGGATATCGTAGATTTAGCATCACTCGTCCCTTGTGGCAGTGGCTATATAACTGGGTTGTCTCCCCTTGAACTCTATACTGAGTATATGGCTTCACGTCGCCCCGTACCAACTATCGATCGTTTTCCGACATCAGGAACTTCCAAGTCGTCCATATGACGAATATGTGGGTTGCTGTCCTATGACTGTACTGCCACCAACTGACTTCCTGTCACGTCTATACGTCGTTATTGACGAAGCGGACACATTTCTCGCTTACGTCTAAAAACGGCTACAATATATATATATATATATATATATATATAAACTCAGATTTACTAGTTACTCAAATATGAAATGACATGGCGTCTATTACTTACCATATATCCATTTCATGGTATTTTTATCAATATATGATAATAGTGCATTCATCTCTGATCATCTATTAGTTTCATTGTAGATTTATCAACATATTATAACAGTTCATTCAATTTTTACTATCTACAGTTTCATGGCAGTTTCAACAACATCTCATATATGACCCTCCATCATTCTCAACATAGCAATTATATCTGTACATAACTTCTCATCATAATATTAACAATTACAGACCAATTCTGTATCTATTCACTTTGTGAATATCAGAATAAGCATCAACAAAATTTAATTACACATATCAATCAATTCTAAATGGTGAATCTCAATACTTCATCGTAAACACAATATCAACAGTTCAAAATACGTTTTCAGATTCCTCGGCCTATATTCTAACAAAACGCTTCTCAATACTGTAGATGTGTATTAAATTACATACATTACCATTGTAATGGATATGAACAATTTATACAACTTTACTTAGATCTGATTATGTCAAAAATATATATATCAGACATTTAAATACAAAATAATATAAAATTCACATACCCATATGCCGTTATGTACTAGACCAGTAACATGCTCAATCTTTCTCGTCACAACCACACCCAAAGATGATTCTGCTAACTGGACATTTATAGCAAAATCGTCCACATATCTTAGTGAATTTCGTGTAAATCATGAAACAACAAACCCTAAAACATCATATGATGCTATTAGGCCAATGTAAACCTAAATTAGTTTTATGACAAATAAACCCGTTCAATTATTCTAACTTTCTTAACACTTAATGGAATTTGATGAACTAAACTTCAAAATGATTTATTCTTTAATGAAAGAATTAAAATGTAAAAATATCTTAAAAACATTGAACCTATCGATCTATCAATACGTTTTAACAATTCCACGCTACCTGACCTAAATATAGCCTATATCTCTACAATGGACACATACTAGCTGACACTACTAAATTAGGCCACAACAACCTAACTATTTTGTTACAGTAATCAAACCATCATGTAATAATATATAAAACAATTATCACGCACTATATTTTGTCAACTGACTTTTTGATTTTATATCATCATCATCACCATCACCACCACCATTATCATCATCATCATCATCACAACCACCACCACTACCACCATCATCATCATCATCATCATCATCATTGCATACAATTTATAACACAATTAACATTTCATATTTGTAAACAAATCTCCATCAGTTATTAACATGCAAAACAATTTTTTGTGCACCTTTAATTGTATACATTGTGAGCATCATTATCACCACTATTACAAATAACACAATCAACATAATTGTTTTTCTATCCAATTATCAATTTGTAAATACAATTATCTTTGTTATGTAATCATTTATTAAGTATACCACATTTTCATCATCATTATCATCATCATTAGCATCATTATCATCATCATCATCGCCTTTATCATCATTCTTAGATATTCTCAACACTGTCATAAACCAGCATGTGTTTATGCCTAAGCTATTTTTTCAATATAATTTTCATACTGTATATTCTGTCAAATAATTATTGATTTAATAAACTTCAACAATTTTTATCATCATGCTCAATATACACTGTATAGTTTTATACGTAACAATTTATTAAATATACATCATCTTCATCATCATCATTATCATTTCAATTGATTCTAACAAATACTTTCTTAAACAACTGCTTTGGTTGATGTAATCTACGACATGTGTCGTGACCTCAGCTTCACTATGTTTATTTGGAACTGATAGATTGTTAAATCGGTTGGAATGTCTACAACCGCACTGCTGTAGGTCGTTCAGCTCATGTTGAAGGTCGCTGTGTTTGGAACTGATAGATTGTTAAATTGGATGGAATGTCTACAACCGCACTGCTGTAGGTCGTTCAACTCATGTTGAAGGTTGCTGTGTTTGGAACTTATAGATTGTTAAATCGGATGAAATTTCTACGACCGTACTGCTGTAGGTCATTCAGCTCATGTTGAAGGTCGCTGTGTTTTGAACGTAGTAGTTTTAACCCAGATTCACAGACATTTATGGCGTTTATTTTTTCATTAATGACACTTGCCTGTTGTTTAATCATCGTATCCTGTGCTGTTACGGTGTCCATCAATTTCTTGTTCGTTTCAGTGCTTAAAAGTACAACAATAATAATATATTTATTTTATTCTATTTTATCTTTTTTTACTGAAACTGTTACCGGTATTCAACTAACATACTTGAAAAATATGTCAACTTAAAGCCACCACAAAATCACTATATATCTCGCAATCCTGTGACGAATAAGTATGTATGTTGTGTTTTTATGAAAAACGATGTTACTATGCTGATGTAACGGACATGTTGAAGTAGTTATTCTATTATATTGACCTGTATCATCCATTCAATAATGTATTTAAAGTATTTATCCTTGTAGTAAAAAAAAACATGCTGTTATAGGTACGTACATGCCAAATATGCTGTAAGAGGAACGTACGAGGTATGTCCCAAAAGACGACCCTGTAATTTTTGTATTTAGGGTGTCACATGCAAACCAGTGGTATCAATGGATAGATCGACACATCTTCTATTATCATAAAACATCAAATCAACTTTCAGTCATTGTTAAGTTCAAACAAACGGCACCATAGAAACGCGAGTTTGGAAGTACGGGGGACTTTGAAATTAGACGCCATTTAAAAAAACAAAATTGCCTTTGAAAGCAGACATCTTCCACAATATCGTGTCAAATGTTATGAAATAACAGTGGACGTAATTTCAGATCATGTAACGAATGTCATTTTGAAATTCGACGTTATCGATAAACATTTGATTATTGTGCGCACTTCTAAAATAACAACTGCGAATTTGAATGGTAAAGAAATTGGATGACGTCACGCCCAGAGTGGAAATTTGGAGTGTGGTAAAATTTTGTGTTGGGTGTGATATGACCGCACAGGAGACTATGGAGTTTATTTCACACAACTCTTTAATAGAAGGCATATCCTGGAGTCTTATATATTGGTGGTACAAACGGGTTTTTAATGGTGAGACGAAAGTAAATAACCATTAGCGATCTGGACGACCGAACTTTTGTGTGGTTTTCCTCGGATTCAAGTCATGAAAAGCGCCTTTAGTACATCTGGGCCATGTGCCGGAGTGTACATTCTGTGGTAAGGATCTACGAGTCATCATAGTATCGTGATATGTATCAGAAGTGGGTACAGTAACACAAGAATTGTGTTTTGCACAGCGGTTCGTACTTCGAAAAAAGAATGACTTTCATTTGAATGTCATTTTGACGTCACACAAATAACGTCAATCTCCCCCGTACTTTGTAACATATACATTTTGACTTGTCAAAATTAATGTTAAATAGTGGTGTACGATATTGAAATTTTGCATGCTTATAGTTTAGATACTGAAAAATACCCATGCCAAGTTTTGTTCGGATTGAAACACTAAAAGTCATATTTCTAAATGCGTCCTATTACTTTTGGGACATACCTCGTACATACAAACATGCTGTTTGACGTGCGTTCCTGTAATGCAAGCTATTAGAGGTACGCACCTGTAAATTATGTTGTTAAAGGTTTGTACCTGTAATACAAGCTATTAGAGGTACGCACCTATAAAATATGTTGTATTAGGGATGTACCGGTACTGGTACCTATGCTGTTACAGGAACGTACCTGTAAACATGTCATTAATAAGTAAAACGAACAGTATTATTATACACAAATTATATCAACAGGTTTAGATGATTGTGAAAAAGAATCTGAAAATTGGGTTTCTAACGTTAAGAGGTTATTAAATAATTATAGGGTTTCGTACTTATATACACATAAAGTTTCGATCGATAAAAAAGCTTCATTTCCATGTATATTCACAAAAAGTGAAATTGATTGTTTTATTCAAGAATGGTATGGTACAGTTAATAATAGTCAATCAACATTTAAAAAACAATAGCAATGTTAACAAATTCATCATACATTTTTTATTGATAGAAAAGTGTAAACATTTAACATAGAAATTGTGTTTATTGTGAATGTCATGTTGACAATGAAATTCATTTTGTAGTGACCTGTCACTTATGTAAAAATCTTCAAAATGAATCTATATGGCCTACCTCAATAGCTTTCAAATGGCAAGTAGAGCAGAAAGTATTCTATCTCTTGCCATGCATGTGTTTTTGTGTATAACAAAGAAACACTTTTATACCAGACATAGTGCCATAACTTTTCATAAATTATGATACGTTTTTACTTTCACCTAAGCTTGTTGTGTTTGAATACATGTCCTGAACTATTTATCATGTTGATGTGTTGACAATCACGTTTCTATAGTTTCTATGTGTCAGTGCTTTATTTACATTTAGTTCTAGTCCTTAGCTATATTAAACAACAATGTTATGATGCTTTCAAACCTTTCATGACTCTATACTGTCACCACATAATGTTTTTTTGGTAAATCTATTATTTTGTGTATGGGGCAGTGGCCTAAATACAGCAATAGAGAATTGAATTGATTTAGGGTAATATTGAATATTTGAAGAGGAATTGAGGATATTGTGCAAAAAAACGTAAGCTCTAAAGAGTATCTTTCACAAAGGGAAACAATCGGAGGATTGATGAAATTTCATCATGATATCTTAAATGGAACTCCATTTACTAAGTATTTAGTACCAGAAACTTCAGCCTTTCAACAGCAAAAAATTAAGATACTGCGCTTTCGAGAACATCAGGAAGGGAAACAAGTATTATGGGATTATTTATATAAAGAGAAAAATGAGTTATTTCCCTTGTATTATAAATTTCTATATCGAGTGATCTCGGTATTTTTTCTTTTTATCATTCTGAGTTCTTTAGCACCATACAACAACATCTCTGTGTGTATTTAATAAAAAAAACACAAATAGGTGAAGAGTGCTGGATAAACAAACTTCTGCATGAATGGGTTTACAGAATGGATGGGTTTATAGAATGGATTAACAGAATAAATGGGTTTACAGAATGGATGGGTTTATAGAATGGATTAACAGAATAAATGGGTTTACAGAATGGATGGGTTTATAGAATGAGTTAATAGAATAAATGGGTTAATAGAATAAATGGGTTTATAAAATGGGTTTACAGAATGAGTTTACAGAATGAGCTTACAGAATAAATGAGTTTACAGAATGAGTTTACAGAATGACTGGGTTTACAGAATGAATGAATGGGTTAACAGAATGGGTGTACAAAATGAATGAATGGGTTTACAGAATAAATGAATGGGTTTACAGAATGAATGGGTTTACAAAATGAATGGGGTTACAGAATGGGTTTACAGAATGAATGGGTTTACAGAATGAGTTTACAGAATGAATGAATGAATGAATGATTGAATGAATGAATGAGTGATGAATGAATGAATGAATGAATGAATGAATGAATAAATGAATGAATGAATGAATGAATGAATGAATGAATGAATGAATGAATGAATGGGTTTACATAATGAATGGGGTAAACATAATGGGTTTACAGAATGAATGGGTTAACAGAATGGGTGTACAGAATGAATGAATGGGTTTACAGAATGAATGGGTTTACATAATGAATGAATGAATGAATGAATGAATGAATGAATGAATGAATGGGTTTACAGTATGGGTTTACAGAATGAATATGTTTACAGAAATTCATTTTGTAGTGACCTGTCCCTTATGTAAAAATCTTCAAAATGAATCTATATGGCCTACCTCAATAGCTTTTAAATGGCAAGTAGAGCAGAAAGTATTCTATCTCTTGCCATGCATGTGTTTTTGTGTATAACAAAGAAACACTTTTATACCAGACATAGTGCCATAACTTTTCATAAATTATGATACGTTTTTACTTTCACCTAAGCTTGTTGTGTTTGAATACATGTCCTGAACTATTTATCATGTTGATGTGTTGACAATCACGTTTCTATAGTTTCTATGTGTCAGTGCTTTATTTACATTTAGTTCTAGTCCTTAGCTATATCAAACAACAATGTTATGATGCTTTCAAACCTTTCATGACTCTATACTGTCACCACATAATGTTTTTTTTTGGTAAATCTATTATTTTGTGTATGGGGCAGTGGCCTAAATACAGCAATAGAGAATTGAATTGATTTAGGGTAATATTGAATATTTGAAGAGGAATTGAGGATATTGTGCAAAAAAACGTAAGCTCTAAAGAGTATCTTTCACAAAGGGAAACAATCGGAGGATTGATGAAATTTCATCATGATATCTTAAATGGAACTCCATTTACTAAGTATTTAGTACCAGAAACTTCAGCCTTTCAACAGCAAAAAATTAAGATACTGCGCTTTCGAGAACATCAGGAAGGGAAACAAGTATTATGGGATTATTTATATAAAGAGAAAAATGAGTTATTTCCCTTGTATTATAAATTTCTATATCGAGTGATCTCGGTATTTTTTCTTTTTATCATTCTGAGTTCTTTAGCACCATACAACAACATCTCTGTGTGTATTTAATAAAAAAAAACACAAATAGGTGAAGAGTGCTGGATAAACAAACTTCTGAATGAATGGGTTTACAGAATGGATGGGTTTATAGAATGAATTAACAGAATAAATGGTTTACAGAATGGATGGGTTTATAGAATGGATTAACAGAATAAATGGGTTTACAGAATGGATGGGTTTATAGAATGGATTAACAGAATAAATGGATTTACAGAATGGATGGGTTTATAGAATGGATTAACAGAATAAATGGGTTTACAGAATGGATGGGTTTATAGAATGAGTTAATAGAATAAATGGGTTAATAGAATAAATGGGTTTATAGAATGGGTTTACAGAATGAGTTTACAGAATGAGCTTACAGAATAAATGAGTTTACAGAATGAGTTTACAGAATGACTGGGTTTACAGAATGAATGAATGGGTTAACAGAATGGGTGTACAAAATGAATGAATGGGTTTACAGAATAAATGAATGGGTTTACAGAATGAATGGGTTTACAAAATGAATAGGGTTACAGAATGGGTTTACAGAATGAATGGGTTTACAGAATGAGTTTACAGAATGAATGAATGAATGAATGATTGAATGAATGAGTGAGTGAGTGGGTGAGTGAATGAATGAATGAATGAATGAATGAATGAATTAATGAATGGGTTTACATAATGAATGGGTAAACAGAATGGGTTTACAGAATGAATGGGTTTACAGAATGGGTGTACAGAATGAATGAATGGGTTTACAGAATGAATGGGTTTACAGAATGAATGAATGAATGAATGAATGAATGAATGAATGAATGGGTTTACAGTATGGGTTAACAGAATGAATGGGTTTACAGAAATTCATTTTGTAGTGACCTGTCCCTTATGTAAAAATCTTCAAAATGAATCTATATGGCCTACCTCAATGGTTTTCAAATGGCAAATAGAGCAGAAAGTATTCTATCTCTTGCCATGCATGTGTTTTTGTGTATAACAAAGAAACACTTTTATACCAGACATAGTGCCATAACTTTTCATAAATTATGATACGTTTTTACTTTCACCTAAGCTTGTTGTGTTTGAATACATGTCCTGAACTATTTATCATGTTGATGTGTTGACAATCACGTTTCTATAGTTTCTATGTGTCAGTGCTTTATTTACATTTAGTTCTATTCCTTAGCTATATTAAACAACAATGTTATGATTCTTTCTTTAGCACCATACAACAACATCTCTGTGTGTATTTAAGAAAAAAAACACAAATAGGTGAAGAGTGCCGGATAAACAAACTTCTGAATGAATGGGATTACAGAATGGATGGGTTTATAGAATGGATTAACAGAATAAATGGGTTTACAGAATGGATGGGTTTATAGAATGGATTAACAGAATAAATGGGTTTACAGAATGGATGGGTTTACAGAATGGATGGGTTTATAGAATGGATGGGTTTATAGAATGGATTAACAGAATAAATGGGTTTACAGAATGGATGGGTTTATAGAATGGATTAACAGAATAAATGGGTTTACAGAATGGATGGGTTTATAGAATGAGTTAATAGAATAAATGGGTTAATAGAATAAATGGGTTTATAGAATGGGTTTACAGAATTAATGAGTTTACGGAATGAGCTTACAGAATTAATGAGTTTACTGAATGAGTTTACAGAATGAGCTTACAGAATAAATGAGTTTACAGAATGAGTTTACAGAATGACTGGGTTTACAGAATGAATGAATGGGTTAACAGAATGGGTGTACAAAATGAATGAATGGGTTTACAGAATAAATGAATGGGTTTACAGAATGAATGTGTTTACAAAATGAATGGAGTTACAGAATGGGTTTACAGAATGAATGGGTTTACAGAATGAGTTTACAGAATGAATGAATGAATGAATGATTGAATGAATGAGTGAGTGAGTGAGTGAGTGAGTGAGTGAGTGAGTGAGTGAGTGAGTGAGTGAGTGAGTGAGTGAGTGAATGAATGAATGAATGAATGAATGAATGAATGAATGAATGGGTTTACATAATGAATGGGTAAACAGAATGGGTTTACAGAATGAATGGGTTTACAGAATGGGTGTACAGAATGAATGAATGGGTTTACAGAATAAATGGGTTTACAGAATGAATGAATAAATGAATGAATGAATGAATGAATGAATGAATGAATGAATGAATGAATGAATGGGTTTACAGTATGGGTTTACAGAATGAATGGGTTTACAGAAATTCATTTTGTAGTGACCTGTCACTTATGTAAAAATCTCAAAATGAATCTATATGGCCTACCTCAATAGCTTTCAAATGGCAAGTAGAGCAGAAAGTATTCTATCTCTTGCCATGCATGTGTTTTTGTGTATAACAAAGAAACACTTTTATACCAGACATAGTGCCATAACTTTTCATAAATTATGATACGTTTTTACTTTCACCTAAGCTTGTTGTGTTTGAATACATGTCCTGAACTATTTATAATGTTGATGTGTTGACAATCACGTTTCTATAGTTTCTATGTGTCAGTGCTTTATTTACATTTGGTTCTATTCCTTAGCTATATTAAACAACAATGTTATGATGCTTTCAAACCTTTCATGACTCTATACTGTCACCACATAATGTTTTTTTGGTAAATCTATTATTTTGTGTATGGGGCAGTGGCCTAAATACAGCAATAGAGAATTGAATTGATTTAGGGTAATATTGAATATTTGAAGATGAATTGAGGATATTGTGCAAAAAAACGTAAGCTCTAAAGAGTATCTTTCACAAAGGGAAACAATCGGAGGATTGATGAAATTTCATCATGATGTCTTAAATGGAACTCCATTTACTAAGTATTTAGTACCAGAAACTTCAGCCTTTCAACAGCAAAAAATTAAGATACTGCGCTTTCGAGAACATCAGGACGGGAAACAAGTATTATGGGATTATTTATATAAAGAGAAAAATGAGTTATTTCCCTTGTATTATAAATTTCTATATCGAGTGATCTCGGTATTTTTTCTTTTTATCATTCTGAGTTCTTTAGCACCATACAACAACATCTCTGTGTGTATTTAAGAAGAAAAACACAAATAGGTGAAGAGTGCTGGATAAACAAACTTCTGAATGAATGGGTTTACAGAATGGATGGGTTTATAGAATGGATTAACAGAATAAATGGGTTTACAGAATGGATGGGTTTATAGAATGGATTAACAGAATAAATGGGTTTACAGAATGGATGGGTTTATAGAATGAGTTAATAGAATAAATGGGTTAATAGAATAAATGGGTTAATAGAATAAATGGGTTTTATAGAATGGGTTTACAGAATTAATGAGTTTACAGAATGAGCTTACAGAATTAATGTTTATACAGAATGAGTTTACAGAATGACTGGGTTTACAGAATGAATGAATAGGTTAACAGAATGGGTGTACAAAATGAATGAATGGGTTTACAGAATGAATGAATGGGTTTACAGAATGAATGGGTTTACAAAATGAATGGGGTTACAGAATGGGTTTACAGAATGAATGGGTTTACAGAATGGGTTTACAGAATGAATTTACAGAATGAATGAATGAATGAGTGAGTGAGTGAGTGAGTGAGTGAGTGAGTGAGTGAGTGAGTGAGTGAGTGAATGAATGAATGAATGAATGAATGAATGAATGAATGAGTTTACATAATGAATGGGTAAACAGAATGGGTTTACAGAATGAATGGGTTAACAGAATGAATGGGTTTACAGAATGGGTGTACAGAATGAATGAATAGGTTTACAGAATTAATGGGTTTACAGAATGAATGAATGAATGAATGAATGAATGAATGAATGAATGAATGAATGAATGAATGAATGAATGAATGAATGAATGAATGAATGAATGAATGGGTTTACAGTATGGGTTTACAGAATGAATGGGTTTACAGAATGGGTTTACAGAATGAATGAATGGGTTTACAGAATGCAAAAAGACAATTCTGTTGACTTCTAATCAGCAGTTCTAAATATCTGAAGAGCATTATTCTACATTACTGGAAGAAGAAGAAGAAGCATTGTAACCAAGTTATAAAAAATGTTCAATAATTCTTAGAGTGGTAGTGCCCCTCATGCTGGTAGTGGTACTGGGGACCTCTCTTGGAAAATGTTAATATGTTAAACACCAAATGCTGCATTCTAATACATTTTTAGGGTAATTGATTTCATTGATTGAATATTTAGCGTCATTTTTATGCCATCGAGAGCTAACAAACAATCAGTTAACCTAAGCACTGTTTCCTGGGAACCCGAGAGTTAAACCAGTACCCAAGCACACCCCATCTCTGCAAGTAACTGATAACTTTCCCACTTGAATCAGCGGTGAGAGAAGATTGATAATGAGACACAATGTCGTATATCAATCATCATGGAGACTGTTGCCAGGTGGGGATTCAAACTCATGACCCCTGGATTGATAGTCAGTGTCACCTACAGAGCTAATCAAGCCCGGCGTTTTTAGGATTAAGATGCTGTTGTTATTTACTCCGCTATTTTGTGATTTTTAATGTTTTTATTCACAAAACTGCACAAAAAGGCAACTTTTGCTTCTTCCCCTGACTAGCTGCTTAAGATAGATTTAACTGTACTGTTTGATAACCTTTGCATCATCATTCGGACTCTTTAAGAAGAAACAATTTTTACTAAAGTAAATCTGTATAATGGATTAAACTTTTAACATATTGACAGTCTCTGGTATTTTTATTTTGCTTTATTGTTTTACTCTATGAAATTTGTCAGCGCTCAGAGCTCTCATTTGCCCATTTTTTTGTTATTCTGACCCATGGCAAATATAATCGTTTTTTTCCCAATCTACAATAACAAAATTCCCAATTTCAAAATGCAAAGAAACCAAAATAAAAGTTTGGAGATTTTTTAATTATAATGATTTTAATGTTTTCCTCTACAGGAACATCACATGTTTTATTCATTTAATATACATTATACATAATATTGTTACATATATTGAAGGAACCTGTGCTATATAATTTTCCTAATTTTTTTAAAAATAGTGCTACTTTTCCCAAAGTCAGGGGCCCTGACAACATCCCCAAAAGTTAAATTTAGGGCCCTTGAACTACTTAAAACAAATAGAACAATAAATTGGAAAATGTCGAATAAAACCATAAATAAGAAATATATAATTATAAGATAAGATATACATTATGACAAATTCACATGAATTGTAACTACATAAGATCAAACTTGTTAATTTCAGAAAGTATACAGATTTTTATTTTTTATGAGATGATAATATCAGTGTTATCAGTGAAAGTTATTTATAAATATATAACAAACAATTTTAACAATGTTCCCAAAGTTTACAATGTCAGAAGTTTGACTCCTCTGGCCTGGGCCAAATTTGACTCATGGGTCATTATTTGAACAGACTTGGCAGAGGACCATGGGCCTGTCCTACATATAAAATATCTAATCCTAAGTAGTTTTAGAGATATTTTTAATGTTTTCCTGTATAAGCACCCATAGTGATTTTTAAAGATTTGTTATACTGAGCATTTTTTTTTCATTCAGATCAAATCATTTTTAGCTGAGTTTCCAAGAATATGGGAGCTTTTATACTCATTCCTGTACCAATGTTCTTCTTTTGGTTTAAGTTTTTAGGCAGCTCAATTCAGTTTTTGTTGTGAGCCGAATTGTGACCCTTTTCAAACTCAGAAAATCAAGTTAAAATTTTTCAGCAGGCTCATATCTCAGTAACAACTAACTTTACATCACATGCATGTTCATTACCACCAATGCGAAAGGTGGGAATAACTTCATTTTGATTTTAGACAGAATTATGTCCCCTTTTACACTTAGAAAGTTTGGTTTAATTTTTTTTAAAATAAAACACAAGATTACGTAAGTACCGGTATAACAGTTTTCTGTTGCACTTCATTCTAAATGTATACGTTACTGGACATAAAACTAAACTGTTTTGAGGTGTTCTGGAATTTTGTAGATCACACCGATCCTGCCCGGCAACAGTCCCCGTCATGATTGATATACGACATTACGTCTCATTACCATTCGTCTCTCACCACTGATTCACATGGTAAAGTTATCAGTTACTTATGGAAATGGGGTGTGCTTGAGTACTGTTAGCCCTCGATGGCATAAAATGATGCTAAATATTCAATCAATCAATCACACCGATCCACATATTGGTGAAATAGATGCCTCTTATACCTAGACAGTTGTGGGAACTATAATATCTGCATATGAACCCAAAATTGACACAAAATATCATCAGCTTTAGAAATCACGTTCTAACACTGTATTTACCAAGTGTGTGTTCCGTAGTTTCTCCCCCTTGTGGTATCCACACATCGATGAAACTTCATATGTTTGTTCGCTACTACAGGTATCAAAGGGATTCATGAGGACCAGTGGGACAATTCCAGTATCATTCTTAGCTGAAGTATGGATAACATTTTGCAGCAAGCTTACATCTCAGTAAATAGTCATACATCAATGAAATATCATAACTTTCTATTGCACAATTTGATAACTTTGTAGAGTTATTGCCCCTTTTACAATAAGAAATTACATAATAGTGTTATGATTGTTGATGATGGACAACGGACACAGGGTGATCAGAATAGCTTTCCATTCCTTGAACTTTGCTCAGAGTAGCTAAAACACATGGTGTGTGTGTGGAAATGAAATAAACAAGAAAAGACAAGTGAAACTTTGTTATCTTTAATGTTTTGCTTCATATTTACAAACATAAATAAAGAATAAAGATAATTCTTAGTTATATAAACAATGTAACAATTGCTTTTGTAATGGATATTCTCCACCCTACATTAACATGCATATTTTGGCAGTATACTACTTCAGTTGAACTACATAAAGCTGTGCTTGATTTTCTCAGTGGAAAATATTATAGCTACAACTGGCAGCTCAAAACTGACAGCTGCATTTTACAATCAAGCTGAGAAAACTGACAGCTGCATTTTAAAACCAAGCTGGAAACTGACAGCTGCATTTTACAACCAAGCTTGAATCTAACAGCTGCATTTTAAATCCAAGCTCGAATCTGACTGCTGTATTTTACATCCTTGCTGGAAACTGACAGCTGCTTTTTACTTCCTAGCTGGAAACTGACAGCTTCTATTTACAACAAAGCTGGAAATGCACAACTGCATTTTACATCAAAGCTGGAAACTGACAGCTGCTTTTTACAACCAGATGAGAAACTTACAGCTGCATTTTACAACCAAGCTGTAAACTGACAGCTGCTTTTTACAACCAAGCTGGAAAATGACAGCTGCTTTTAACAATCAAGCTGTAAACTGACAGTTGCTTTTTGCAACCAAGCTGAGAATCTGACAGCTGCACTTTACAACCAAGCTGGAAACTGACAGCTGAATTTTACAACCAAGCTGGAAACTGACAGCTGCATTTTACAAGCAAGCTGGAAACTGACAGCTGAATTTTACAACCAAGCTGGAAACTGACAGCTGAATTTTACAACCAAGCTGAGAATCTGACAGCTGCACTTTACAACCAAGCTGGAAACTGACAGCTGAATTTTACAACCAAGCTGGAAACTGACAGCTGCATTTTACAAGCAAGCTGGTAACCTTTTTATTACCAAGTTCGGAAGACTGTTACCATAATGACAGCTGTATATATTTATAATGGTCACATATATAGTAGTTTCGGTATATAGTAACAAGATGCTGCCGTCATTACTTGAAACAGACAGTAATAATGTGCGATTCCTGTGGAAATAATAGTCACAGGCAGCTGTGATCCAAAAGATACAGACAGCAGTGACGCTTCAACTTTATGAAATATTTGTTCAATTGTTATTTTAAACACAATACCATAAGACAGAAATGCCATTTAATAGAAAGCGAAAAAACAGGCCTTTTATTTCATCAATTAGTACCACCATATAGTGGCAATAAATAACCTTCAAATAAAATATGAATCTCATCTTTGATGAACTATTAAACTGACATGCGCAGATCAACACGTTAAGATTTGTATATGTTTAATTGAAAAAAATTACTAGTAATCAAAACTATTTTTTTCTGTAAAATCTTACAAAGAACGCTAGGTTATCCTATATATATTTATAACTTTTTTCAGTTAATAATATTTAAAACATTACCATGGCAACATAGAATATCGATGAGGATGAAAGTAATAGTACCATAATTCTGGTGAATGTACGAATACAGGAAGATTAATGTAACACACATTACAGGTGTACATGACTTGGTACGTCAGCTGACTGGTGTACATGACGTGGTACGTCAGCTGACTGGTGTACATGACATAGTATGTCAGCTGACTGGTGTACATGATGTGGTACATCAGCTGACTGGTGTACATGATGTGGTATGTCAGCTGACTGGGGTACATGACGTGGTACGTCAGCTGACTGGTGTACATGACATAATATGTCAGCCGACTGGTGTACATGACGTGGTACGTCAGCTGACTGGTGTACATGACATAGTATGTCAGCTGTCTGGTGTACATGACATGGTACGTCAGCTGTCTGGTGTACATGACATAGTATGTCAGCTGACTGGTGTACATGATGTGGTACGTCAGCTGACTGTGATGCACATCACATGGTCACTGTACGTGACATTGCAGCTGGTTTTACTATCCATGTAATATTACAGAATGATGATTGTAATAAAATTGAGACATGAGTGGGCATCAATTTATATATGACATGGATGCAGCTGTTTGGATATTCAACAACACTGATACCAACATCAAAATCAATCAAATACTATTTCAGATCATACATTATGCTCAAATGAGAGGATAACTGGTATTTATGTACTAAGACTTGTTCCTCCATATTTTCAACCTTACAATTACCATTTAGACATGTTTTGACATCATGCAAATATCATGTTGACAGAGATGACTGAGAGCCAAGCTATGTAAACCCTGGTCACACTGCACGTGTTCTGATCTACATTATTTGTAAATGGAATATTGAATATGAAATGCAAGGTAAAAATGTGTTGAACCAGAAAGATACTTAGCCAAAAGACAAAATGATATGTTGCAAAAAAGCATGACTTTTAGAAGAAAAATAAAACTCCTACATTTTGAACCATGATTCTGTAAGCGGTAATTTAATGAATGGGGATATGAAATTGTTTGATTAAGTGTTTACTTGATATTCCCCGGCAGAAGAATTCTAACAGAGCACACTCCATGATTTGTATTTGATGCTGGGTGCAGTGATCTGGTGACTAGAACAAATTATACACAAACTAGATTGCCCAGACATAAACTTTTATTCCCCCACCCCCACACATCTCTTCATTTTAAATAAAAGTTCATTTTTCACACATCATGAATTACTTCCCCTGTTCTACTGATATTGTGTGTGCAGGGAGATAACTCTTTGGGCCTCTCTAATTATGAAACCTCTCCTCATGTACTTACTTGTACATTATTACTTATTTACATATGTACAATAACAGATAAACAATTATGTAATTAAATAATTAATAAAACATTAACAATCAATGTACTATTTGTAGATAGAAAGAACATTATGAACACAGCTATGTCTCCTTCATAATTACCATTTTTAATTATTACTAAAAGGAGAAATCAGCAATGTGGCATTTTAAATAAAGCCTTCGATAAATTACCAGTTAAACCATAAATTCTCTTTTTAGATACAGATGAATTTCTGAAACCATTATTGCAAAAGAGAGAACAGAAAAGTAATTGTCCTGAAGAAAAGTATATATTTTTAAGTAAAAAAAAAACATGACCTTACCTCGAAACCAAAAAATATGATGTATTGTCAATTTAAATAATTATTTTATGTCAAATTTAATTAAATTTATCAACTGAAAGGATAAAGGAATACTGGCATGAATTCTGGAGACACACTACCAAATTATTTGCAATTTAATAATATGTACTGAAAATGATCATGTTGATAAAATCATTAATGAAATATATTTACATACATATTATACAACTGTAAATATTGATTACACTAGTTTGATAATGTGACTCTACAATTTACCAAGCATTTCTTTGTTCTTTTAGTAATATATATGTTTGCCCAATTAGATCGATTGATTGATTGAATATTTAGCATCATTTTTATGCCATCGAGAGCTAACAGATGAACAGTAAACCTAACCACTGTTTCCTGGGATTAACCAGTACTCGAGCACACCCTATCTCTGCAAGAAACTAATAACTTTCCCACTTGAATCAGTGGTGAGAGACGATTGATAATGAGACACAATGTCGTATATCTATCATCACAGAGACTGTTGCCGGGAGGGGGATTGATAGTCAGACGCGTAACCGACTGAGCTAATCAGGCCCAAAGAACAAATATTGATCACATCCGACAATGGTTGTTAAAGGCGTTGTGCTGGAGAACAGCAGAACGTAAGTTTTAGCATAATTAACGCTAAATTGAAACATTAATTACTGAAACATAAATTAATCTCTCAAGATAGAAAAGAAACATTTATAGCACACAGTTTGGTTTGTTTTTAAACATGGAATACGTCATCAAACACATGCTTGTATAAACGGTCAAGTCTTTAAACACAACAAGCTTTGTTTATTATAAAAGAAATCTCTCATTGTATTGTTCTCAGATCACAGATTTGTAGAAAAGTCATTATCTATATATAGAATTTAAATAATCTATTTATAGAATTTCTCTAATTATAGCTTTGAGCTATATTTAGACTACGAAAGCATCAGATCCTTGTTTTTATTCAGCAGCTAATGTTGTGCAAGTAGTGATTTCCATATTGCATTAATCACACTTATAGTGCACCAGTCTATTTCTGGAATTTCGTCAGTTTTTGAGACAATCTCAAACAAGCACAAATTTTGATCACATGACAAATCACATGACTAATATGTCAATGAAATCTGAGGCTGGAACACCCCTTTATTGTCAATTTCACCATTGTCACTATCAGAACTGTCATTCTCATCTCCCTCCCTGATCTCCATGTTTGTTATACAGCTCCTTGTGAAATTAGTACCACATACCACCACGACACAGGTATTTTCTCAGAACACATTATTAAATAATTTTGATTAATGATCCCGAGTCTGATTCAATTGGTGGGATCTATAAATGGTAAATGTGTCGTGTGAATAGTGCATTATGGTCGTTCCTCACAAAACTGCATGAACATCATGAGATATTGTAGACATCCGCACATGAAATGTTACCACTTTATTTATGATCCACAATGTTCTCTGCCACCACAGCATGATCAGTTAGCATGTATCACAGGATAGTCACTGCATGGAGAACATGTATCACAGAATAGTTTACTACATGAATAGCATGTACCATAGGATAGTAACTACTTAGATGACATGCATCACAAAGGATAGCAACATTTTGTTTGAACACTTGCATAATATGGCCAGTAAGTATTTCTTTACTAACTATATGTGCACTGTAGCACTGTCCGTCAACTTGAAATGAAATATAGCAGTCTTGCATAACTGACTCCTGTCACCTCTCATAACCATGAACCGACATCTTTTTCCAGCACTGCAGCTGCGTCCATTCTGCCCATTACTCGTAAAATGTTCATTAAGTCTGTAACTGCGGTTTCCTCACGATGTATCGCTTCCCACAGATCTATAATGTGTTCCGTAGGACTAGTCTTTGTTGCAAAATAGTTAATATATCTGAAATTGAATAAGAGAGGAAATTATAAACTCATATATGCTATAAAAAACACATTGTTGTTATCTTGTAAGAAATTATTTTCACATTTGATTCACAAAAACTAGATGATTGTAGCGATAAAACTGTTTTTGGTGTTGAATCTCAGGAGAAACACTATCATCTGAAGTGTGGTGTTCTGTTCATGCCATCAAAAACAGATTTAGGCTTTAATAAAGTAGAAACCTTCTCTAGAGTAACAATGATCATCAGCATTTGTCCATCATATTTGTTCTACTGACTGTTCAGATAGCAGAGATCCACCGTGATATCTACTTGACATACGAAACATAGGATGTATATTTCAGAATACGTTAAACACATATATCATATATCTTGAGATTTGAGTTATCTCTAATAGTTATCTGTACACAGGAATTTTATCAAATCTTGGAAGCCATATGTACAAATGTTTACAGAGACTCTAATGTTTTTTTAATTTTTACATGTAGTGTCAAAATTAGCAATTATATGAAAATTTATGTTTAATTACGTTGCTACTCGGGACCGTAGCAGTCAATCAGTAATAACACTATAAGTTCCGTTATTGATAGTGTTAAGTCTTCAACAAAGTTTTCTGTTTCATCACAAGGGTATTAAAAGTGATTCAAATGGCAATACCTGATCAGATACGCGAGACATGTCAAACACATTCATTTGATACCAACATTGTTCAAACAGAAGAAGCTACTGGTGCCATTTTTAAATCTTCAGTAAGACCTGCCAAGGGATCAAACCCACAACTTCCATTCAGACACTCTACCACTTTGGCATTAAAAAAAATACTATGAGAGACAACACCATTTGTAATGATGATACATCACAGTATTGAACCCATCACCTTCTCCCACATGCAGGCATACAATCCACTACACTAATTACCATTTTGGTAAGCTCATTTAACCCCACCAGTACTATGCGAATATAACAACCCACTTACCTATCTACGGTTAATGCCTGAGCCAACATTCTCCAGTCATTTCCACGTGCGCATGGGGTGTCCAGTAACATACACAACTGGTTACGTATGTGAGAGGGAAGTCTTGAGGCAGCAGTCGAGTTGTCAAGAGTGACGACTGAGCTGACGCCTGAACTAGAATTGGTTGCTGAAGTCACTGTGGATGACCTCCCTTTCAAAGTGTTGGCTACAGGGCTCGAACAAGTTGGTGGCTGGAATAAAAGACAATTACATTGTTTATAATTAGTGCACTAGAGAGAAAGAGAGAGAGAGACAGAGAAAGACAAACAGACAGGGAATCATGGTGTGTGTGTGTAATTAACTCATATGAAATAATTATATAAAATTTCGACTTATGTGCATATTTGTGTGACATAGATTAATACAATGTATATCAATGATAATAATCATTTACTCAAAACTATACTATTAAAAAGTAAAAAACACATTATAATGTGGTCCTCTGTGATTAGGCAGTCTGAGGTGTAATCTAACAATTACTTCCATTCAACACTGGTTGCGGGTTCAAGCCCATCAAAAACTCTTTTAGAGAAGGTTTGCCATTTACTTGTTGAAGGATAATGATTCATTCTGAGGTCTTCCTCCACCATAATATAAAATGTAATCTATTGGAAACTTTAATCCACATTAGAAAAAAAACAAAAAAAGCCAACAACATACCTCTTTAAAATTTGTGTTTATTTTGAGCACTTGTCTGTTGCTGAGGATGGCCTTCTGATACACTTGTATTTTGCAGCGAATCAAATCTTGTACCCGGTCCACCATCTCCAGAGAGAAGGAGCAATGTAAGTTGTTCTGGTTCCCACTCCAGATATGACGGAAAGGTATTTCCTGAATTACAAGAAAATATTTTCCCTTTTTATTCTTCTTTCTTGAAATAAGGGGAATAACTACTGCAATAGTTAACATGAATTTTTTTGCAGCAGTTAGCATCCTCAAATAACTTGATGGTGAGAAAACCAAATTTATAATTGATCAAAAAAATTAAAAACATTTCTCAAAGCTGTTTTTTTTTTATGGGTAAACAGGAACATTATTCATACATAAATATATACTGTAACTTCATATTCCCTTATGCTTTGATAAATATAAACTCTGATCCTACAAATTTCAATAAAATGCTATAACAAATGGTAACAAGAATGCAGAGAGCATAACTGCTCTCTGCAGGGTCAGACATTTGGAGCCTAATTTTGTTTGAGAGATTACATTATACTTGTAGCTGTGTACATAAAACTGGGCTAAGTCCGTAGCTTAAATCTGCAAGAAGTTGATTCAACCGTAATTCTTTATAAAGTAAAGCAACATCCATCATTCTGTCAGAACTTGAAAATAACTTAAGGAATCCATTAATATACCTTAGATTAATGCATTTTCTAGAGGCCTTAATAACTAATTGATTCCAAACAGCAGCATACGGTAGGGTATGTATGTTTTCATAATAAAATAAACATCTCAGCTCATTAAGTAAGATGTAGATTACGGAGATAATCAACATGGAATCAAATCATGGTCTCTCAACCCTTGGGCACAAATATTCCTTTATCTATAATCCCACATCAAAATTTAACATTTTCCATTTTTCTTCAGTATCCTGTATGAAACATGAGAGATTTGATTGATAAATATGTCGGGTTCTGGCATGCCCACTGGGTAACCTATCCCCATGTGACCCTTAAGTGACCTTTCATCTTGACTAAACGCTCATCTACCCTAATTTACACCTTTATCTGATTTCATTCTTTTCACAAAAACAGGACAAAAACATGTTTGTCACAAAATATTATTATTATAAATGCAACGTTTCAGAAAATCTTGAATTTGCGGTCATTAATCAAATCGAAATGAACTCGGGGATAAAATCTAACATCATTAAGTTGAGCCCTGGTATGGAATAATGATCCATTGTTAAGATCTAATCCCTGTTCTTAAATTTAAATCTGGGTGCAATTAACAGGGGAGACCCTTCTTATAGGATCCCTAAACAGACCCCTTATACAGTTGTCGTTAATCATAATTATCACAAGAGGACTCTGTAGAAATGATGGGCAGATGTTACAAGAAACCGATATATGAAACATCGTAACATCCTTGTAACACAATTATTACTATCATATCTTTATCTACCAGTCTTTCTCTCTCTCTCTCTAAAAATGCTGTTGTATTTCTCCTCCACAACTGATATCATCTTGTACTTCATTACTCCAGTTTTCTTTTACCTTGCACAATTAGTAGATTTCTATGTCAACCATTGTCTATATATGTGTCAGTGTCAGTCGTCATCATTATACAGTTTTTATTTAATTTTTTATTCGCTAATTAAACAATGAAGGAAAGATAAATAGGAAGTATAATGGCTAAGTATATCCTGTTTAAATTTCTTAAAAAAAAAATGAACTCCCTAATTAACAAGCGCCTACTTGAAACAGACAAAAACAAGCCCTTTAAAGAGGGAGGATACAAACTTAACAAGCCAGAATTTTCATGTCAAGTTTTGTTCAATCTAATATTCCCATCTGTGACAGACCATTGATAAAACTGATACAGAATGTGCACAAAAAGAGCCCTGGTGTTTATCATGTTACCAACCATGTTAGCATCGTTAACAAGTTCCACACTTCACATCCACAGAAGGTTTCCGATACACTTCATCCAAACAATAACTTGTCAGTTATGATAAATTCTCCGTCCATTTTTAAGTAGTATCATCGTACACTGAGATTGATAAAATTGACAAATGCCATCATTCCATTACTGCAATAACACGCTTTACATAATTCCGCCATAATTTTCACGACTATTTACAGGAGTCAACTATTTATAATGCTTCCCCATTCTAAACAGTTTCAGTGTTCATTATGACAGGCTAGAATTACATTACAAGGAATTAATGGTAATTTTTCACATTAAGAATAAGTTGTCAAAGGAACAAAGAAGACATTGCATCCTCGATGGCCGCTAATCTATAGAGCGTATTGGTAAATGGAACACAATACATCATCAATGATCGTTAACTCTCCCCTTCATCATAAATTTTCTATCTTTAATCACCCAACACCACTTAAAAACCATAATCGTCTCATTTTTTTAAATTAAAAACAAAAGTGTGTGCATAATTTAGGACCGTGCAACTTGACTTCAATTTAGCTCCAGGGTTTATAATACTATTATATTAGACAATCGGGGACAGAAGATGAGATAACCACAATTACAGGATTATCTGCATCATGATGAATACTGTGTCATGGAGATTAATCTGAATCTAATGACAATCTACCCAAATCATTGTTTCCTTAAAAAAACAGACAAACTACAATAGGACTTCTGTTTAATTCGTATGAATTGTCATTATTTGTTCCATTGTATTAATAACTAATCAGGGCTTTTACATTTGGTTTAAGTGTTAATGCATATTTCCTTGTATTTTCTTTGCATTCATTAACTGCCAGACCCAATTCCTCACAATGAGTCATGATAGGAGCAGAAATATTTCTTTTTTAAACAAATTTATTAACATATTTTTTGTGTGTAGTGAACGCTTTTAAAATATGAATTTTAATATGACCCCTATAACATCTTGACAAATACTTAAAACAGTAAATGACATAGGCAGACAAAACAAAATTTTATATGTTTGTGCACTTTTTATAGTTAACTTATCTCCCTTGAATATACAGAGTTATGTCCCCTACCTGGTAATTAGCGGCCAGTTTACTCCTCCATCCGTTTGCCAGATCCTCAATAGTGAGGCAAAGGTTGTGGCCACCATCTTGGAATGGTATCTGTTTGGGTTTGTCAAGTAACCGTCCCCCTAATCTCCTCTCAACTTGCATAACTCCCTGATATAGAGAAATAAACAAAATTACTCTTTGTCAGAAAGTAATGTAAGTCATATTTTGTAATATTCATATTTAAACATATAGCAGATCATTTAAAAATACATTCCAACAAGGTATTATTATCTCAGACACCATAAATTTGTTTCATTAAAGTGTCCAAATTGAGATCTATTGGCAAACTGGTTTAAAATGAGTGGGAAAATACACTAACATGTGAGATTACTATATAATCCGAGATAACTGAAATATAAAGGGGTTCAAAGGTAACTTTACAAGACTATAAAAAAATAAAATCTCAACAACTGACCTCAAGTGCATCTGGCGTGTCCTCAACAACATAAACCCTTATACTGAAGTCCATCGATGGTGGTAGTGAGGGGGCAAATGCCGCCAATCTCAGAATCTTCACCGCTCTACCCTGCGCTACTGGTTCACCAATAAGTGAATAGCGCTGTAATCGTTCCGTCATCAAATGACAGTGTGTTGCATCTATCTGGGTATATATTTGTGTATTTATCGTTTCTTGTCCTAGAGTTACAGCCAGCTGAAAATCACAATACTTCAGGAGTTAGTTCCAAGGTTATCAACCTGTCCTCTCATACAACTACATGTATAAAAAAGGTAATCAAATTAAGTTTGGCAGATGACGCATTAAAAGGAGGTAATCATAAAATAAATGAACAGTACATAGGGTGGCAAACAAAAATCTGCTACATTTATATAGGTAATATTGTACTGAATATTTGTTTAATTTTTTTTTATTATCCAGTATAAAATCTAGTTATGTCCCTTACCTGCCAGTGTGGGGGTTCCTCAAGGGGTGTGTTACTTGAACATACAGACAACTTCCAGCCCCCCTGGCGCATACTAGCACAATGTTGTATAGATAGAACTACTGGTTTCTTCAACACCATTCCAGTTGGGCCACATAAAACTACAGGACTAAGTATTGTTTGTTTTTCTGAAAACAAAAGTAAAAAAATTATTTAGTTTCTTTCAACAGCTCAAGAAAAAAATCAAGAGTGACAAACACAGTCAACATACATGTTTTTAAAATTAAGCACAGTAATAAAGTTTTCTTTGCTGTTTCCATGACACTGTGTTTCAGAAATAGGTAGGAAGTTATCTTTTTACATTTTGGAAGAATTTAAAATAGTTTTTTGAAAAATATTTTTTGTAAGGCCCTTTAGCATGGGTATGTATGGAAACAGAAAATTAAATTTTTTAGGCTTGAAGCTTTATTTTAAACATGTTTAGTAGGCATACTATATTGATTCAATGCCATAAAACAGTCCTAAAACAAGATGGTATTAACTCACCTGAAAGCTTAGGTCTATCTTTATCATCACGGCAAACCGCCATGTAGATTTCCTCTGTTTGGCCCCTCTTTATGGCCCCTTCGGGGATAAGTAAACAGACACCAGATTCTGGCAGCATAAGTCTCCCTCCGCGATGGTCAAACGTACTCCACGTGACCGCATCAGTGTCTATATGACTAGGTAACTCTACGGACATCATGGATCCACGACTGTCCATTAAATTGTCTGTTTCACTCACACGTGGGCTACCTGAACCTACGGGATTCACTACCATCATATTGTTTTTATCATTTTTCTTTGCTAATTGATCCATTGAAGAATTGTGAGTCAACATATTATTTGGTTCTACGATTTTAACACAATTTTGATTTGAAACACCATTCCCCATAGGGGCACTAAGTCTGTGTTCCTTAATTTCAGCGTATGTAGGTGGAAATTTGTCAAATGAATTTATTCTCGGCATGTGATTGTTGTTGGGGAGGTCCATAGGTGTGACTGGAGTTGACGTTTGAACAGCCATAACTTGTGTGAGATCTGGTTGAACAGATGACAGAAGATTATCTGAAATAAACATACAACTTGTGTGAGATCTGGTTGAACAGATGACAGAAGATTATCTGAAATAAACATACAACTTGTGTGAGATCTGGTTGAACAGATAGCAGAAGGTTATCTGAAATAAACATACAACTTGTGTGAGATCTGGTTGAACAGATGACAGAAGATTATCTGAAATAAACATACAACTTGTGTTAGATCTGGTTGAACAGATGACAGAAGATTATCTGAAATAAACATACAACTTGTGTGAGATCTGGTTAAGCAGATGGCAGAACATTATCTGAAAGAAACATACAACTTGTGTGAGATCTTGTTGAACAGATGGCAGAAGATTATCTGAAATAAACATACAACTTGTGTCAGACCTGGTTGAACAGATGGCAGAAGATTATCTGAAATAAACATACAACTTGTGTGAGATCTGGTTGAGCAGATGGCAGAACATTATCTGAAATAAACATACAACTTGTGTGAGATCTGGTTGAGCAGATGGCAGAACATTATCTGAAATAAACATACAACTTGTGTGAGATCTGGTTGAACAGATGGCAGAAGATTATCTGAAATAAACATACAACTTGTGTGAGATCTGGTTGAACAGATGGCAGAAGATCATCTGAAATAAACATACAACTTGTGTGAGATCTGGTTGAGCAGATGGCAAAAGATTATCTGAAATAAACATACAACTTGTGTGAGATCTGGTTGAACAGATGGCAGAAGATTATCTGAAATAAACATACAACTTGTGTGAGATCTGGTTGAGCAGATGACAGAACATTATCTATAATAAACATACAACTTGTGTGAGATCTGGTTGAACAGATGGCAAAAGATTATCTGAAATAAACATACAACTTGTGTGAGATCTGGTTGAACAGATTACAGAAAATTATCTGAAACAAAAGATTATCAAACCAAGTAACCCACATAACTTTCTATTTCACGAAGATATTATATTATTTTTGCTATTTAAATTGGAGTCTTGGAGGCATTATCGCAGGATTAGTGTATTTCTGTTAGACCCATAACAAGCAGTATGATCAATCTGTCTGGATATATTGTTCCCACATAACCATCAGAGACTAAAAGACAATTTAGAAACCTTAAAAACCACTTCAGCAATAACAAAAATAACTTCTAGCAAGGAAATTTGATTCCTCTATGGTTTTCAATTCAATATTATTTTCCTGTCTTACTTTTTCTCTTTAATTTTGGTATGTGCAACAATAACAGAAAATACTTTTACAAAACAAAGTGAAAAAGAGCTGTTTTTTTATGGGTGAAATATTAAATGAGGAGGACCATAAAGATCAAAATTAGTCTAGGCCTCGGAATATTGTTTTACTTGAAAGGCACCACTCACCAGTTTTTAATTTCTTCTCATCACCTGAGTGTAAATGACTGTGCACATCTGAAAGAAATATTTTTTATAAAATCAGTCTGACTCCAATATTACAAAGTAGATATGCACCAGACAAACAATGATAAGAAAATTATAAAAAGAGGGGAGTAGTTCCATTGAAAACAACCCAAGTTATGTCCATATGCCCTACATATCATCTCATTATTAGCTCAGTTGGTTATGTGTCTGACTATCAATCCAGTGGTTGTGAGTTCAAATCCCCGCCTGGCAACTGTCTCCATGATGATTGATATATGACATTGTGTCTCATTATCTTTCGTCTCTCACCGCTGATTCAAGTGGGAAAATTATCAGTTACAGAGATGGGGTGTGCTCAAGTACTAATTAACCGTTCAGGATCCCAGGAAACAGTGGTTAGGTTAACTGATTGTCTGTTAGCCCTCGATGGCATAAAAATGACACTAAATATTCAATCAATCAATTAATCATTATGCTTTAATAATCACCAGTGTACAAAGTTTCGATAAATTATCTTCCTTGTGTTTCAAGCTTTGCTCGAGGCCAAAAAGCCGATGAAATGATAGAAGGACAAAAGGAAAAAGGTGGTAACTGTATGTTCCAGATTTTTTTTCCAGATAGTATAATTACATGAAACTATAAATACATATAATTGTGATTTACTTCTTCAATCAAGGAGTAACAAGGTAGCCAACAGACCAAATAAAAAAAAAATCAAATAAAAGAAAAATTGAATCAATCAGTAAGGATCAATCAATTAATGTTGACAGACATAATTGCCTTGAGACATTAAAGACTTGCATACAAAGCCAAACATCTTTTCTTCCCTGAATTTATTGCTATTTATGTTTTATTTTATTATGTTTTTTTTTCAATTGCTAGCTTACAAAAAACCCAACAAACCGAAACTAATGTGGTTTCTAACACAGGTCCAAAACCTCACTTAGTGAAAACAAAAACTTATTTGTAGGCAGGAATGCAGGTGTTTGAACTAAAGTTTACAGTGATCCCTGTCACACTTTAAACATCAAGTAAATTGTTATGACTCCATAAACAGAAATAAGCTATACCAAATGACTGATTGCTTTTTTGAATGTAGACCACCCATAAAATTGATGCAGCTTTTCAAGTTAGGGAGAATAAAAGAATACTAATTGTAAAATTACATGAAAGACGTTTAGCTTTCCATAATAGAGTTGTACGTCATGGGTGACAGTTTCTTTATAATTTAATTTTCTGTTTCATTTTCCACAGCATTCACAACAGCTGTGTGAAAAGCAATTTCATATTTTACCAAATACACGCAATCAAGTAAATTACATATGCTTTGGTATGGGATGTGTTACCTATTACTTGATAATATTTTTAGTGCATGCTGCTTCAGTCAATCTTTTATCTTTTACAATGCCACTGCATTTTATTGTTCTTTATAGAATGTAAGTTTTACTAATTGGATGTAAGTGTAACCATAAAACCACAATACACTCCTCAAATGCGTCATGTCAAAAAGTTATTTTTTTATGTAAAGCAAGTAATAAAGGTACAGATATAAAGGTGTGTCAAAATATCTTATTGGAAAAAATTGCAACCCCAAGACTTGTCTGTGCCACTATGTTTTCTGGCAATGTCTGTGTTGGCAGTGATCACAGGATGAATATAGAAGGTAGGTAAAAATATAGTTATCCAATATTTACTTAATTTCTATGACTGTCCACCTTGCACTCTCACAAATAGTGACTTGGATGTTAAGTGAGATATAGAAGGCATCATAAAGAGACCTTTACATTTAGTCAAATATAGAAGACACCATAAATATACCTAGACATTCAATGATATAAAATACATCATAAAGATACCTAGACATTTACTGAGATATAGAAGACATCATAACGAGACGACATTTAGTGAGATACAGAAGACATCATAAAAAGACTGGACATTTAGTGAGATATAGAAGACATCATAAAGAGACTGGACATTTAGTGAGATATAGAAGGCAACATAATGAGACCTGGATATTTAGTGAAATACAGAAGGTATCATAAAGAGACCTGGACATTGATTGAGATACAGAAGGTATCATAATGAGACCTGGATATTTAGTGAGATACAGAAGACATCAAAAAGAGACTTTGATATTTAGTGAGATATAGAAGGCAACATAAAGATACCTAGACATTTAGTGAGATACAGAAGGTATCATAAAGAGACTGGACATTTAGTGAGAAATAGAAGACATCATAAAGATACCTGGAAATTAAGATAAATATATAATAGATAATAAATATATATAAATATTTAGATATATGTGGAATTAATAATTAAGATACCTGAATATTAATGAGACCACAAAAGATCTGAATATAAAGTGAGATATTAAAGAGACCCTAACAAATTCTGAATATACAGTTAGATACAGAAGAGTCTGTATTAAAGAGACCTGGGTATTTAGCATGATATAGAAGGGACCATAAAGATATTTGGCTGTTTGGTGACATATATAAAAGACTTACCTCCATTAGGTAGATGGTCCCTGTCACTGGTGTTTTGTTGATGGTTTGTACGTTTCTTAACAACAATGGCTATCACAATGATGACAATGATGAAGACGGTGATCGCCACACAGAGACCAATGTACATCGCTATGTTCTCATTGGACTTGGCTTCAGAAGCTCCTATAACAAAGAACATGATTGTATAAATATCAAACAATACAAACTACCACTATCGTTTAAATTAGAGAAAAGTTTAGTGATTTTGTTTGTCAACTTCTCTTGTTTGTAAAAGGTGTCCATTTAGTTTTAAACAAATCTTTTCTGTGCAAGATCTATAAAACATAATAATAATATTAACAGTGTCATTTTTGTCAAAAGTTGCTTTTGATAGGTTCGACTTAAATATAAAATTAAGAATGATAAAGATTTTATATAGGGTCATAATTAAAGGGACAGTAAATTGCATATGGGAGACATACTCTACACTGCAGTTTGTACTATGTTTGACTTAAAACAAGACAGACAGATTGTCCCAATTACACATAGGCAAAATAATCCTGGCAAGCAACGAAGTCACCTCCATAAGATGCATATACCTGTCATTGTGGGTTGAAACTTATTGTTTAGGACAAACCTGATCGTGTTTAATTACAACAATCAACAATAAAAACAACTCATATACTGCACTACACTCCACACACAGAGTCAGGTTCTACTAACACATATCTCACACAGCTGAATCTACAGTAATGTAATGCTAAAAAATATGAACAAACAAAAAACACAAAATAAACTTGGTGGTCCTAGCTAAGAAAGCTATAAACTTCAAATAATCCCATCATACTGAAAGTAAATCTGGCGTACATCATGTGACACTTTGACAGAAAAGGAAATAATAATCATAACGGAGATATCAGTCAGTAAATACAAGATTGTTCATAATACATCATAGTTGGGCCCTCATTCTGATGTAGTAAATCTCTTACCCTCGGAGTGTGATGGTGACCTACATTTTTAGAGATGAAAAAGTGGATGATTATTTTTAACTTTTAACCAAAAAATCTGGATTAGATAATCTTGGGAACATGTAATGGTTTGACAATATTATATTTTAGCAAAGTATACTTTATGCTATTTGGTTATATTTAGACAGGGAGGGGCCTTTGACATTCCAGGTTATTTAAAATCTGTTGGTTAAATGGATTCTTATATGAATAATAAAACAAAAATACATTTATTTGTGATTTTTAAGACTTTTACATAAAGTCTAAAATGCTGCCCAAATCCTTTAAAAACATTGACTGATGACAACAGTGCCAAAACAATAGCTCCAAATAAGGACCTCACTGCCAGACCAAACACATGGAGTGGTAAATTTGGAACAAAATCTCCGTTCTAAAAATAGACAACACTTAAATACTGCTTGATGACCTTCACATCATTCGAACACTTTCTAAAATGAAATAAATTCTACAATATGTAAACCAGTATGATCAGGATGAAATCAAAATCAAAATGGAATCTGTCAATCACTTGACAATTGAACAGTACTGCATTCCAAACAAAGATGATACTACTTTTATGTGATTGTTATAAGAACCGGTAATATCACTTTACTATGCAAGGCAGGTGCTCCTCCGCTGGCATGATCAATCATCAATTAAGACATAGCTGCGGTAAGGTTTAGACACGACACTCACCTTGTTTGGCTGGTTCCACATCACTGGGTCCCGACGAAGGTTTCTTCTTCACAACTGTTTCAACTGTAAATATACATGGAAATTGTTTTAAAAACCTAAACAAAATTATTACAAAAGCAAATCATATTAAAAAAAAAAATGCAAGCAATAATAAAGTTTCCTGAGAAAGGAAAGTTCTTTGATCAGAACATTAAGCATAACATGAAATGAGAAAAAATATTATAATCCATTAGAAAACATGATAAACATTGCAATTAACAAGTATTTTTACTTTTCTGTTTTCTGTCGATAAACATCTTAACCGAGTAAAAACCAAAGCTCTTGAAAAGTTTTTTTTCTTTTTTTTTTTAACTGAAAGCTTGCAAAGATAGGAAATTTAATTCTTATGTCTTCAAAACATTAAATAAAATCATGAACAAGCTCATAGTCAAGATCTAGTCTACAGGTGAACCTTATAATTACAGCACTAGAAATTATACAGGCAAAAAACATAAAATAACGTATATAGGCAACAGTGATACATTCATGCTAAATATATAAGTCACAGCAGGTAAAAAAAGGTTACACATTAACATTCATTTTTTTTTTTTTTTTTTTTTTTTAAAATAATGTTATTTTTGTTCGGAAGAATTGAAATTTAATTTTCCTCATGTTCTTGCATCCAATCAATCTTTACACCTATAGACTTATTTATAACCACATTTGGAATATCATTAATCACTATATATGACAATTTGAAAATCTACAGTTATATTAGAAGTATATGTACTACGGTAATTTTTCTTATTAAATTAGTGTACTTGCATTTTGTTTTGAAAATATGAGTAAAAATTCTTAAAAAATACAAATTGATGTTTCAGAATTGTAACATGTCCCTTTAACCATGATCAAAATTGCACATGTCCCTTAAACCATGATAAAGATTGTCACATATCCCTTTAACTGTGGTAAACGTTGTCACATGTGTCTTTAACCATGATCAAAATTGTCATATGTCCCTTTAACCATGACTGAAATTGTCACATGTCCCTTCAACTGTGGTAAAAATTGTCACATATTCCTCTAACCATGATCAAATTGTCACATGTCCCTTTAATTGATCAAAATTGTTAAGAGTCCCTTTAACTGTGGTTAATATTGTCACATGTTCCTCATACATTGATCAAAATTGTCATATGTCCCTCTAACCATGATCAAAATTATCACATGTCCCTTTAACCATGATCAAAATTGTCATATCTCCCTCTAACCATGATCAAAATTGTCACATGTCCCTTTAACCATGATCAAAATTGTCACATGTCCCTTTAACAGTGATCAAAATTGTCACATTGTTATATTTCAATTAATGTATACAATGCTTACATGGTTGCAAAACTACAAGAAATAATGAATATAAAAAATATGATTCAAAACACTCAAAAATAGAAACTAAACAAAAAATAAATAATACAAGTGAAGTGGCAGGCAGGAACTACCATGATCTGAATGCTGGTACAACAACAGATAAACTCAAGCCATCTACAACTAAGGTAATAACTTGGGATGCTACAGTTTTATGTATATATAATGCTGAAATAAAATGCTGTTACATAACAGTCATGCAGTGTTAGAAAAAGTTATCTACACATTTAATACAAGATGTTAAAACAAGTATTATTAGACAACTCTAATTTGTTACATTTCACAAAGCAGGGACCAGTCTGGGGTCAAATATGTGTGGACGTAAAATGCATCCCTGGCTAACCAACACACTGAACTCTATGTTAAAGCCTTAAACTTGCTGAGTGTCTATTGTAGACTCTTCCAACTATGCTTTTAACTTGTTCCTTTATCAGGCATGTAGACTCTTCCAACTATGTTTTTGGATTGTTCCATTTTCAGTGAAAACATTTAATGAGAGGAAAACAATAATGACCCTGATATGACTGCCAGCTATTCACATGCTGAAAGTGCATCATTTGCAAATAGAAATGTAAACGGCAAGCAAATTAATAAGTCCATTCATATTTAATTTGTTATCTATCAATTTCAGCAAGGACATAAAACACCAACGTTTTTTTCTAATTCAATCCATTTAACAATAAGCCAGTAGAAGCCAGCATATTATACATGTTATACATGTGTTAACTTTTACAGCATGCTTTACAACAAAGACAAACAATGATTGGTTAGCATGTTAAGTAACAATCTTAGCTCTCTGATTGGTTAGTGTATTGACGTGCATCTCCATCCTGATTGGTCCACAACATATTGACCCCTGATGTAGACCCTTACCTATATTATCATCATCATTAGTTTCCAAGGGAATGACATTGTTCGTATTTGGGTTCATGTTCATATTTGGATTCATATTTGGAATAACAGCCCCATTAGCATCTGTAAAAAGTATATTAGTGATTTGAGTATGAAAGATGGCCAATGCATGATGAAAAACATTGACAAACAGAAAGAATGTATCAACAAAACATATTTCCCCAAAGCTAGCAACACCTGCTAAAAAAGGAACATTGTATTATTGTTTGTTAATAATGTGACTCTACCGCGAAACAAACTGAAAATAACTATATAAACATACCAGTATTGTTTTGAGTGCATTATTTATTAAAGTGTATTGGAGATTTCTCCCATGAATCAATATAAATTATAAATTAGGGGGAATGGTTTTTAAAAATCTGTTAGAGCAAGATTTTTAATTTTCGTTTTAAATGTCAAATTCAGCTGAATCACCAAGTTTTACACAGCATGATTCCAGATGAATATCTTATTTATGAGCATTTTTATTTACTGCCATTAGACCAACATAGTTTTTTCTGCATAGATGAAATAATCTGAAGAGCTTCTATTTGAAATATGCACCCAGAATGCAATACTGGCAAAAACGTTGACAGATTCAGTAGTTTAGTAGAATCAAGTAGCGAGTTAGAAGACAATATAGAGAAACTATCTGCCAATCTGTCATAATATACTCGCAAGACATGTGTTGACATCAAATAAATGCCAGTATAATGCATAATCACATTTATTACATACTTTGTTAATTTACAGATGCCAAAATCATGTAACTGTCCTCCATAATTGCTTATTCTGTTGATTTCTATATTTAGCAAAACACCCATCTCCAAACCTTTGTATACTTGACGTAATTAAATCTGGATATAAACACTATTAAAAGTAATACATTAAATGTGATACAAGTTACAGTCACACTTAAAAATGCTGTCAACGATTCCCGTCCAATAAAGATTTATTTACGGAAAAAAAAAAAAAAGATTACAATTTATTTCTTTCCCATGCTCAACACATTAGAAAATCCATTAAGATGTAAAATTTATTCATTTTAAATTACTCTCTAACTAAGATCAACTGGTACATTTGCCCTCAGCTACCATCAAAAACTAATTTACACGATTTCCTGTATGAAACATTGCCTCATCCAAAATCTTCTTGCTATACAAAATTTTGTCTCTTTCACTCACCCAACTTTACTTTTTTTTTCATTTTCATTTTCACAATTTAATATGTAACAAATTTTCAAGTTCAAAGCTATAAAATGATTCTTTTAAACTTGATGAATTCTCCCGTTATTTAATTCGCTGTTTTAAAGCCTGTAAAATCGGAGGTTTCACATGATTTCACTTGTCATCAGTGCATCAAAAACTACAAATAAACCCATTTTAATGGTTTTATTTTTTTCATCAGGAAAATTTATCGACAAATATTGTTTCTAAATCCCTGAAGGTTTGAAGAGTTCAGCCTGCTTCAATACAACATGAACCAACTCGTTTGATTTCATGTCTTTTACAAAGTCCATGTTTTCTTAAAAAAATCCATGGCACTAATGTGCATGTTTAGACCTAAACAGATTGTAATGATTACATGTAATATGACATTAGATTCTTTTATTCTAGACTGGTTAACTTTCTGAAGCAAAAATACCAGCTGATGTATTTTTACCCTTGGATGTATTATAGTCTATATAAAGGTGCTGCTTGGATACTTTCTTAATTATATAATACTTTCTCTGGACAGTTTCAAGTAACATATATCTATAATTTCAAACTGTCTAAAAACAGTAAAATATCCACAAAACTGTCTCAAACAGTGAAATAGGTTTAAAACATTTAATCTATGAATTATTCTTACAACATGTACATATTGCACAAAAAGGTAGTTAAAATGCAACTTTCAATGCAGACGACAGAAAAAAGCAATGCCTCTATACCTGCCGTGCTGAAGCTCTAGACAAAAATTGACTCGTATATCTATAAATAACTCATAACAATGTACAAGACAATAATGTGTTCAAGTCAATCCTTTCTCTTCAACCCTTAAATTAAGGAAATTGTGTAAGAAGACCGCAGCAAGGACCGTAGAAGTTGAGGTAGGTACAGAGATTATGCAGACTCGGAAATCTCTTAGAAGACTCCATTAGCCAAATGTAAGAGGTAATTAGATTCCGATCATACGCCAATACAGTTATCATGTTTACTGGCGGCAGATAGGATGTTTACTTTTGCATGTCAGCATCAGATGTCATAACCTGTCGAACAAATTATTCACACACATCTGCACACATCTGTTGTACAGTAAGCACAGATATATATGAAACAAACGTGCCATTTTATCATATTGTATTTTCATGGGAGTTTTATCTGATATATGTTGGTAAATATCTGATATATGTTGGTACATATCTGATATATGTTGGTATATATCTGATATATGTGATATATGTTGGTATTTATCTGATATATGTTGGTATATATCTGATATATGTTGGTGTTTATCTGGTATATGTTGGTGTATATCTGGTATATGTTGGTATATATCTGATATATGTTGGTATATATCTTATATATGTTGGTATATATCTGGTATATGTTGGTATATATCTGATACATGTTGGTATATATCTGGTACATGTTGTTAAAAATATGATATATGTTGGTGTATATCTGATATATGATGGTATATATCTGATATACGTTGGTATGTAACTGGTATATGTTGATATATATCTTGATAGATCTGATTTATGTTGGTATATATCTGATATATGTTACCATTTTTAAAAATTAAAATTTATATTCTAGTTTAGCACCTGCCCTCACTGGTCACTCTGCTCTTTGCAGTTTTACTTTAATATCAGTGTCACCTGCACTGCACTGCTAGGGAAGTAACATTAAAGGACAATCCCCTGTGCTTAGTCATTTATACAAAATCATAAACACAGTTTTTTCATTACTAACAAATGCAGCTTGAGGATGATTTAACTAACAAAACTATCTATTGAAGTTTTACAACATACATATCCATTGGTTTGATTGATTATACAAACGTATATAGCCTAATAAAGCACATATTTCACACAGCTTTAGTTTTCGTGTTCACTTATTTTCGTAAATACTAAAATAAGACATTACTCAAAAGATATTTATAAACTTTTAAAACCAGCTGAAACAAAATGACCAGTGTTCACAGGTATTTAATACCCGTTCAGAAAAATTAACAAAGTAATGTACCCATTTCTGGAGAAAGAGAGAAGCAGAAAGAGAGGTTTGTATATGCATTGTTAAAGTTAGAAAAAAAAAAACTTCATGTATAGAGTTTCCCATAAAACCAATTCACTGTGAAAATATAATAGAGTCGAAGCAAGGCAGAATGATGACACATAAAAAACATCGGAATTGTTCATAGCAGTTTAAAATTTAATGTTCCTCAATATGTATAAGACATACAGCTTTAGACCCAGATATATGCAGTTTTTATTCCGACTTACATGTAACAACGTTATACACAGTTTATATTCATATCCTAAATAACATTTTTAGCACAACTATGGAAATCTAAATTGTGGAAATTACCTCTACACATTCCATTGGTGCAGTTCTGTGTATCCAGGTCCTTGCCATTACAATAGCCTCCCCCATTCGCAGGGAGGGGATTATCGCACATGCGTCTGCGATGATGGATACAGTCTGTGTTACATGTGGACCATGAGGACCATGCCCCCCACAGACCATCAACTGAAACACAAACAATAAAATTTAAAGGTTTAAAAAATATACCCAGAAAAAATGGCAATACGAAACACTCCGAATTATTAACGTATTTGCTTGTTTAGGTTTAGTCTAACCTTGTTTACAACATCAATATCATTTGTAAACAATGTGGAGTCAGACAAGCTTACTGGCAGCCTCAATCTACATGGTTTGGCAAGATATAATATAATAATATATATATATATATATATATATATATATATATATGTTTTAAACTATACTTTTATTTTTTCTTTCTATCTGTATGAAACAAATATGGCAAAAACTATTTAAAAAATGTAATTTAAATTTTAAAGAAATGTATTGTTGTATCACTGAATCGAATTCAGCAGTTTTAAAGAAAAGCTCATAAGGAGTTCAGGAAGAGAAATGGTAATGAGGCAGATATTTTTGAGGTAATGATCCAGGTTTGTGGGCCAGAATGAATTCCTCCTGATTTCCAATACACCTGTATGGCCAGGTTTTATATCATGAAATGTAGCACCCTGGCTAATCACGGAGATTAATCATCCTCGAACATAATGCGTCATTAACATTCACTATCTAAATACATTTTTATATGATAAAATGCCCAAACTGGCTTCTTGCTTGTTACGATGCTTTGAAACTAAATATTCGGTGCCAAGATGTCATTCTGTGTCAAGATAACTGCGGTTTAAATATCTATAGTACAACAACAAAAAACATGGAAAACGTCATTGAGGAGAGTAAGATTAGTTTAGATTTGTTTTTGTTTCAGACATTAGTCAAGTTTGGCAATAGAGACATCTACAAGTATATAAAAAGTTTAGGAATTACAATGGCAGGTTAATTAATCAAACTCCTGTGTTAGATCAGATCATGGGTTTTGTTTGAATGTCAAGGACTGAACAAATAAATTTGCATCAACTTCTATTATTTAGTTGATGCAGTTGAAAGCTGATATTCTACCATCTTTGATTATAAGAACATTTTAATAAATATAAAAAAAATTCATTTTTATATAATGGTTGTATTATATAGGTATACAATTTTTCAAATTTTACTTATAGATCTGCAACCAAAATTATTCTCTTTTTTTTAATCAAATTTTCAAATTTTAACTAAGTTTCTACAAAAAGTACATCTAGTCTAAACATCTAAACATATTGATTCAAATGAATTGTTTTGTTCCTTAAAGAGATTTACAAAATTTTAAAATGAAATTGTCTCTTTATTTTTCAACGTACACATAAACACAACTCATTTTAGATAAAAAAAAATATATACATTGAAGCAGAATATCTGGTAAACATCCCAAATTATCTGATTACTAATTTACTTGCAACTAATACACAGAGTATATTCTATACAATCAAATGAAGCACCTCTCAAAGTTTTGACATTTTCTTATACTGAGCAAAGCTGCAGTGATAGATGGATGATGGATGGTGCTGTCGCAATGAACAATGTTACAAAATGAAACAGTATTCACACAGAATCTTCTGCGAAATTACGTGACATTTCTATTTATTATATGATAGATTGCTTATTATTCTGTAGAGATGATGGTTATATCTTTACATTAAAAAAATCCCTATCAGTTCCATCATTTGTTCAATTGAAAGTTGTATACTGACAACTGTGAATATAAAAATTATTTCCTATTTCTTTACATGGTTTTAGTGCTTTTATCTCAAAACTTGAGCACATATCTAACAAGGAAATGTCCTTTGGTTGTAAGGTTTGAGCAGTATCTAGTGAAATACTGAACTATAAATAGATGTACGTGTATATGGGCACTCATTATTCATGTTGTGCTCCTTTTCATAACTGGCATGTCTGGTGTGTGCTCTTTACAAGGATGTGTGCTATATAGAATATATATGGTACTAACATTATCATCAAAGCTTACTTTTTATTTATAATATATCTCAATTTTCCATTTGCAATTTCTGACAGAAGGATAAAAAATGTGAAATGAACTTGAGAGATACCATTCAAAGTACATTTTGTGATTCATGCAGAAAAAACCCTAGACTGTAATAAGTAATTAATGGGTGCAATCCACTTACATTGTACAACAACGTAATTTACAAAACGTGTCTGATATAAATGCACAGAAACTCCATGCTCCATCTTCCCTTGCATGTACGAGGGATCTGTTTGGGTCAATTTACTTTAATATAGCAAAGCCTGACTGGTATGCATATCTCCTTTGTACCATAATAAAAAAAAATTATGTTTTTTTGTGAACAGTCCCTCTAAAATTTGTTTTATTGGCTAAAAATAATGGCATTAATTTTAAAATAATTCTATCTGTTTTAAGTTTATGGAAAACACTTGTGAGGTATCATATACCCATAATGCTTTGTTTCTGTGGTCTAATAATGCTCCGAGTCTCTTGACTCTTGAATTTAAAGTCAACATTTTTGTGTTAATAGTAAAGATTAAGATGTTTTCTGTATGATGTTAATCTATCAACAACAATAATTCATCAAACTTGTCAAAATGAAGAAACCTTGCTGAAGTTATTTACAAAGCCAATCTGCGTCTGGTGAACATTAAGAACCTGCAGAAATTTCCCAGTCAACAATGCCATGCCATTAGTAGAAACTATGACCATCGTTTGTTGTATTTCTTTAATAGACACTTCCGTTCTGGACTATTCCATTATCATTTAAAGATGATGTTTCTACTGGCTGAGAGCCAAACCATGTAGATCCTAAGTCTACAGTATCTACAAATAGCACCAGTAGATAGCTTTTTATGGTCTAATAATAGTTGTTGCTTGTGCGTCCAATTACTACTGAAAGTGATGGAACAAGATTAGTGAACAAATGAAGCATGTTGTGTTTTGACGTATAATAACATTAAAACATGACAGATCTATCTGACTTGCTTTTTCAGAGGTGTTTAAGAAATAGTGTTACCAGCGTACCTGGACAGATGGTATTGCACGACTCTTTCTGTGTTGATTCACCATCGCAATCGCGTCCTTCATTACGCGGGATTGGATTGGAACACGTTCGCTGCCTTCTTTGTATTCCACGCCCACATGAAGTTGAACAGGCCGTCCACTGACTCCATGTAGACCATCCACCGTTTACTAAAACATATAACATACAACACTTGATAAAAATGAAAATATAATTAAATTTCTTTGTAATTTTCAAAATACCGACTATTCCTAAAGTTTCAAATACACACTTTGAATCCGTCGAATCATGTTTTATTTAAATCATAGATGTTCCTACAATTTTTTTTTTTCATTAACATTTATTTATTATATTTACAATAATGAATGTAATGAACAACCATTAATCACAGCATGTTAAGGAAGCATAACAAATAATTATACATTAAATCTAATATGGCAATCCATAACTATGGCGACTTTTGCCGAATCTAATTTCATTACAACTGTATTACCGGTAAGTTGAGAGCCACAAAAAAAAATTAAACTGCCTCATGGAGTTTTAAAGTGTAAAAGACTTGTACTGGCAGCAGAAATAATTATTTAAATTGCCGTCTGCTAGTATGACTGGAGACGGCATAATCATTTTACTATTAATATCATTAAAAAAAAAAGAAGGATTATTTAATATTTATCTCATCTATCCCCGAGGATTATCAAACTTGTACTCTGGCTATCAAACAAAATCTTGGCATTACTTTGTACTTTTATCCGCAGAGTCAATATAGCCCAATTTTGTAACAAAAATGTCTCCATTTAAAAGCTGTTATTACATTTGGCTCATAAAATGGAGACGTTCATATTTTATCGAACAACTTTCAGTCATTTAAAATGAAAGTGAAGTCGGATTGACTAGACGGAAAAATAACCTAATCACTTTCCCAATACATTGAACCTTATAGATTAAGCAATTTAGTGATTTCCCTCACTGAATCCATAACTAAGGTGTGAAACGACAGTATTTTGTATTCATCACAAGAGAAAATTACAGAAATGAACAGCGGAGATTATTGACTTTGGAGTCGTTATTGCATGTCAGAAGTGGAAATTCGTAGCTAAAGTGTAAACTTTGTTGCAGTGCAGAAACTGTAAACATAACAGGCACATCTTTTCTGAGACCATCAACAACCCTTCAACAGGGAGGCTGCAGATATATGTAAAGAGTGATAACATAAAGTTGTAGGAGCCTGCGTTCTGCAAAAATTGTGCGCTTGCCTTGTAGTTGTGAAAACATTGTTTGTTACCACCCACATTAAGTATCACCTTGGCAGAGGACAAAAACAAGACAAAGTTCCCATCTCTGTACAATAAGCCAATCATATAAGAGAGTACATTTGAAACACATTTAAAGTTGCTAATCTTCGGCTCCACAAAACAGTACAACAAAACCATAATCAAAATAACAACAGCGGAGACCATGTTCTTTAGTTCCATGTCTAAATCATGCTTCACTTCCCCCTAACCATTCACAAGATTCCCACAGCAACATTTCCATGATATACAGCAAAATGACAAAGTTAAATGTGCTGGAATCTATCTTTTCTACAAACAATAACAGGAACAACTTATGTTACCAGATGAAGAGTTGACTTATTAACACCTATCAAGTTCAATGAAACCCTTATGGCAGCTTTCCAAGTCATCTTCCCAACAAAATATACACTAACTTTAAAATTTACATAAAGAAAGTGCCCTCGGGCTGGATGCGTAATTAACGTAACCAAGAACAAATACAGAACAACTTGTTATACATTACTTTAATTATAACTGTTGTTCATTATGCCCATTAGCTTTGGTTTATAAATGCAAATCATACAAACACTGCCTTATCCAACCGTGCCAATCAGCACGCTACCACATTGTAATCTTCAATTTTCAATTTCCAGTAGAAAGATTTTCATTATCATTTAATGTTTGCAAGACTCAGTGTATTATTTTTATTTTATTTCCTTTACATTTTATTTTCACTGAGAAAAAAGAAATCATTAAAAAAAAATTCTTTTGAGCTGTAGGCTGATCAGAAAATACATTTTTAAGTCAATGAAACTTGTTTTAAGTTATTATTCACACACAGTTTTTTCTTTTTCTGTTTTACTTTGAAGTATAATTTATCGGTAAATCACCAATAAAGAGTGTTATATTAGTCAACACATTTTTTGTTGAAGGAAGACATAACTTCTGAATTTATCAATCAAAATTATATTAAAGATATTTGTAGTGTTTTATGTATATTATATACTTTCTAAACAGTCGCCAATCGATGATCATCAAAATCTGACATCAGCATTACCTGGTCCAGTAATAACCATTAACTGTAAGTATGAGATTCCATTTCATCAAAGTGACAAGAGAAAAGGTAAAGGTTAGTAAAGGACTTCGTAAACAAGTAAGATGGCAGAAAACATTTATTTCAATTTTCTTAATCTCCCATGCTTCACTGCCATCACTGGTTCCTGACTTGACACAAACTATTCATTATGCAAAAGACCGGTTTCAGGCCCAAAATTAAGTTGTGTTGTTAAGCACCATACTGGTTCCTGACCAATAAAAATCATTCATTATCATGTAACAGATGGCAATGGTATGTACAAAACTTTTTTGAACATTAAGTATCCCATATGCTAGTAAGGTAAAAGAAAATTTACCATAAACAGTGAGCGGTACTGTCTTGCTTTGTCTGCGCGTGAACATGTTGACAGCGCCGCACGTGTAGTTGCCAGTATCAATAAGACGGGCCTGGTTGATGAGGAGACTGCCCTCACTGGAAATGATGAAGTTGATCTCCCTCTGTACATCTATCTGCTGTCCATCTTTCAACCAAAACACCTGATAAGTATATATCATTTATGACTATTACAAGTTCTTACACATATTACAAGTTCATACACAAATTACAAGTTCTTACACATATTACAAGTTCTTACACATATAACAAGTTCATACACAAATTACAAGTTCTTACACATATTCCAAGTTCATACACATATTACAAGTTCTTACACATACCCGGTATTACAAGTTCTTACACATATTACAAGTTCTTACACATATTACAAGTTCATACACATATTACAAGTCCTTACACATAAAACACCTTCATACACGAGCCTGAAAAAATTTAAATTCCAATTGCTATGCTTTATTATGGGTGGAATCCAGTGAAGCAGACAACCGACTATGTACATGTAGCGTGATGGGTCCCACAAATATTATGACATTAATATTGCGAATGGTCTTGCCACCACAGCCAATAATTCACCTTTAATTATGAAAACAAAACCATTAAAAAATTTCAAACCCTAATTTTTTTAGATGCAAGTATTTAAAATTATATATAGTCAGTCACTAGCAGTTTCAGTCTCCACAAGAAAAAGCTTATGATGTACAAAAATACAGAAAGTGATCTGTTAAGATGAAAATTAACAGACATACTAGGAAATTGGACAAAGCAAATAAATAGATGCCTCTATGTTGTTCACGCTAACACAGACACTTATTAATGCTGGTAAGATCTTCGCCAGGAAATACTTGTCAGATCAGAATGAAAAATTTCTGGTCAAATTACAGAATAGGAAACTTAAGTCAAGAATACAATATACATAGAATGCAGAATACAGAATATAGAATACAGAATACAGAATACAAGAATACAGAATACAAGATACAGAATATAGAATACTGACTACAGAATACAAAATATAGAATACAGAATACAGAATACAGAATACAAAATATAGAATATAGAATACAGAATACAAAATATAGAATACAGAATATAGAATATAGAATATAGAATATAGAATATAAGATACTGAAAACAGAAACTATTGAATATACAGAATATGAAATATAGAACACATAAAATAAAATACAGAAAATAAAAAATTGAAAACAGAGACTACAGAATATACAGAATATAAAATATAGAATACAGAATGTTAAGTAATTCATATATTATTTAACAGATAATATAAAATACAGAAAACAAAATATTGAATGTGGCATGTATAATATATATGTAGACTAGAAACACTGTAATGTTGCATGTATAATATATATGTAGACTAGAAACACTGTAATGTGGCATGTATAATATATATGTAGACTAGAAACACTGTAATGTTGCATGTATAATATATATGTAGACTAGAAACACTGTAATGTTGCATGTATAATATATATGTAGACTAGAAACACTGTAATGTGGCATGTATAATATATATGTAGACTAGAAACACTGTAATGTTGCATGTATAATATATATGTAGACTAGAAACACTGTAATGTTGCATGTATAATATATATGAGGACTAGAAACACTGTAATGTGGCATGTATAATATATATGTAGACTAGAAACACTGTAATGTGGCATGTATAATATATATGTAGACTAGAAACACTGTAATGTGGCATGTATAATATATATGTAGACTAGAAACACTGTAATGTGGCATTATATGCTGAATAAAAGTTGTTGTTGTTGTTGTTATTGTTGTTGTTGTTGTATAAAATACAGAATATATAATAAAGACCATGTAGGACATAATCTTTAATAAATAAAGACAGAAAATTATATTCAATATGCATATAGAACACAGCTGTAATATATGTAACTATTATATAGAATACATAATTCAAATATAGAACAAAGAATGTAAAATACTAAATATAAAATACATAATATAAACAATAAAGAACACATAATGTAAAATAATAAAATAAATGTAAAATAAAATATAAAAATTCAGCCTTATGAGAATGATGATAATATAAATACTTCGAGATCTGCATTTGTCGCTGCACACTTTAATTATGTTAAAAATAATTTATTAATTTTAGAATCGCATGACAAAGGTTCATTAATCAAACGCTCAGCAATTAGCAATCTATCATTTCCCAGACTGGCAGTTTTTATATTTTTTAAATACTGCAAAAAAAAAAAGATGAACGCTCAATATGGCATGCACCTGCGAAAGAAATTGACAGAGAAAACACCTGACTTTACCGAGCTGACTTCAACTTTATAAGGTAACATTTAAAATGTCATTACTTATATACTTGTGCAGTGTTTAGCCAAACTATAACACCTAAGTGGAGTTTGTTATTTGATACAAACTCCCAGCTGTGACTCCCATTGTGACACCAGATTGACAAATAACTGGATTTTATCCTTGTCTAACAAAAAATACAGTAAAAATCTGCATGTTCATTTTCATGACAATTTGCGTAAGTTGACGAGTATATGCAATAAATTCAATGTTGAATTACAGTAATAGTCGCTATCGCATTGGCGATCTTGTTATTGATATATCTAACTTGTATGCAGATAGCCCTGATACGCGCTGTATTTCCCAAATATGGTATCCATTAATGAAATGACGTATACGCTTGGTTTGATGCCGTTTTTTTTAAGCATAAAAATAATCGACTTTAGTTGAAACACTGCACAATCTGGGTCAATATAGCAGTAGTTAACTCAAACCGTGACTGTCATAACACAGTCTGTTAAGTTTACTCCTACCAGACTGTATTACTTCAATGAGAGTCCATTATATACACAAACAATTTAAACCCAGGACTTAGAGAGTAATTGGCTGTCTGTTTCATGGCTACCTGGTACATTGTTTTCCTCTTGCAACATTTATTCTGACTAACACCCCTTCTAAACAATAATGGAATGGTCCATAAATCAGGATGGAAGAGTTTATTGTAGAAATTCAGCAAGTGAAGGGTTAAATATTTTATATTGAAAAGACACATTTCCATAGTAGCCCTATAAACCACAAAAAATGCGCTAAAAACAGGAATACAGGGATCAAATTGTATACAGAGAGATGCTGAATGAAAGATAGGGCTTTGTTAATTACAACTTAAAAAGACATCAAAAGTAAAAATTATTGTAACAGTCATTGTTCTTTGCAGTAACAAGATCAATTCTTACTGAGAAACTTTATATAGGAGTAACACATGAACAAAGACAAACTGGGCGGATGATGTCACTACTCGAGGTATGGGGGAGGGTATTTGATGAGTAATTTAGTGAACTTTCAGTGAATTGTTCAGAAAGGGAAGTTATTGGAATAAACATTCACTGTGTGCATCCAGACGCTTTGAAATTATGTAGAAAGCCATTATTTTGTCACTTCCCCTTGATCACCTTTTCGGTAAGGAGTGTCTCCCATTTTCACAAAACAATGGGTTTGTTCGACTGTTGTGCAGACTTACTAAACACAAACACTGTCAGATCTTTTCTTCTCAGATGATCCTGGGTCACCAAAAAACAAGTCACCATAACTACACCTATAACCACGAACGGTCGCATAATTACCCATAATCCTTAGTAATTTAAGTTTATGCTTGCGTGATCATATAGAAATTTCAAACTTTGATGATTCAAATTTTGCTGAAATTAATATACTTAGTTATTAACAAGCATTAAAATCTCATATTTTTCCATTTCAAGTCATAATTATGAAACCCTGCTTCGGCGCAGATAGCAAGTAGATACTGCTGATAGAAGTGTTCAATTTCAAGTTTAAAGCGTTTTTCTGATTTATCAATTGTGATTGCTTTCAACTTTTTTCTAAACATAATCTTATTCTTTTTTCACTTGATTTCCCATAATGCAAAACTTTACGACTGTTTAGGGTTATCACTGAACATCTATGTAAACACAAAGTTATATTTTTAATACATTATATGGGCATTAAGTGGAAGCAGGCAACTCCCTGATTATGTTTTAATTGGCAGAACCAAAAAAAAAAGGAAATTTGATCAGAAACCAAATCTTTGCACTCAAATTAAGTCTGGGCTATTCTATTTCTTTTGAAGCAAACTAAGTAATTAAATGCCCTCATAAAATGCACTTTCATGCAGTTTACATTTTTGAAGTTGTTCAAATCCATTAAAAGTTCATCACAATTCTTTTTAAAAATACATCAGTTCTACATTTATCTCAGAAAAATCATTTTCTCAACTAAAGTAATTCTTATGTTTCTTCAAATGCAATAAAATTTAATTCAAACTAATTTGCTGCTATAAACAGCTCTCTGTTTTTCCTGTTAAAGCCTTGGATTATCCGAACATGACCCCATCCTTGTGTTTCATTGCAGTTCTAATCCCCCCTAAAGTCCTCCTATAATTCCTTCTTCATGCTTTTCATCATTAGCATTTCTAGATAAATTACTATCCATAAAATAAAACATGAAGGATTACATTTTGTAGTCGACATCTGAAAATGTTTACAAGATCTTTGTTTGGAATATCGGTTTTTGCCCTCGAAATAATTTCGGGAAGGATTTTCCCTGTAGATTTATGTACTTTTCGTATATGTAAAAACAAACAATAGACAGACATTTCGCAACCTTGTCCGACTGATAAGCAGAGATACTTAAAACATGTATTATGTTATGTAACTTGTTTTGGAGCCGGGGTTTCTTTTCTACTTTTTTTTTCGAATATCAAGAGATCATAATTCTACTACAAAAACTTAGTCAAAGGTTTCTAGTTCTGAATATAGTACTTGTAGTAAAGGTAACTACACAATTTTTTGATTGAAAAATGTATAACATTTTAAGCAGTATAGTACATTATGTACAAGTATTCTTACGACCTATATCCCAAAATAATTTAATCTCCCAAATTTTCTACAGATACACCATCTCAAATTCGTTTTTTATCGCAGATTTTAATTAAACTGATGAATTCCTGTTGCTTTTCTTATTAAAGTCATTGAAAATTTCATAATTGCATATCTAAACTTGAAGTACTGTAGTTGAGTGGTGTGTGTGGTAACCCAGCATTGTACTGCTTGTACGTTGTGTTACAAGTCTGGCATCAGAAATTGTAAACACCATGACTGGGATGCTTTGGTTCATTTCTTGACGGCTAGATAACTGTTACAGACACAACATCAAATATCTGATGTTTGGGTAAAGAATGCAATACTATTGTTTCTCCGCCTTTGTTTACTTATGTAAATGGGACAGTTTTGCGGAGAACTTTGATTTTGTATCCTACTTCTATTAATATTTTTTTACATCAAAATAAATGGAAACAAAATAAATAAAACAACAAACCCCAGTTGCCAACCAGGAAGCTTGCATCTGTCTATTTAACAAAACTAAAACACCAAATCTCTGGTGATTGTGGGCGTTTGTGGCCGATTGTCAGCAATTTGAGAATTCAGAAATCAACACAGCATGGAAGATCTATTGTAAGTGTTTTGAATATAGTTTGACATTTCGAAGTTCCTTTATTTTTTATAAATACTACTTAGACAGAGGTGTGGTTTGAACTTCTTATCTTGACCTGACATGTCAATGCTAGAATGATAATAGATACTTTATCATGGCATATATTGAAGCTATACGGCATCAAGTACAAAAAAAAATCTTCTTTCACTAAGTCATAAACAAGTGATATCGTTCAGCTGTTTTCTATACACAAACCTATACATATATTTTCAGCATTTTTCTTTGTCAAATATCACAGGTGTTTAGCATGCATACTTCTTTCTCTCTGACCAATAGAATGTGCTTTGATATAAAAAATGACATACAGCCTTTAAAAGTCTTGACTTTGTTACAAGACTAATTCTGTGACCCATGATATTATTGGTTCCATTATAATATTAGCGAGTCCGCAAAATAATTTCACCCATGGAAAGTTAGTGAGCCCAGATTATAATTCACCCATTAAATATACTAAGTACTTTAACAGTTTACTACACCAATGAAATATAAGTGATTCTGCAGTAAATTTCACTACATTGGTTTAGTTAAGGACATTTTGGTTGTGATGGTTATTTTGGCAGCTTACCTCAGGTAAGGGTCTTCCTTCCGGAGGTAGACATTGCAGCTGTGTAGACTGCTCCACCTCTACTTCCACAGCATTTGGCTCTCTCTGAAATCTTCTGTTTAAGCCTGAAATGACAGATCATTCACAATGAAGACAACCCTTTACTCCAGTTAATATAAACATAATTCACCAAATAATTCAAAAGCCTTCTATATTAGGTGTCCAAAGGCGTCTATATTAGAGGTGTCCAAAGGCATCTATATTAGAGATGTACAAAGGCATCTATATTAGAGGTGTCCAAAGGCATCTACATGAAGTTAAGGGTTAAAGTTTAAAAAAATATGTTGTAATCATCAAGATTAAAAGTTGGTCTGCATCATGAAACATACAATACTGAAAAGAGACTAATGAAAGGAAATTCAGAAAGTTTTTTCATCCACTACCTACTACTGGTATTATTTTTACAATTATTCATTTTAAAGTTGCATGTTTTAAAATGATGATAGGCTTTAATGCCATTTTTAACAATACATGACAGTTTATTATTCTATGGCATTTCCAGTTTAGTTTTACTGTTGGAGGAATAGCTTAGAATGGATCTGCTCTAACCCATGACCTCAGCAGTGAAAGGTCATTGGATGACAGTGACTTATACTACTCAGCCATGTATTTTATTAATGAGAATTCTACTAAATATATTGTTCTGCATAAATGTGTATATTTACTGTAAGAATTCCGGAATCTCATTGGCAATACTTCCCTCGACATAGCAAAACCGATGTAGTAATATACATGTGCTATTTCATATATATATTTATACAGTAACGGTGAACACTCAGAAAAATAATGGAAAGGTTTGAAAATATTGACAACAGCAACATATTATTAGTTGACTTATTTTGGTGGTGCTATTTATCACGCTGAAGCCTAATAATAGAGAATAGAGTTGTTACAATGTAAGTTTGCCAGAAACTACAAGAATTATGACACTCCCGTTCCATCGCCAGTTGCAAACTGAACAAAAATTAACACAGCGCCAACTGTAGACTTGAAATTAAAATAAAGAAACACTTGCTGGACTTACAGAACAATGTTCCAATTACAGTTTTAAACAAACCTTTCCAAATTTAAAACTAAACATGCCATAAAATGGCAGCCATTTTACTTATCAGCTGGGGAACCATGTTGTCAAAGGACATATCAGCTAAAGTCTATTTTGAAAGTTAAAAATAAATACAATTTTTATATCATATTAATTATAATTTGATTTAAAATAAATTGTTTTTATTTCAAATCAAAATGTTTCAAATCTTTTTTTAACAGGAACAAGGCACAACAAGAACAGGTTAGATATGTCAAAGTGGAGACCCAGACTAAATACAGATGTCAATAAATTATAAAATGTTCATCAATCATATTTTGACAGTCAGGCCCATACATACAACCATTACATCTATAGTTTAGGCTCCCATCTCCTCATTGCCTCAAAACTGGAGACAATTTTGACAAAATGATGAAAGACAGGAAAACTTAATTTTGACAAATTATGCAAGTTTCAATGGATAGTAGCAGTAATGAAAGGGAGTGTTTTAGTTTGTTCTATATTTACAAACACAGCAAAAAATTATTAATATTTTCTATCATTCTAAAAAAATGTAGAAAATGAGGGTGCACTCTCATATATGTATGAGTAAAAGCTGGTTGCATGCACATTTATAATAAAGTTAGACATCAAAATTAATAATTTTTTAAGGATAATTTATTATGGTATTCTGTGCTTTTCTTAAATGAGTAGCATTTTCACGACCATTTTATTTTAAATAAATTAGAATAAATTACTTACAATTAAATTTTAATTAATTATTGCAAAGGTAAATCAATTACTAATATATTACACAGGATTTTCCCTCGAACAAATAAAAAAATAAAATCATCAAATGCTTAAGTCCCATATTGCAGTTTTTTTTAATTATTTCTTTTTAAATAATTTTCTGTTTTGTAACTTGTTTCCTTCTTAACAGAGCACTGAATTTCATCACCGAAAAAGAATCCATAAAAAGAATCAATACAAAATAAAAATCAATTTTTATTCATTCTATTATAATTTTGATGATATCGATAAGCAATGAAATTAATAAACTATATTTTATTTTTAAATGTCAATTCTAGTTTTATATCACTCCTGACGACAATTTGCAAATTGTCGCTTTAATGTTTGCCATCTTTATATGCTTTTTATGGCTTGTATTCCTCACAGTCTTTTTACCTGTCTGCAATGTCGAAGCAATAATGCCGCCATAAAAACAGAGAACAGAGATTGTGTAACCACAGTTAATTGTTCAAACAACAATTAGAGGAGCAGAATCACATTTATACACACAAGGGGTTGTATATTAATGATGGAAGGCTGCATGTATACACTGCACCCTGTAACTAGCACCATGTCACTACATTCACTAAACCTGTAAAGACTGACCTAATACCCTACAATGTTATTTGCATGGAGCACAAGATTTGTTTGTACTCCTGATTTTTAATTTGAATTTCTCTCAACTAAGTAGATTTAAAAAAAGGTTACCAGGATTTCAGTTTTTTAATACGTAAATAAATTATAATCACAAAGCAAATCAGACTGGGTCCAAACACAGTTTCACTTTTTTTTTTTTAACCATAATTATTTATTGTCTGCTTTATAAAAGATATTAAACACATATACTTGTAAATATTTAGCAATTAATGAACTCCCAATGCGTACCTATAAATTGTTATAAAAAATTCTGTACGTTATTTGTTTTCTGTACATGCATGCTATATTTTCTGTATATAAAATCATCAAATGTGAAATTAAACAGACAACTCCATGAAGATATTTTCGTTAAAACGCCTAAAATTTCGGATAAAATGTTCAGATAATCCTACGAGAGTGTAAAATGATGTAGGCCCGAAATATAAGTTTGCCAAGTGTTGATGTGTCTGCAGTTATCAGCGCAAAGTCAGTAGTACATCAGTCGAAGAAAATAGCTAGTTGGGGTCAGAATCTTCCATCCATCAAACCTTCATCCAAACTATATTATTCCCTGGCTAATATTGACCAAGTATGATTGGCCTGCCATGTAATAGATATAGAAACAGTAGATAATGTAGCAGAAGCAATGGAAGCTTTTATGTGTGCAGCAGACGTGTTTACGAAAATGGAACTGAGCGGTGGTGGAAACATCACATATATCCACATCAGGAGGTCAGTGGCAAGGTGTCACACATTCAATCAACTTGGAGAATTGGGAGAGAGATAGGCTTTCTAGACAGACATTTAATGATTAAATACAAATATCCAAAACTTCAAGTTTTATCTCATGCTTTTGAGATTCGTGGTGTGTTAACTTTTTTCGTTTATAAAAAGTGAGTAATTTGAAAGTCCTACAGTAAAGGTGCAAGTGTAAATACTTGTAAAAAATCAGCTGGTAATTTTAAGAGTTTGCACAATTGATACAACAGTGAAATTCTACCTTCAAGAGATTTTATTTCAAATGGATGAAAAAAGGTCGAAATGCTTTTAAAACTAACTGGACACATAAATGGAAGGCCAATCGGGTTGCATATATGCCACTTTTTTCTTATAATACTGTTAATGTGCTATTTCTTCTTCTTCATATTTATGGACAAGTAAAATACTTACTAGCTGTATCAATGAGACCCCGTTTACTCTCAATGATAATCGCTCCTGGTGTCTCTGCTTTCATGTCTGAAGCGAAACACTGGCACCAGTACCCGCCCGACCCGTAATATTCCTCCACTTCCTCCTTTGTAACTGTGATACTTGTCGTCAATGTCTCCTTCTGTGTGACGGGGTCCACGGACACATGGTTAGTGTTGTGGCGCTGTTTAATCCATATGCTGCCACATTTGAACGATATGGACACTGCTCCCAGTGCCTTACATGTTATGATAGCTGGTTTATTTTTCACAACATAGTATTTGTCTAATGGTTCCGCCATAAATTTGGGACCCCATTGTAATCCCCCTGCACCATCAAACCGTTTGAAATCACCTGAAAGTAGAAAAATAATTCTTTAAAATAATTGAACATTTTTATGTAATGATTATACTATGGTTTTACTATCATACATTAAACTACTGATGTGACAGACAGACGGACGGACGGACGGACGGACGGACGGACGGGATGGGATGGATGGACGGACAGACGGACGGACAGACAGAGGAATTAATTTTGTTATCACATTGTGATCAAGCAAAATAATACAAAATGTGTGGAAATTCCAAGGGGCATAACTCTTTTAGGCTTGTGTCAAGTGAGCATTATAATGGAGTTTACATGAAAGGAAGAGTTACCACCATACATCAAGTATTGTCGCTGATAATTTGAGTTTGATAAATATCTGCAGCTGAGGAAAAAACAGAAATCAATTCTAATGCACCATCTCAATTGCTCCTACCCGCAACATTTCTTAAAGAACTGTACAAAAAGTCTGAGTAAGATTACACTTCCCATAAACAGTGCCCTAATTTGATTTTAGTTGTCACATTTCTAAAGGAAACAGATTGTGTTCTGTAGGCAGAAAAATGTCCACAAGGTCCTAAAGACAATTATAAAAATTCCATGGATCTGTGATGCAAAAGCGTTAATTGATTCACTCAGTCAAATAGGGGATGAAAATGTATAAATATTTTATGTTTTTTAATTAGTTTCAGGCCATCTTTATAAAAAAAATTTATTTGCTGTTCTCTGACCCAGTATTATTCATGTGGGTAGGTAGGTAGCTAATTTATTTTCCTAACAAATTTTGATTTTGCATAGTTATTTTTAAGAAAAATGGATAGAAATCATAAAATTATTTTTAAATGCTTTGGAAGTCAATAAAAAAGTTTGGGTAGCTGCAATTTTGAGTGAGAAGGTAGGAGTACGGCAAACAATTTATTTTTTAAGGATGGCCTCATCATTCAAAACTTTAAAAGCAGTACACCAGAAATCATCAGCTAGTCAATGAAATGAGCGACTTATTGCTATGCCATTATTTGATATGGAACACACAAACAATCTCACAAAAATATTATAATGAATAAAATTAATAATCTTAAAATTCAGTTTTGACAGTATTTTATTAGCCATCTTTAAAAGAATGCCTTGATCTTTGCATAAAATATATAAAATGAACACTCATAAACAACTGTAATAAGACAAGGTAAATCTCAAAGTCAGTAAAATATACCATTAGATTAGATTCATAGAGTCAAACCCAGTAATAAAGGAAAAATAATCTCTTCATTATTTGATTATTACAAATCCTAAATTTGCTCCTCTGATCTATATTTTATGAAAGAACATTTAACAGAACAGGGGTGCCATAAAAGCTTGAGTTGTTTAAGCCTCCCGGTGAGACAGATCAACATTTTGTAGCTTTCTTTCCAATGTTTTTATTTCACGTGTCTGTAGCCTGCATTCTGGTACTGGCCAGGATTATACTTGACTTATCCTGACACGATAAAACTCCAGTTTTCTCCTAATTTACCATGGTAAGGTACGCCAGGTAACGTGGTTTATATTGGTGGCGGGGCCTGCCCTAGCGTGGGAACGTTACATCATAAACAGGGTAAACAGAATCCTTGAAAACAGATTATTTATTTCGCACACACCCTATAAAACTTAATCATCCAGCAACCCCACTGTCTCTGCTTGTCTGTATATTTTTTTTATAATTTAACTAAATGTACATGTATTTATATATAAAAAAGGATGGACCAATGCATACAATATTTATTTGATATTCGTAACAATCAGGTTTTAATTTCTGAAATTGGGTTTAGTGTATTAATTATTATTAATTATTCTTCTTCGAGATTGTATTTTTTTCCATAAAAATACAAAAATATTTTATGGAAAAAAAAACACAAAAAACACCTCAATTAAAAGGAATTAAGTATTGAATATAAATTTATTTAAAAAAATAATCTTTTATAATCAGTAATTTTAATGTTTAATTTTATAAACAGACATTTTTGTTCAAGATTGCTAAAAAGTATATTTTTATGTTTCATGTGTATAGAATAACAAATCCATATTCATTACAATCTTTTTTGTTAACTTTTGGATCATCGAGTAAATTACAAAAGACATTAAAATCTTTTAAACTGTGCAATACTATACATTAATTAATATTAAACACAATGAAAATGGTTTCATCCAATATTTGATACCACACATGGAAAAGAATTAGGAAAAAAACGTATCTCAAATTCTAAATGAAATTAATTATGTATATATATATGCAAATAATCCTAAAAAAATGAACAATAAATGTTAGAAAATGAGTCATACATCAAACAATATACTAGTATAAGTGCAGATATAATTTCTCGTATATTTACAACAAACAATTGAAAGTTTTCACAAAATAATCATAAAGTGAATGGTAGGTAACTACGGCAACTACCTTTTAATATTTACAATGAGCAACTCCAAACCATATTACCAATTAGTTAAAAATTGCTTTGAATTTCAGTAGCAAAACAGGCCATTTCGAAACCTCTAATTCAGATTTATTCTGCAAATTTTTCCTACTACTGGGTCAGATAGGAAAATTGCTTTTGCTGATAAGAGAAAATTATGGGGGGATTCTGTTACAAGTTTGCCATTTTAATGTCATCAATGAGGGAAAAACCCATTCAATTATTGTCCAATTTCAGTTCCACAGTGTATAATTTAGATACCTTGATCATCGTTTAGATGCATTTCAGAGCGGAAGTTCAAATGCAGACTATTTTACAAAACTCAATAACTATGTGCTTTTACTGAAGGTTGAAGTTCAACCCTCATATTAAACCAAGATTACAATTGTTGCAACAGTAAAAGCTGGAACTTTAGAAGAAATTTTTATTTTCATTAAAAAAAATTTTGTACAGTTTATATTTTGTTTCTGTTTATTTTTCATTTTAAAAAATAAAAAATTCTGTAAATATTTAACCACCATTACCTTCTTCTCCCTCCGTTACCACTGCAGCCTGGCGTGTTAGTCCAAAGATTGTATTTAATAACAAAAACGTGATTATGAATTTCTCCATTATTAAATCCAACACTGAATTTACAAGTTTTTACACTCTCATACTGCATAATATTGACATGTCTTCAATCAAACTTCAACAAAACTATTTCACATTTTTTTTTAAATTCACACACAGAGCCCGCATAAAACAAAAACAGCTAAGACACCATTCAATTTTATCCTGTTTTAAAATATACCGATTTCAAACTAAAATAATTGTTTATCCTGACAATTCAACATTTCTGATCTGTTACCTACACAAAGATCACCGTCATCTCTACCAGTGTCATAAGATTTGTTGGAAACTTATCATCGAAATCTCCACATTTGGATCTGGCTAATCCCGTCGACAGTATCAAACATTAGCATCTGCACTGAGCAATGATTGTATATCCACCCAGATAAATCCTCGTTAATCCCATCTATCCTAGAAACATCCTCTCATACAGGATTATCATCCGCAAATCCTCGCTTCGGACAAACAACTTCAATTTAAACTCAGCCCTAGTCAAGTTTCCAATATCATAACACTGCTGTTTAAACATGAAGTCAACTTTCTGAAACAATAGCAATTAAATCCCTCTCAGTTGCATTAGCTTACACTCATAACAAGTCACTAACCATCTCCAAAGTTAATCCAAAATAAAGTTTTGTATTCAAAATAACTTGCACAACAGTGAAAACTGTGCTGAAATTAAATGTAACTCCAGTGAACAAGAGGAATACTGTATGGTTAAAACAGAGGTTGTACACTACAGCAAGGAGTTCTCCAATACCACATCCACACTACACAGTGACTTGACTAACTCTGAATGACTCCTTCACTCCACTCAATGCTCCAATAGACACAGCCCTGCTAACACTGCCTGTACAGCCCGCTAATCACTGACAATCTTGACTTACTAACCAACAAGAGCTCAGTCAATTCAAATACCCCTGGCCTATTAACCAAACCATATAGTGTGTAGTGTACTTACACTGTACTTGTCAAATTAGCCGTCTTCGACTTTTATAGGTTTTTCTTCCAGTTATAACACTAGAATTTCATTTATTAATAAATTAACTATTCATCCCATGAATAATTTAGTATTCTATGCAAGAGACAAAAAACTGGGTTAATCCAATTGTTTTTTGTCACACATTATTTTAACAAATTAAATTTTAGCATAAATTTCTTTTTTCTTTTCACAAAAAAAAACAAACAGGATTTAGAGACATTGTTTTCGAGAGAAAAAAATGGCAGAAAACCAATTTTACATCAACTCACACTGGTGCCTAAGCAGTAATATATACAGACTGGCTCTGATACAAATTGTAAGTTATATGCTCACATGGGGTTTACTCCCAGCATGAAATGTAAACTTTACATGTATGTTTTCTCTGCTAATCCCTTCTACATGCTCCATTCCAGCATCCTTTCCATGAAACAATAGTCAGGATGATACAATACCAGACCACTTTGATCTTGTCCCAGCTGAGTTGGGTAGCAATATGATGTAAATATCAGCATCAATTAATCAACAATCAGCTGATCTCAACTGTCAATCATTATTCGTTAGTAAATAATCTGGATCAAAGTACCACTGGTACTGACTAATTGTTGATAATGATAGCGACGAGTTTCTCGGCTAATCAATATACTTTTGTTTTAAAATTGAATTATAGTTGTGTATTTCATACGTGATTTTATTATAATGATGATATTTCATATTATTAATGGGTATTTCGTGATACTAATGGGTTTATAAATTTTTAGTCAGACTTTAAAAATAAGTCTAATATTATGATTACATCATTTTGTTAAATATTATATTTCAATTTTTTTGTGAAAAAATGGATTATTTGTAACAGAATAAACAACATTATTTTAATGTTTATTTTTAAACTCATATTGAAGTTCTATCAATATTAATGTAAACATACTATCGTGTACATATACATTTATCACTAATTTAAACTAATATTTTGTACTTAACAAATTTTAATCTGAATCTTAAAAGTGCAGATTTTACGAATAAGAAGCATAATATATAAAACACTTAACAGGATAAATATATTTTTACCTAATATCTACTTAAATTAGAAACTGAAACATAATTGTGTTTTTTTTGTATTTTTTTAACTATTTCTATTTGGTCCAGACACCTACATAAAATGTTCATTTTTTAACAGTAAATGGTTTAATAAATGAGTAATTGGGGTCGGACTGTGGTGTACTATGGATAAGATGCCAGAGGTTGCAAGTTTGATCCAAGACTAGGCCAAATAACCTCTCAAAAATAAATAAATGAACAAAACAACACACAGCATCGGTTCTACTGATTGATCTACATCAGCGTTGGTCTTCCTACGCCATCAAGCTAAAATAAATTAGCATAAATCAAATGTGTTGATATATAAAAAAACATAAATATGTACACATGGCTTTTACAACCAGTAGAACAACAATCTCAACTTAATGCACAGTAATTGACTTTTTCTAATTGTATACAGTTGTAACACATTAAATATACAACAAGGAGACTATTTTAATTGAAGTGTTGATTCCACGATTGTTTAATTAGAACCTAATTAGCTGGCAGCTCTTTGTGAACAACTTAAAATTAATTATCACAGACTTGAACAATAGATGCTATTACCTGAGAGTAAGTTATTATGGTTCTACTATTGGGACATTATTCCATGTGTCGTTTTAAGTCATTCTCCCTGCACTGGAGACCTGTCATTCACAGACAAGGCAATTTGATGATATAACTGGAAAACTGTTTATGACAAATCCATACAATTTTCTTATACAGAAGACAAAGGCAACAACTGTGTCAGACATAATAATAACAAAAAAATCAATGCAATTTAACCAAACCAATAAATAACATTTCTATTAACACAGTATCAAAGGCTTTGTGTACGACACATTTGTCCAGCATAAAATTAAGAAGTCGAAAATTTCATTATTTCATTAATTAAATTTGTGGATATTGATTTAAAATCAAGAACTTTACAAGAGATGACTGTTTTATTTATAGCACTATATAGAAATTTCTTAGTCTAAAATTAAAGAAATGTAATCACTGGTTAATGTTTTAAATTTAAATTACAGTAAAAAAGTCTCAGATTTCAAATGAATAGAGTATAAAACAAATTTTAACATAATAACGGTTATGATATAATAATGGCATATCAATTTTTATAGGTGCAGGAAAATGTTTGAATGAATTTGAGTAGAACTACAGGTTTTTGCAAGTTAGGGAAAATTTCTCACACAAACATATAAAATACCAAGCTAGGCTCAAACCCATGACCTCAGCAAAGGTAAGTGGTCTTTAGAACACAAGAGCACTCAGTCACTGAGGCCCTTCATCTCAAATGAAATAGTGGTTACGAAGTGTTTCTTTTAAAAAAGAATACAGTACACAGTGACATAATTAGATTTCTACTTATTAAAGAGAGATCAGAAATTTGACAACATTACCATCTAATTGTTAAATTTAAGATTGATAAACAAATGTGATAATTTCAACACTATGGTGGCCAAATTGTGCCATAATTTTATCAAGAATAATTAGTGTCATCACCAAGGAGCCTGTCATAATTATTGATCACCCCTCATGATCTTGGAACAGTAAATCTAATTTCCTCCCACCCACATCAGGGCACAATTCCTTATCAATCCTTCACTTTTTGTTTTTGTAAAAGTTAAAAGAAAAAACACAAATAGCCCAAGGAGACCAACATGTATTTTAGTCACAAAACTTCAACAATTATATATACTTATTGACAGGAGCTACCCAGGGGGGCCTGTTCCTTGTCATTGATCACCCCAACCCCTCTGGGCCCCTGAATGTCTTTTTTATGTCATTATTACATTAATTATCTTTTGATAAACTCCACCGATAGGTAATAAAATTATTCTGTTCTAACTCTCTGGTCCTTTATTCATGCCATTTTAGTGAACAAGGGGACATTTTTTATGCCTCTTTTAGTACCCATTATCATTCCACTTTTGAACCATCTTTAGCCAACAGCGGAATTCGGATATCACAGATTTTAGTTGGCCATAAACTGGCACCTGTTCAATGTAAAGGTGGACACAAGTTTTCTCCATCAAATTGGATAATTAGCCAATGGCCCACACCTTTATTATTTGTGTGAAACACAACCACCTACATATGGTCAAATTATAAAATATCTGTGAAATTAACACTATCAAAAAAAAATTGTCATCAAAAATAAATGGAGTTTAACATCTATTCAAATAATTAGTTTGCTGCTGGCATCAACAATAGCATATGTAAACATTGTAGATTCCTGTCAATTAAGGGTTAACATTGTAGAATAACATTGCTTAACTATCACTATATTTCTAGTAATTGAAACCCCTTTTAAAATTAAAATGGTGAAAAACAATGATATAACTGTCTATTGCAGAAATAACACTAATTGCAGGGATGGGTGTGCTTGAGTACTGGTTAACCTTCTAGGATCCCAAGAAAGAGTGGTTAGTTTAAATTAACTGATCATCTGTTAGCCCTCAATGGCATAAAATGACACTACAAACAAACAGAAATACCACAGACATAATCATTAAACCTAGATTCCTGCATGCACCTGGTTGCATTTCCCCCTGAATTGCAGTGCTCGAATTCATAATATAGATAAATAAACTTGTCATGATATTTGATTTTCTAAAATTATATATCCACAAATTTCTAATAATCTCCTTCCTGACAGCATTTTGGAAACTTGTGATAAGTACAATAATTAAATAATAAAAAAAACTTTCCATAGCATAACTGGCTGTGTATGCCATGGAATGTCACGTTATATACAGCCAGTATAGAGTCAATATGGCACTTTACGATAATATCAAGATAAAAACAAAATGTCACGAAAAAAAAAAGTTGCTGAATGTCATTTAAGATAATTCTTATTGTAAAAACAGTCATGAAAGCATGTATTGATTAAATTGTCTCCTTATTATCCATTAATACACTTGTTATTCTTTTTTTTCTATTACTGGAGCGTGGCGTGACCACATGTTACCAGAATTATTATTTTATGAATAAGTTCTTTATTTCCAACAAGCTTGCGACAAAGGTCACCATAATCAATGGCCGTCTGATAGACTAAAATTAAGACATTTCTATCAAATCTGTATAAAAAATAAAAATATTAGACATTTGACAATATCAAATATTTCGCTGCGGTGATCACGGTTTGATATTTTCATCACAGTATTATCAATATCAAAGCACTCAACTATTAAATTCCCTCTAGCGAAACTGCATTAATTCCTCTAATTATAATCAAAGCAGTATTTTGTATATAAAATGTGTTTAACAGAATTTTTTTTTTTCTTAGTCATTATTAATTACTTTTCCTACCAAGTTTGAGACACAGGTGCCTGCAAAACGCGTTCCATACATTTTGTTTAAGTAGACCTTTCCGTATCAATCTAATAGCAGCACAATCTTAATCAGTACATATAATGGGGGTCTTTATCGCTTGGGATGGCATAAAAACCGAAGGAGTTATGTATTCATTTACTCGTCATTCACACAAAAAACAAGGTGAGCATTCCATCTTGTGTGATAAATTGATAAAATGAAATTGGAACTTGATGGAAGTCATCAGCACCAGTAAAAGCAGTTTGCTGAAGAATCATTCTGTTGAGACATAATAGGATTCTGTTATGTTTTTGCCAACAGGGGTCTGGACGAGGGGGAGATGGGGGTTTAAAATGAAGTTAAATTTATATGAAGTTAAATAATAAATTTGTTTCTCTTCATTTATAATTTATGCTTTGATACATTTTCTACAATTTAATCACAAAATGTTAATACAGATAATTTGAAACTAGTCTGGGTTTTTTGTTGTCTTTTCCAGTGAGGATTAGTGCCATTTTCACCATATAACAGGTGACATAATTATGACATATCCAGTTTTCTTGTGTGACAAACCAGCCATCCTTCTGCAAGTTACTGGCAAATTTTCTTACATTTTGGAATGAGCTGGTTTTATTGATTGATTGAATATTTAGCATCATTTTTATGCCATTGAGGGTTAACAGATTGTCAGTTAACCTAACCACTGTTTCATGGGATCCTCAAAGGTTAACAAGTACTCAAGCACACCCCATCTCCGCAAGTACTTGATAACTTTCCCACTTGAATCAGTGGTGACAGATGAATGGTAATGAGACACAATGTTGTATATCAATTATCATGGAGATTGTTGCTGGGTGGGGATTCAAACTCATGACCCTTGGATTGATAGTCAGACACGTAACCGACTGAGCTAATTGGGCCCGGCAAACTGAGCTGGTCTCAAACTTTTGACTACAATGGTGAGAGGTAAGACACCAATATAATATGCTTATTATGGACAATTTAATAATGGACAATTTAACAGACTAATAATATATGGTTTGATGTACAAAAGATGCCATTTTCGAATATAGATTTGTCGATTATATTCAGCAAAAAAAAACAAAAAACAACAAATTAATGTGCTTTTTATCTGCAAAGAAATTCTGCATTTCTAATCAAAGAAATCTCCAAAGAATTTAATGCAAGCTGCTATTTGTCAGAAAAACAAGTAGACCCCATATCTAGTGTCTGTTTTACTGCTTACCCCACCCATAAATAATGTACATGGTGAGAACATAACAATAAATCCCAGCCTCCCGCCAAAAGATCAACATTAAACTGACCATTGGGTATGTGCTTGACCACCTCTAATAACATAATCTGTCCATCAACAGCAATAATTCATCTTAATAGAAAACAGATAGCCTATACTCTAGCTCAGAGATTTCACTGTGAGTGGTATACCATCAAATAGATAGTATTGATTTAGTACCCCACCCCACATTGTCACAAACAAAAATTAAAACAGCACTAACTGAAACCTTTCCTTAAAATTAAAATTATCTTCAAATCTAACTTATCATCAAGTTGATAGGGCTGATCTTAATAAGTTCCGTGAAAGAAGAACAAATATCTAAACATTTTCTGACATTTCTATTGCCAGGCCAAGAGTATCACTAAACATCTGAACAAAAACAGAAAAAAAATTAAACAAAACCCTTTTTTTCTTTGACTTCAAATAATAGCAGATTCATATCCTAGTGTATCATATAGGGAACAGAAATCAAGAATAATTCAAACAGAATCAATTCCTATGTTTCCTTTTGAAAGTATGAATTCTTCTAATCTGGGATCACTATCACTTAAAATCATCTAAATTGTAAGCAGAATGCAACAGAGAAATGCTCTTTGAACATTACTGAATTTGATCCCCTGTATCAATGATAAAGTTTATCAACAAATCCAGGCTGATCTCATGATAACAGGCGAAATGCTTTGCCCAGCAAGCCATCAGCAGATGTTTGGATATGGCTACTGGACACATAGTATCCCTTGTGGAGAGTCCAGTTTCAACAAAATATCCATCATTTGTATTGGAAGTGTCAGCTGCTGAACTCCATCTATCTCTGTACAACAATCAGTTTATGTTTGCTGGTGATACTACCCACCTTGCACTCATTAGAGGAGAATAAGTTTTGGCAAAAAATTTACAAATTAGAAGGCTGCACTTGCATTTTTTTATATGTTTATTATTTTACTCACTGCAAACATTTTTTTCAACAAACATATCTTTGGTTGTTGTATGGTGTTTAGCATCATTTTCAACAATTCTTCAGTCATAACGCAACTGTGTCTTCTTTAGATAGTATTTTAAGTGCTGCCACACTGAAGGATCATGCCACAGACATATGATACCCCACCCAGTTACATTATATTGACACCGGGCCAACCAGATCTTGAACTATCCTCTAAACACCAAGCAAGGAAGCTTCTAGAACCATTTTTCAAGTTTTTGGTATGACCTGGCTGGCGATTTAACCTACAACCTTTTGCATGCAAGGCATACGTCTATCCAAAGACCCCCCCCACCCCGCTGCCGGTAAAACCATTGGTACTTGTGTGAATACTGTATCTAAGGGAGGAATGATAATGTTAGTGATTTTCCCTGTCAAAGCTCTTCAATAAAAAGAGAAAGATTGGTAGTTAAACAAAACCCCTGTAATAAATGTTCATTTAAAGGTCTGAGTAACTATTAATTAGAGGAGCAGTCAGAGATAGGACAAGACAAAGTTTGCATAATGGATGAAGATAACACATAGCTGTAATTCTTCCTGTACTTTGATGTTGCTGTTATCAGATTGGGGGAGAAATTGACAACACATTTCCACATAATGCACCACCACCTGGACTGCATCCTCATACAGCACCCATATCACAACAATCAGTTCTTCAAGAATACCTGGAACCTTTGCCACAAGCAACAATATTTAGTTTAATTATTGCATAATTCTATGTTTATAACATAAGCAAATGGGTTGGGCTTCAAGTTACTACAACATTAGCTACAGCCCTCCCCATGCAATGATATATCAATACTGTGTACTGTTAATATTATGACTGAAAATGAAATAGAAACTGCATTATACAGAAATGAGCTGTAAAACGTCTTGCCTTTAGTGAAAGGCTTTATCAGTTTTAACTGCACCCATTTTATCATCTTCATCTTGCCCAACTAACAGTATTGACCACAATACAACACAAAATCAAACTACCATGTACTGGCTAACTAGCTGTCAACTTGAATTTAGACTTGCATTGTTATATACACTGTCCATATGGCTCTTGGCCTGGGAACCCACATATTAAGTATATCAAACAAAGACACTTATCATGATTAAAATCAATAGCAGCATTGTGCTTAAGGTTAACAGTAACAGTTATTCTACAAGATTTTATTTATTAATCTTATTGTTCTTCTTCAATTTTGTATGAACAAAAAATTTAAAAATACACAAAATTCACCACACCCATCAAGGTAAAAATATAATCAAAGTGAACATGATAATAATAATTTTAAATTATTTTTTCCATTTCTGACATTATGGTTTTGAAAAAAAAAAACAAAAAAAAAAATTAGTAATTTTCTTGATAATTGCAGTGTCATCTGCAAACAGTAGTAAAATAGGTACACATGCAATTATAACACACTCGTATTGCATACCAGCCATAACAAATACATCATAAACCAAATATTGATTCCAAAACTAAAGTTGCTTTATTACTATAGTTCCCACTATTTGTGTACTAAAAACTAAACCTGTACTTGAGGAAACAGTAACATTATAGCGGCCCCTCACAGCGAACATTAACTGAGAAGTTGCTTCTCTGAGGACAAAATGGCACACCCACTAAGAAGCTAATATATCTATAGCATGAATCGAACATAAAGCACCTATAAAACTGATATCAAGTGTTATTATACACACCGTATCCAACTTAAAGATGATTACGTTATTCTTCTTATTATACAGGTCATAATTAGTACAGAATGTATTGGCTTGAAGGTGTGAAAATAGTCCGCTAATGATATAATGGCCACAGTTTCCATCTTATCAATATTACACCTTTTTTATTCAATTCGTAATAACTGTAACCCCTTTTTTTGTATATTTCACACTTTTGTTAAGTTCCCTGGATTAGGTGGATGGATGAAAAAAAACTAAAAATTGCACACACAGGTAACATATTTTTCAATAAATTAAAAAACACACACAAAAAACACCAAAAGTCAAAGTTACCAAAACAACAATTTAAATACTTACATAAAAGTGTTTTTTTTATCTTACCACAATATTATGCACAAATAAACCATGCATGTGTAATATAATAGACCTTTGTAACAGGCCAATCAGCATCAATACCTCTTCCATCACTTTAAAAAAGTTCCACAAAATTATAACCTAACCAGGTGGGTCGCCATTAAATATCAATTACAATAATTAAATTTTATATCTTTTGCATTAAATCATCTTTAAATGTAGACCACTTAACTTTTTGACATAAAGTTAACCTTAAATGAAAAGATCAAAGGATAAGGCTACCTGTTTTGAATCTAAACACCAAACATTAAAAGATTTATTTTTAAAGTTTTGTAACTCGGATATCTTTATTCAAATCACAATAATCTACAGAGAACTGTTTTATAAGCAATCCATGACATAATGGTCTGACATCTATTGTTACATTAGCAACAGCTGTTTCAATGTTGATGTAGGTTTCTTGTGAGTTTTTATAGACTCGGTAAGATTACATAAAATTAATTCAAACATTTAATTTTTTTTGGTATTTACAGTTTACAATGTTAACTTTATCAGAGTCTTATCAGCTAAATATTTTAAAACTATTGTAACAACACTCTTGTGTCATCTGCATACAAAACCAAACATTTCAAGATATGGTACATGAATATTATTTATTACTAAAACATAAGAGGAACCATTGCCTTGGAATTTCTGAGCATATTCTGTAGATGCTTGTTGAAATTTGGGTGATAGATGGTCAAACAGTGCATTATGGCAAACTTTTTCACATAAAGTAACTTTTTAGACTGAGTTTGAACTCGGTGGTGAAAAGAAGTTGATAGACTTGAGAAATAGTTTGATCTTTGTGGTGAAAAGAAGTTGATAGACTTGAGAAATAGTTTGATCTTTGTGGTGAAAAGAAGTTGATAGACTTGAGAAATAGTTTGATCTCTGTGGTGAGAAGAAGTCTTGAAAAGGCCCCTGAGACTACTCATCCATGGAGAGACCGCCAACCTATTGGCCAGAGGTATAGTGACAAAATATAACATAAGTAAGTTCCTATTCATTAAATTAAGCACACACTCCAGGGAAGTTTTAGCAAAGTTTACACCAAAAAAATCGAGGCAGCAGAAATCAACAAGAATTTGTGCACAGACATTATTCTGTCAAACTAAATGGACAGACAGACAAACAGACACACAGGATAAGTGGCAGAAATCACATCCAAGAATTTCTGCACAACATTACTTTGAACAGGTAGACAGACAGACACGAAGAACACTGATGACAGGAACTATGAAATATTAATTTTGGATTGATGCTTATACAATTATTCATTTTTATTAATGCAATGCTTATCTCATGGTGCAGGGGTGTCATTTCTTCCAATGTTTAGATATATAATCTACACTGTGTGCTGTATGCATTTTAGCAGTTGTTGATACTGTTCATGAATCTGCTACTAGCGCTACTGGATATTGTCAGATGATATTAGTGGGTGGGGGAGATAAGTATATGGTTCACGTGGACCTAACTGTTCATGAGAGGCAGCTGTTTACCTGGCCTACATTATACTTCATTACTTGTAATTAGCAGAACAAACATCTTACATTAGAGTTATTCAGCCAGATGCCTAAGATTTGATCCCCAGTAACTGATATGGTTAGCCACTAAGTGGTGACTAAATGATACAAGCTTTCTGCTACCAGGTCTTGTTAGAAGCTCTCCTATCTTATGAGGTGGAGAAAGTCCTTCCAATCATGTCTAATTATTGTTTTACCACAAGTTTATTTTATCCATAATATTCACCCCAACATTTACATTTGGATGCTTCACTCCGCTGACATGTATGTAATCAGTAATTAAGTGCAACCTTCTTCCTTTCATTCACACCATGTGGTCCGAACTAAATTTTATGCTATTAATTATAAAACTTCTTTCATGATGAGGCCACAAAATATTATTAAAGACTTTAGTTTATACTTTTTAATCTAAGCTCGACTGCAAAGATAGCTCAGAGTTTATATGAATCTCAAGGGAGTCTCTTCCTGGGTAGAATCAGTACAGTGTGTTAATTGTTTTTGAGAGGTGGTTCGAATTGGGAATCAGACCTGAAACCTCTAGCATGAGTGGCCAGCACTCTTTCCACAGCAGTGGCCAGCACTCTATCCACAGCAGTGGCCAGCACTCTATCCACAGCACTAACAACCTCATTTTATTTGCTAGACTGAAGAGCTTGGCATCCCTTACCATTTCTGTTGTTATCTGCTAGTAGAACTTGTTTTGTTTCTTTTTCAAATTTTTTATAAAAAAATATCATGGCTTTCAAACAAAATGTATTATAACCCTTACACAACAGTGCCTCTGTGAGCTGAAAACCACTGAAACTTAATTGTTTCTCCATTACTTGACTTGTCCCATCTCTACCTGTAGGTAAAGTAAACACTCTATCTGGACTGTTAGTGACATTACAATACATTTTAATGGTAATCCTGTAAATATTGTACACATCCGAGCCCTTATTCAACTAATCTGTTTACATTACCTGTAATGTGCACAAACGGACATAAAAAGGCAAAATGTTGATGCAAACATTGTTTGTGTGACTGTGCAATCATGGCTGAGGGATCAACCCTCGAGTGTTCCTATTTGTACAGCTTTGTTGTATTCCTGTCACACATTGTCATATTTATTTAACAATTGGTTAACATTGAGAAAATCTTCAATAAGCGGAAAACTTCAAAAGAGATCGCAAAATTGTACTAACTGGGCAGTTTTGTTGTTTGGGTTGTAAATTTCGCGTTAGAGACTTAGCATACATAGTTTGTTTACTCAAGGAAAACATAAACTTTTTTCTATTCACTAACACCAATAATAAATCTGACATGATCTTGTGTATCACTAGGATTAGCGTATATATTTATGAGGGAAACCCCATCAACAAAACGCATAAAATAAAACACACATACACAAACGATGCTTTGCTTTCTCTAGCATACATAATTACATAAACAGACAATTTTTTTTTTCTCAGAGAAAAGTAAAAGAATGTTTTACACGAGATGATATCATCTGTATCAATATAAACATATTATCGTAGCTGCGTAACCAGTAATAATGGCAAAAACTCCACCCATCTTCTCTAGTATTGGTATCACTAGTGCTTTATTTAGTTGAAACCTTTTATACCAGATTAATGACCGTTTACTAGCAGACATTCAAGTCAGGAGTGATTGTTACACCATTTACAATGTAGATATTTTGGTCTCAGAGTTTTTGTGTTTTGGTGATTACTTGTACAACATCTAACCTTTTATTAGGTGCAATATTGATGTGTTCAGTTTGAATACCTGAGTCTCAGACTGTTTAATTTGGAGAATATCTAAGATACTGTGTTTTATGGTGGAGCGCGTGGTCCAGTGGTAGAGCACCAAACCCATGATCGGAGGGTCGTGGGTTCGATCCTCCGCTACGGCCATGTGTGGTGTCCTTGAGCAAGGCACTTTTTCCGCATATGCTTTGTACTGGTACTACCCAGGAAGACTTCGAGCGTGATTTGTCTAAGTTGTAAGAACTTGTTTCACAATCGAAGTAAAATAAATAAGTTTAAAACAAAACTGTGTTTTATTTTGTTGTTGTTTTTGGCAACACAGTAAATTAGATTTCTTTCATTAATTCAATCATTTACAGTACAATGATTATAAACCTCAAATTCCAAAATTCATCATTTCTCAAAACTCCGGTACATATATTTCTGAAACATGACCAAGTGTTGCCTGATGAACTGGAAACAACTGCAAACACTGTCTTCAATCTTTCTTCCAGATCTGTATCAGTTACATGTTTGTTGTAACCTGCTGTGTAATCAGGAAGAAGGATGTTGGGTGTGATAAGGGGTCCAGGAATATACAAACAGTGTGATATAATCATCATCACCACAGTATCTGACCTGATAAGATCAACATTGTTGCATAACCCATCACTAAATACTGCCTCTGTTATTGTCATGTAACAGAGCAAAGGGAATACCTAACAATTAGTAAGTATTCTGGCTCATTTGTAGCTTTGATCTCTCTCTTCTCCCAAAAAAACTGTGTAAGATTATGAGGGTTGTGGAAGATTTGTAACAATTTAGGAGTTGATCCTTTCACTGTTATTCCTAAATCTGGAACACACCATCTGACTTGGTGAAATATTTAAATCCATGAAGAAAGAAACAAATAGATAAAAGGATTTGTCAGAGCTAACTACCAATTAAATAGGATAACAGGCAAAGACTAAGACTCCAACAGCTCAAGGCTATTTATTTACTGAAATATTTGAATTTACCAGTATATCATAACCAAACAGGACAGCCATGGTGGTCAGGCTATACAGAAGAAATTGCTTATCTGAGTTGGGAAACAGTGGCAGATATGTTTGAATGTATTTATTATAACCATGATTTGCTTTGTTATTGGCCTTAAAATCAAATGGTAAATAGTATATACATTTTATAAATGGTTTTAAATGACATTTTAATAACACTCAAATCAAGCAGTTTGAATTTCTTTTTTCCTTTTGTTTTGTTTGATCTTGGCTATGATAAATATCTTTAAAACAAAACACATACATGTTAAAGGACATCATAACAGCAAAACATAAATTCAATGTTCTGTTCCAACAAATTGTCTTATTATAAAATATGTGCAGTAACACTAAATTACCATTGTAGATGTCAAAGTTTCTGCATTTGAATAGAACTAATTAAAAATAATAAGCAAGAATGGGTATCAAACTATTTCCCCCAAGATTCTGAATTCTATAAATTATCAGTGTAAATGCTAGTCAATCGAACTTATCTCCATGCTGGTTTTGCCAGGATTGGCCAGAGTGGTATAAAATGGCTGTCTGTCCGAAATCATTTGTCAGGGGACCACATTTACGACTGTATGCTGATAATGTAGATATAAAGGTGTAACAAACACTGTTTATGGTGAACATAAAAACTAACAAGTGCACCCCAGGAGGGTTTGAAAGAATAGCGGTGTGTTAATGGTTCTATCTGTATCATATCTCTAGAGTTAAACATTTTACAAACTTTAATCTGTGTTGGTCCCGGTATATAAATCTCAGTTTGCTGTTCAGTGGATAACGAGACTTCCAGACTGAGAGTAACTGTTCTAAATCTGTATAAAATTTTGGTACACAGAACATTGATTGATTCAATCTTTAGCATCATTTTATGCCATTGAGGGCTAACAGAAGATCAGTTAACCTAACCACAGTTTCCTGGGATTCTGAAAAGTTAACCAGTACTCGAGCACACCCCATCTCCGCAAGTAACTGAAAACTTACCCACTTGATTCAGCAGTGAGAGATGAATGATAAGGAGACAAAATGTCATATACCAACCATACAAGAACAAGAACTGAAGAGTCTTTTGCAGAAATTCAGCAAGTTATTAATGGATAACTGCAAAAACAGCTTGATTCCGGCAAATTTTCATTGCATTTCTTATGCTCGGGTAACAGCCAAATCAGCTTGATTCTGGCAAATTTTCAAAATATCATTTTTAAAAATATTCAACCCAAAATTAAGCAAACAAAGACTTACTTATGAAAAGTTAACAAAATAGAAATTCTTGCACTATTTACAGTGAAACAATTAAAGCATTTTATAACCATTTCTGTTACACACAAATACTACGCCCTCAGGGGAAAGATACTAAAAGTCAATTTTCCCTACCAATCAACTTGATCCTGTAACATTTATTTTCCTATAAAAATACTCCTGTTATGACCATCAGGGTGAAAAATCTACAAAGTTAGTGGGAATGTAGAGACAAAACTGATCCAGACTTGCTTTTATATTGCAATGATTTAATTATTAACTGTACAATAAAAACAGTAAAACTTGTTTGGACGTTTCTGGTATGTCATCTGCTTTATGAATGATATATATTTCTTTTGTATTCGTGTGAAGGTTACTTGATGTACAAAATACAGCAAATAGTTGTAGCTAATTTTCTGCACAAAGTCAAAGCTTGAATGATTTTATCAAGACATGAATCAGAACAATGAAAAGGGGTTTAATTAATGTAGCAGACTACAGAGCAGAATTTCTAATGTTCAATTTAAGTACACTGAGAAATGAGTTCTGGCTCAATTTTGAAAAAGTAGCCATTAAAATATCTTTCGCTCAGAGATAACTCAAATATAGATTTTAAGAAATAATAAAGATGAAGGTTTAAAATGATTGCTTGCATTTCAGTGCACTAACACCAATTTCAACTTCTTGATATGTAAACTAAATGAATAATCCCCATTTGAATATATATATATATATATTATATAATACATTGCGCCTAATATAAATTCTAAGGATAAAAACTAAGAATTCAAATAACTGTTTGTATTTCAGAGCACCAATCTCAACTTCTTGATACCGGTATGTAAATTCAATAAATAAACGTTAATATAACATACCAGTGTGATAGTAACTTTATTTTTAACACCGGTTCCTGTTACATCTTATTACATTTCAATAATGCTTAACATGATCCGTCTAAAGCTTCAACAAGATGACATTTCGATGTCGGAAGGACAAGAATGTGAAGAAGTCACTGAAGAAGTGGGAAGCCCTCCAGATGTGTATATGACACTGACTGGGTGAGTCCCCCGCTGATATCTCGAGTATCATTGAGAACTCGAGATGAAATAAACATTATAATGTGATACAAACTTGAACATCACCCAGCACAGGAACAGTGCAGTTAAAACACTCAGATATGACAAAAGTGGTGCAGTGGATAAAGTGCTGGCTGCTAGGAAGAATGTATATTGCTTGGTCGAGGTAGAGCATCACACTCTGAAAAGTATGATAGTGGATACAATCCATTAGCAGGAGTGTGTGGTCCAGTGGCAGAGCATAGGACCCAGGATCAGGTACGTGGGTTCGATCCTCTGTCACACTATGTAAAGTGTTCTTGAGCAAGATGCTTCATCTGTGTATGCTTACTGGTAATACTGGATCTAGCCAGGAAGTCTAGAAGCATGATTTGTAATACTGCTGGTTCTACCCAGGAAGTCTTCAAGCATGATTTGTCTGTGTATGCTTACCGATTATACTGCTGGTTCTACCCAGGAAGTCTACAAGCATGATTTTTCTGTGTATGCTTATCGGTTATACTGCTGGTTCTACCCAGGAAGTCTACAAGCATGATTTGTCTGTGTATGCTTACCGGTTATACTGCTGGTTCTACCCAGGAAGTCTACAAGCATGATTTGTCTGTGTATGCTTACCGGTTATACTACTGGTTCTACCCAGGAAGTCTACAAGCATGATTTGTCTGTGTATGCTTACCTGTAATACTGCTGGTTCTACCCAGGAAGTCTACAAGCATGATTTGTCTGTGTATGCTTACCGGTAATACTGCTGGTTCTACCCAGGAAGTCTACAAGCATGATTTGTCTGTGTATGCTTACCGGTAATACTGCTGGTTCTACCCAGGAAGTCTACAAGCATGATTTGTCTGTGTATGCTTACCGGTAATACTGCTGGTTCTACCCAGGAAGTCTACAAGCATGATTTGTCTGTGTATGCTTACCGGTAATACTGCTGGTTCTACCCAGGAAGTCTACAAGCATGATTTGTCTGTGTATGCTTACCGGTAATACTGCTGGTTCTACCCAGGAAGTCTACAAGCATGATTTGTCTGTGTATGCTTACCGGTAATACTGCTGGTTCTACCCAGGAAGTCTACAAGCATGATTTGTCTGTGTATGCTTACCGGTAAAACTGCTGGTTCTATCAATGAAGTCTACAAGCACGATTTGTCTAAGTTGTAAGAACTTGTTTCACAACTGATGTAAAATAAATCAGTTTAAACCAATAACTAACAAAATTACTAGCCTCGATTAAACAACTGTCACCTGCAAATTAAATTGTTTCACAATCAATGTAAAATATTTTACATATTCATTTGGGGTGGATTTTATTTTTAGATTTCAATCAATATTTTCTATTAACAATTTTGTACATGGAGGGTGAGCCTGCAATGTGTCTTATTTTTGGCATCATATAACTGTTTAATGTCAGTATACCATAAAACACCAATTCATTTATTCATTTGAACTATTGTAGACCATCATCCGGTTATCAGTCCCTGCTTCTACCTTTACAGCCTCCAGAAGTGGACCATTAATGTACATATGTATATTCTAGTATACCATTATTTTTCATGGTCCCTCGTATACAGATAACCCTTGGAAATGAATAAGTTTAATTATGTTTTATTGCTCTCACATGAGATGGGAACAGACAACTGGCAGGCTAACATTTTAATTGGATAAGGATATATGATTTATAGAAATATGCACAATACCAGAGGGCAGAGGTGGTACACCTGTTTAATTAGTTGGTCAAAAGTTTCAGTGACCCCTTCAATCACTGCTACCTCTTTAGTTTCTCTTATCTCATAAGGTCCGACTGGGTGAAGTATTTTATATACTGCAACATGTCAAAGTCTATACTGCACACTTATAAAGATAACCTTCTTTAAATAATCTATTCTTGTGAAATGAATGGGCATTCTGGATGGAACATGATTGTAAAATAAAAAGTTCTGGTTGGGAATATGAAAGATAAAAAATGTTGGATGGAAGGAATCAGAGTTCTGGATGGTAGAAAAATAGTTGTGAACTAAATGTCCTGATGAGAGAAACATATTCCTGAACAGATGGTAAAATACATGTTCTGGATGCGGATGTATGGTAAAAATAAAAGTTCTAGCTGGAGGCAATAATAATTGAGAATGAGAGAAATTAAGTTTTCCAAGGGAGAAATAAATGTTTTGGACTGTATTGATGATGAAATAAAATTTCTGGATGATCAAATAGATGTTCTGGATTTATATAGATGGTGAAATAAATGTTCTGGATGGTGAAATAAAATAATGTTCTGGATGGTGAAATAAATGTTCAGGAATAAATGTTCTGGATTGTTAAATAAATGTTCTGGACAGTGATATAAAGTAATGTTTTGGATGGTGAAATAAATGTTCTGGATGGTTAAATAAATGTTCTGGAATAAATGTTCTGGATGGTGAAATAAATTTTCTGGATGCATATGGATGGTGAAATAACATTCCAGGATGGGAGGACAGAATGTTCTGGAGCGGGACATTAAAGTTTTTCTATGGAGGAAACAAAAGTTCTGGATAGGGAAATAATTATTGGATGTAAAAATCCTGCTTGGGTAATACTGATGTTTACAATGATGCAGAATCTCCCAATCGTGAATACTTCACCCACAATATTTATCTTACTTTTTGGCTTTTGCACTGTCACTTTGTTAAGTTTGAATATTAAACATCATTTTTATGCCATCAATGGCTGCATCGGTGGCATGACCATCAGTTATTACCTAACCACTCTTTCCTGGAATTCTGGAAAGTTAACTAGTACTCGAGTGCACCTATCTCCGCAAGTAACCAATAACTTTTCCACTTGAATGATGAATGACATTAATGTCCTATTTCAATCATCAGGGAGACTGTTGGTGGGTGGGATTTGAACTCACATCCCCTGGATTGACAGTCAGACATACTAACTGCTTAGCTAACCGAGTCAGGTGCACTGTTAGAAAGATATGTATTTTGATATTATCAAAGTCCAATAACATATTGTTCTATTTATACACAGATGTGCCAAGTGTATAAGAAATAAGAAAGCACTTGGCACCTTTTTGCACTAATGGGAGGTGGGGACATATAATGTATCAAACCACCAGTATCGACATCCTCACCCTAATACGTTGAGCATCACAATACACGGATTATTTGCGGTTGTGATTAGGTGGGTGTAGGAAGACTTAATACACTTCATTAGCTTCAACTTACGTCTACAAAGTTACATTTGTAAACTCCTCAAACTTGCCAAATTGTCTTCTGCTTCAATGGGCAAGACTTCTTCCATTTTCTTTCACAGCTAAAACGCTGACAAATAAAACTTGGTAATGGTTTGTAAAACGGATGAATCCACCACATTAACTTGTTCACAGGAAAGAATATTAATTTGTTTGGATCAAATTTGTCAAATTTAAGGTTCATATACAAAGTGGGCCGTACATCCTTACAAAGAGGTCAGTGTGTCGGCCCTTTTATATACATTGTCAACACATGATCTTTAAAGTATAACAATCCTCCCCTAAGCTTTATACCATATAAAGAAAAAGTTTATAATAATAAAAATGTTTTCTTGAGAGGGGAATATCCGATCATACAGCAACGTGAACTATCATGTTGAAAAACACGACAAGCTATCTGTTGCCAAGTTAAAGCTTCAGTAACCAAGTATCCGTTACTGCAAAACTCATTGTCTTGTTAACAAACCTGTTAAAACATAGTTCAATCCAAGTGACAAAGCAATACCCAAAACTGATCACATAACACAAACACACGTAACTACCCAAAATCAAAACTTTAACAAATGAAATGGAAAATTCTATTGTCTCCTCATTTAACCAAGTCTCAGCTCCATTTACACCTGAAATTTATCGACATTAAAGTACAACAAATCAGGCCGTCCTTAAAAATAAATTGTTTGCTATGCTCCTACCTACACACTCAAAATTGCTGCTATCCAAACTTTTTTATTGACTTTCAAAAATGTACATTTTTTTCCCCATGATTATGTCCATTTTTCTTTAAAATGACTATGCAAAATCAAAATTTAAAAAAAAAAAAAGTTATGTACCTACCCACATGAAAAATACTGGGTCCGAGTACACAAACAAATATTATTTTAAGGATGGTCTCAGACCTAACAAATCAGAAACCAAATCAACTGCATACAAAGTTTAATATACTTTTGACCAGAAAACTGGATAAGAAATAGACAGTTTATTTTATTATCATATGAAGGCAGCCTGGACAATACCCGCTATTCTAACTGTGCAGAGGTTGTTGATTTAACTGCGGCCCAGGGTGACAGGTTGGACAATGTTTGACATACACGAGTTGACAAGCGGACAAGCATCTGGCCCGCTAAACACAAGTCATCTGGAAGAAATGGCTTATCAATCTCAAAATACCTTTTATGTGGCTAAAATGACCCTTAATCTTTATACAGGTAATGTCCTGTTTTTGATATGGTCAAGATTGAGCAGGGCTAGTATTCCGGTGGTATTGCTCTCTTGACAGACATATCAACTTGATCTCCTTAAAAGGTCAACTATCACCATTTTAGATGTAGTAACAGGACCTAAATTATTTGTTGGTGTTTTTTTTTTGGTATAAGTAAGTTCAGTTTATACTAATTTATTCTAGCTTGATTGCAAAGAAAGCTAAAAGCTTATAATTAATTACTAACCACTTTCGAGTCAGTTTTCTGGGTAGAACCAGTACTAAACGCTGTTTCGGGTGGAGCTTGGGCACAACCTGGCAACCTTGATGTAAGCAGCCAACACTTTATCCACTAAATTACTGCCTGCTTTTATATAATTGCATTTCATAAATTAGAAGAATTTCAAGCAAGTTCTAATATAATCATGCCCTGTTCTGGTATGTGCTGTTTTACTGTGACAAGTTTGCATTATTTCTTTTGTCTCGGCACCTCATTACATGTTGTGTGTTGTGGTATCCATTTTTAGGGTCTTGCCCATGAAGGATTAATGATCAGGTCATCATATAATTGTATAACAAGCTTCTGGGTGTCACTGATTTATCTCTTGACTGCATTGGACAACAGTGACATCAATGACATAAACGGAAGGTGTCCATAATTGACCATGATGACGACTAAAGCTGTGACCGATGTCTCGACACAATGGTAGCATCTGGTCAAAACAGCTTGACCATCATTACTTTACACATGTAGTAAACTTGACCAGTTGTTAAAAGTAAATCTAAACTGACAATATTAACTACATGAAAGAAGTTGCTTGCAGCAGAAGTTCTTTGATAAACTCAATCATTCAAGCATTTGATCATTATTTAAGGGATAATTTATTACTACTGAAGTTGTAGTAAAGTACAAATTTTTGTGTTATAGATGTGCAACATCATTATGCCAATTTATCCTTTAACTGCTGCTTTCTTTAATAGATTCCTCAATCTTTATTTTTTTAAGTATTTCCATTACATTTAAAGGGATGTAGGCAAGAATTTCATTTAATGACAGAGAGCCAAACAATGTTCACCCATAATGCATCTGTGTCTATATTGTAAGTAATATCATTTAAAATTACTCAGCACAGCAACCACAGTACCACAAACATGCATTGCATTCTGTGAGGGTCAACGTACTGCAAACACGTATTGCATATCACATTATTTTGACCTCATTTGTGCACTGCTCTTCTGGCAGCGTTTTTTAAAGGTCAAATAAAACACCATTAAATTCCACACTACAGTATTTTGACATTCTAAATTAAAGTGGAATGTAAAAGATAAACAGTTTATGATCGCAATATTTCAACAGTTAGATATCATAATCCCCTTACAGTTATGTACATTACCAAAATTAGGTGTCCAATCCGGCAAGAGATGGAATAATACAGCTCACAGTCAAACTAGATTAAAACTATATTTTATAATATCATGACTGGTTATAAAATTCACCATGGTACACAATAACACATTGGGAGGACAGAAAATTTTGGATGGGGAGATTTAAGTTTTCGACGGGGAAACAAAAGTTCGAAGAAATAATTTTTGGATGTAAAAATCCTGCATGGGTAATACTAAAGTACTCGAGTACTGGTTAACCTTCCAAGATCCCTGGAGAGAATGATCGTCTGTTAGCCCTTAATGGCATACAAAAATTAACAAGCGCTGTCAGTATTAAATGTATTGTCAGTCAGCCTGGGCATGACTGGTACTGATATTTAGTTTATTTTTAATTTCAGGAATGTGATCGCAGTGAGTCTATAGCCCTGCTTGACTTTTTCTACTTTGGCAAATTATTTATCTATTGTCTTAATATACTGTGGCCGGACAAGGTTTCAAACTTACGACTCCTAGATTGATAGTCAGATGCACTATCGACTGAGCTAACCAGGCTCAACAGGGCATATTAAGACAACAGAATCTAAACATGGGAACGCCTCACTGACATAGACCTCTAGTCCAGCACTTCAAATTACTAAATAAAAACATAAAGTTTCTACATGTAACCACATGTGTATTTTAGTTTGAAATATGTGGCCACCATTTTCACAATTGTGAAGAATTAAGGCTTTTTTTTCTCATTAATTTCTCCTGATTTTACACAATCATTGAACGATAATTTCATTGAAACAATGTAATGTGACTAAATGCGCAAAAATAATCTCCCCGTTCAAAACCGACATCCAAATCCCTGTCAAATAATTATTATAAATTTTATTTCTATTCATGACCCTCCGAACAAGATTTTACATAAAATTAGTGAAATTCAATAGTTGACAAATAGTTGACTCGGGGCTTTGCACGTGTGGCCGTGTAGACAATTAACCAAAGTTTTGGGAGTGACCGCAATGAGTGATTGTGAATACGAGAGATTAGCAATATCATGCTGACAAAGTGACGTTTTGAGATTTTTCATTTAAATAATCTAATTGATGTCGTGATGTAAAGCATTTAACTTAACTTACATACAATACTGGTATTTAATAATGTTAGCTATTCAGTTTAGTACAACAAATGTGAGAAACGGAGTAGTCCAGTCAGGGTTTACAAGGTTTGACTCCCAGTTAGAAATTCTTCTTGTAAACAACCTTTCTTAATAATATTCCTGTCTGGCCACTGTCTCTGTGATGATTGTTAAATGACATTGCGTTTCAGATTGTCAGTCATCTCTCACCACTGACTAAAACTATAAATTACTTTTGGTGCAAGTTGGTGTGTTTGAGTGCTGGTTAACCTTCCACGATCACAGGAAAGAGTGGTTAGGTCATCTAATTGTCTGTCTGTCTTTATTGGCATAAAAATGATACTAAATATTTAAACCATTCTTAACAATAATGGAATGGTCTAACAACAGGGAGGATTGTGTCTATATTAAACAACTCTAGTAAGTTACGGGATAATCAGTTATTTAATTGGAAATACTGTTAATTAATACTGACCCCACTAATCCCCTGACCTAAACATTGAGTAAACAACAAACTCATCATTGAAGCATGTTCAGTTTTCTCCTTTTTCTCCAGTCAGTTTGGAGTGGTAAATTATGACACAGCTGTCAGAGCCCAAATGCTCCCCAGATTATACAAATTATTCCCCATATTTCTTTCTTTGAAACTCTCATACAGGATGCAAATGGCTTCAACACCCATAACAGGCTTCAGTAAAGTCCTTCACTCCTTCACAAGTCAAAATTTCAGCCAATCATCAGAGCCAGACAGAAGACTGCCAAGTAGGACGGTTTTGAGTTTTTTTTTCAAATCCATAAGCACCTTCATACAGGAGATTGTGAGATAAAAATCTTTCACTCATAATAAAGGATTAAAAACATTTAAGATGATTTGTTAAAGAAAGAAAAATGTCTGTCACAAGAATAATTTTTGTTTGTTATAATCACAGTGATTTGTCATTTCTTGATAATAGCCCTGTTTATTTGCATAAAAATTAAGTTATGATAATAAATTCAGCAGGAAACTGTCAATTAAATCATGGGTAATACATCAAAAATACCATGTTGAAAAGATAAATACCATAACAAAGTCTGCTTTCTTTGTAAGTACAAGACCAGTGGAAACAAATTGTACTTACATTTTATTTCATCAAACCAGTGTGTTTGTTTGTTGTTTTATATTCAGACATGTTCCTGTCAGAGAAATTTGTTGTTGCTTCTACACTGAATAAATATCTTAATTCATTTGGACACACTTCTCTAGACTATAATCAAAGCTTTGGGGTGTTTGGGGTTTGGATGTGCGTCTATTGAAGAGATTAATTTTTGTTCTATTGAGATCTTGTAATAATGGCGAGACAGCAAGAATGGTAATATCATTTTTATGCATTTATTCATACAGCTTTGAATATGTGTATAATCGCCTGCTGTCATATTAGATTTATTTAATTTTCATATCATAAACAAAATAATAGAAGCAATTTTTTGATTGTATTTAGTAAAAGGAGACTTTGAGGAAATTTTTTTTTCATTAATTTTAGCAATATATAGCTGCAATCTTGTACAATATTCAATTAAAGTAATTAATCAACATCTACAACAAACGGCTAAATAAAACATGGGCCAAGTTTCGTTGAATCTATAAAGCACACTATCCAAGGGAATTTATGTTAAGTTGTTCCGATCTAATCAGTGTTGTTCCCCTGGCCTGGTATTAGCTCAGTCAGTAACGCATCTGTCAATCAATTCAGGGATTGCAATTTAGTTCAAATCCCTGCCTGGCCACAGTCTAATGTTATACAACATTGCATCTTATTCTCATTTATCTCTCATCACTGATTCAAATGGTAAAGTTATCTGTTACTCGAGTACTGGTTAAACTTCCAGGATCCCAGGAGAGAATTATCGCCTGTTAGCCCTTAATGGCATACAAACATTAACAAGTGTTGTCAGTATTAAATGTATTGTCAGTCAGTCTGGGCATGACTGGTACTGATATTTAGTTTATTTTTAATTTCAGAAGTTCTGATAAGACATGTAAATCAAATAAACATGAAAACACAGGAAGTGATCATGCATAAAGCTCTTGGCATTTACCTGACATTAAAATTTGCATGCACACAAACACCCCCCCATACATGCATGCACAGGTGTGCAAATGACATGTAAACAAGATTACGGTGGCTAACTTCATTGAAAAATAAAGTCAAGAATACTTGTAATATGAAACTATGTAGAGCCCCATATCTGTGCCACTGTTTGGAACTCGACTGAGTATTCATTGTCCAGTGGGGTTGTGGGAGTCACTGTTTGGAACGTAGTAATTCACTAGTAGTTTCACGCCAAAAGTGAAAATTTATTCGAAAAAAAGGTGCACAGTTTTTTTATTAACAATTATGAATCCATACATCCAAATTGACTGAGAGCCAAATATTGTAGAACCTGCTGAGAATGAGCGTGATCATAACAGGCTGATCTCAGGGTACACATTGTAGCAAATGGTATAAATGGCGCGAATGTCAAGCTTGAATATTAGTCACACTCTTTTTTTTCTTCTTTTTTTTTTATTTAATAAATAAAATGCTTTGCATATACATGTATCATAACAGAGAAACTTGAGTTGTTGTGTAGTATGGACTAAAGTACAAAACTGTCAAATTACAAAATACGGGAACCATAAATTGTTACTACTAATAGTTTACTGTAACAAGCTTCAGGTATTCTAACCCTGTGTTACTAAATACGGCAGTGGTTTGTTCACTTGTGGTTTAAAACAAAACTGTAACTTTTAAATTTGAAATATCCAATTTTTTTTTTACGGTTCATGTAAGCCTGCAACTCAGATTACAAAATAACCTCTCAGTTTGACCTGAAAATAGCGAGCATTGTGAAATCGACACGTTAGAGTAGAAGTTTTGAAAATGGTTGCCGGTATAACAATATGCTTTTTGTAAAACAGATTTCAATTGAAACCTCACTATCAGAAACATTCCCTTTAACAAAACTGTTTCGACAGATAGCCTGTTCAGTTGTTCCTCAAAGAACGATTGAAATCATGGTAGCAATCAAATAATCATTCATAAACTATATATAGTTTACAATTTTGCACTTAAAGTTAAAATTGACACATGAAAAGAAACTTTATGAGGTTTTCACTCCTCCTTTCAGACAGGAGTTACTGAATGAAAGTTTCACGTTTCTTCATTTTAAAACATTAAAGAGCAGATTTGATAACGTTAAGTAATTACTTTAGTACAATATTTCCATCGACAATACATTTTCACACAGTATTCAAACTTTTCCCTATATAATCTTCACTATAAATAAACATCCGAAAATCAAATCAAGAACGCGAAAATGCAAACAAATACGAGCGATACGAAGCCGAGAAAAGTAATTGTTATTATTCAATTTTACAAAGCGTCTGAATAATGGATTTGAATTCATATCCCTCGATGTTTCTTCCCAAACAATCGATCCAGCTACCACTTCCCTACGCCATTTGTCATCAGAATCAACTGTTCTCTTACTTATGCTTGTGCTTTCAAACTGAAGAGAATTGAAATACAGCATAAAATGGAAGCAATTTTCAATCAGAGAGATAGGAAAGATCAAAGGCTGGAGGCAATCAGCTGATACTTGCATTCCTGTACATGCTTATTCAATAAAATATTATCCAATTTATTTGAATGTGATTTCAAGACATTAAGTGTCAAATTGATGCATTGAAACAATTAGGATTGGGACAAAAAATGTAGACAGTATTTTTAAATTAATTAGAAGTTGATTGTAAATTTCTCATGGGACACATGATACAGGTTAGGGACATGCCATTACATAATGCTAAGAAACTGCTAGAATGTCATATTGTAAGGATGCAAAATGTAAAGAAAAATAAACATATATATATATATATAGGTGGCCACATTTATAGATCAGTCAATATTCATAGATATGGCAACATTTATGGATATGGCAATATTTATAGACATGGCAACATTAAAAAATATGGCAACATTCATAGATATGGCAATATTTATAGATGTGGCAACATTTATAGATGTGAGACATCTTGTGGAAGTGTAACATAAGTTGGTGTTGAGGTTAACATCTCTCCTTCTTACTTCATTCACTGCCTGTACAAGTCGATGTATTGAACTTCAGGAAACAGATGTTTCATAAACCTTCTGATCTCGCATAACTCACATGTTCACTTTAATAATGCATGAAAATACATTGAGCACACCTTAATAACGGCAAGTCAGACATGCAACACTACAAGAAAGAAACAGTGCCTGGAACAGTTTATTAAAAACTGCTCTTGGTTTATTGTGCATCATTAACAGTGCTTTGCTTGACATCCAAATGAAATTACAAATTTTATGGATTATAATAAAATTTAAGTGAAGCACATTGAATATCCTTGGGTGCATTGACTATTTAATGGTGGAATGTCGGACCCATGCCCAAAGCCCTCAGCCAGGTACTTTATCCTCATTGTATGGAGCGGTTGTATCACAAGATTTTCATAATTAATGTAAATTAACGTTTTCGACATAAACCAACCAAGTAGTCAGCAAAAATTTATCATTGCGTCGCCAACTCCACCCCCACCCATATCTATCGATACACCCCTGCAAAGACCCCTGGGTAATATTAATTATTAAATCACGCTCTTGCTAATACCCATATCACAAACCTTACATGACATTGTGTTTTATCCACTGCATTCTAATATGTATCCCCTGCCCCGAGACCCACTAACATTATCCAAAACCAGTGGACTGTGCCCCCATTTAAATAGCATTTACCTCACATGTAAGTTCATAAACAACCACAAGTATGTTGTATCTTTCACAAAATATATTTGAGGCACTCGAAACTAATATAAAACAAAGACCATTTGTCATTACAGCAATTTTTTGCCCTTAATACATACAGATGTTATTTGTGGCACTCAGATGCAAGTCTACCTGACTGACAATCTTCAAAATATTCCAGAAAATGCAGTCTTTTATTTCATTTGATGATTGGCCAACAGATGTCTTGTTGTTTGTTCCAGCCGCACTATGCACCTGTGTGTTAATCTATGACCCCATAACACACAGAGCAGGAGATTAGGATGTTAGTACTTCCAAAGACCTGCAGGATTAGGTTTATGACCCTTTGTTGCCTAGTAATGAATGTGAGTGACCTTGACATCTTTGATCAGACTGATGTTCTCACTAGTTTCCATTAAAAGAACATTTAGGTAACTATATACAGAATGGTACATAAGACAAATTAGTAAAAAAATGCAAATTATCTGACTGGCATTTTTTTTCTCTCTGAAAATTCATATTTCTAATTACAGAAATTACCATATGTATCTTGGATTATAAGAAGTATGTTTTCTCAAAGTTTTTTATTCGTGAAATAAAAAAAATTTGAAAATACTCTTGTTGGATTTCTTTGTTCAACTTATAATGTTACACACCACATACTAGTACACAGGGTTCATTGTTAAATTACAACTCGACCCCGAGAAAAACAAGGTTCATACACAAACCAAACATTCTGTTTCGCATTATAGCAGCCTGCATGTCTTGCACATTAGCTAAGTTATAACCGCATTGTTGCTTTTGAAAAAATAATTTTGACGCACAAATATGTACATTGTGTGCAATAAAAATACATAACAATTCTACGTTTTATGATGCAATAACTTTATTATACCTTTGTATAACAACTTAAACTACACCTCTGGTTGGCACTATAACAGCAGACTGTTTATGATGACAATAAGAACCGGAATTATAATTCACGTCTGCGGAGTACTGTCTCCGTAATTTCAATTCGGTTTGTATTGATTTACAAGAAGAAAGGATTGCACAGAATCCTGGGAAATCATGAAGAGATTTAAATGAGATTTGGTACACAACAAGGAGATGTAATCAGGTTGATTGTACGATACCGCAACAGGTGCACAGTTGTTGTAGCATTGTGAACTTAGCCAATCATGGGGCATCGCATTTAATAGGGATTAAAGCCTTACAAAGTGTGTAATAGTTTACAATGGACAAATTATATATGATATATCAACTGGGCACAAACAATGATGGCTACGTTAAACCATTGTTTGATTACTATTATTGATTTGGACAAAATAAATGTGATAATGACAACATTCAATGTGTCAGAATAGAGATTAAATCAGCAGGCATCGCAGGACAGGAATATAACCACGACAATGTCAGGATCGGATCTGGTTTCCAAATTTCTGCAACATCATGTTTTGAAAATATATCACATACAGGACTTAAACTAATGGGCTTAAATTTATGATTGTCAAACTCTGATATCGACATCTGTAAACATTTTTTTTTTTTTTATGAATTTAAATAATCAACACAAGATATGACTTTGTTAAATATTTATAGCAGAACTACGAACACAGTAACCTGAGTAGAATCAAGTTACTCAGTTGCAATTCAAGGACTCCTATAGGCTTACACTCATGACCTATATCAGTGAAAATAAACTTAAAAGATCATAAGACAGTGTCTTGGACCACTTGGTCAACTACTGAAGATGTTCAAACAATGATTCAATTGAAATGATTGATTGAATAGTTAGCGTTTTATGCCATTGAGCGCTTACAGATGATCAGTTAACCTAACCACTGTTTCCTGGGATCCTGAAAGGTTAACCAATACTCTAGCACACCCATCTCTGCAAGTAACTGATAACTTTCCCAAATGAATAATGATTCAACCAAAACTGTTATTTGCAACTTTCAAGGTGGTGGCAATATAATCATTAATTATATTATGATAACTTCATAATGTTTTAAACTATCTTACTTTACATGGATTGCAAAACAAGTATTTATTTCAAAACTCTTTGTGAGTAGAACCAGTACTAACCATATACAGATAAAAGGTCCTACTGAAGACACAATCATGTCTATGGCAGGGCTCAATACCATGATCCTTCCATCCTGGATCCCATTGTCTACAACTGAACATGGTTCACACTTCATTTAATCAACATGACTGGATAGCATGGGGACAGTCAAGTCCATTGATAATATTTTTATAGAATTAATTTAATGTCAACAAATTTTATATACATAAACAAACAATCAGTTAGTTAAACACTTCTTTGTGTTTATTTAACTAACAATGCACACATGTCTGGTATTCAAGTTCAGGTCATCATGGAATGACATTAAGGTGGACAGAATTTACTTCATGTACACAATAGTTGAATACCCATAATGCAGCAGTGTGTCACTCTTTTGTTTTCTGCGAGTGCCATCGTCAAAGTTACTAACAGTGAGATGTCACACATACTAACCAAACAATACTTTCTTATATTACTGTAACTGCTAACTTGCCATGTCTGTTGTCTCAAAGCTACCATTTACACGGTTTGCGCAAATGTGTGCGTATCCATGGCGATATTCACAGGTTACATCCACTGCAATGACCAAACCCATTGTTGGGTGACATATTTAATTATCTCGGCATTAATAACTTTTCCCTTTATAGCTCCGATCCCTGCACACCAATCAGTGAATAAGTCTTTAATTGCCAACATGGGATCAGCAAAATGTGGCCATATTTCTTCTCTTGTTGAATGACTTTTAGCAGTTTTAGCAGTCATAGTGTATGTTGAAAAACAGAAGCATCTGTTTACTACATGCAGTTTCATCATCATTTTAAAGTATTCATATATATATTCTGATATGTGTAGTAGTAAACACAGAATGGATGAGTTCTACAAGTCATTAACCGATGTAACGTCACATAATTAATTTACAGCTAAGGATTCAGTTTGCTTCTCATTTACTAATTACATACTAATTGCAGCGTTCCTGCAAGACATAAACCTGCAGCTGTTGCTCTTGTATCAGCAATGCAGACAATATGCAGAAAATAATAAATAACCCATAAAGCACTGAACACTCTGACAATTTTCGTCATTTATTCGTCATTCATTTGTGGAGCATAATAATAACATTAATTTTTAACGAAATCACAAAATCTAAATCTGCATGCTAAGTTTCATGCTGACATGCCATAATTATAGGATACAGTTTTAAATTTAGAACTCTGTAGGAAATCCGCATTCTCCTGTATTTTGTTTCATAAAAAACAATAAAGAACATATTGTTTATCAATTAAGAAACAAAACAGCCCACTTCTCCGCCCAGCTTTACAATAAATTTATATCAGACCAACCAAAACAGCAACACATTTAACAATGATATGTAAACCAGATTTCCTTTGATACAAAGTAATAATTCATGATTAATCTGCCAGTTTCTAATACAATAAAATCACATTAAATCAAACCGCTCGAGCCGAAAGTTTGTTTGTGAGGATTTTCCCAAGGCCCCCCCATTTTTCCGCTTCTAATTGTATATATAGCTTTTGTCCATTTGAATTGGTCATTTTCTTATTAACCCTTTACTTCATATATACGCCTTTGGTCACCTCTAATATAGACACCTTTGGACACCTCTAATAGAGAAGGCCTTTGAATTATTGGGTGAATTATGTTTATATTTACTGACAGAGTGGAAAACAGAGCAGGAAGTGTTCAGATTGTTTGTTACAAGCAATCTGAACTCTTCCTGCACTGTTTTCAAAGGCCTTCAGTGATTGGTGCAGTAAATCGCGTATCTATGGATCAGTTAAGGGTTAACTGACCAAGTTAATCTAGATATTAAATAGGTCCATGACAATAAGCATTTGATCAGCTCTAAGATAATAGGTCTTACTGCAACAGAAAGGGTGTTTTCTGACTGCAACTGCTAGTCAACTGACAATTAAGAATGTTGAACCAATTAAAACATACGACAATAACCATAATAAATAGGCGTTTTCCCTCCACACAGTTCCAGCACAAATAAATCAGACTCCATATTGGAGGTGGTAATCGAGAGACATTATAATTTCGGTTTATTGCATGGCGCAGCCTCTTTCTGCACATTTTATTGTCTCTTTTATTTTATATAGATTGTTTTTGTATTGTTTGTTGGAAAACATGAAGTCATACAAGAGTGATTTTTTTCTATAATATTTTTTCCTGTGTAACTCAATTATGAGTCTGCCATCTTTAAAATTCACTGAGAAGGGAAATGAAATTGGGAAAGGATGGAAGTTACACTAACTTATTAATCAAAGTTATTTTCAAATCATGCTTGAAGCCTTCCTGGGTAGAATAGATAGAAGGACCAGTACTATAAACATAAGCAGATAATGTGTCTTATTCACGGGCACTACATATGGCCGTTGTGAGTGATCGAACCCACAACTCTTCAAACCTGGATCTATTGTTCTCCCACTACACAAGGCACTCTACTAATATCAGTCCCACATAAAGAATTTGTGGTCATTGATGAGGAGATGACGTCATCTGAGATGTTCTTAATGTTGGTCCTTTTTCGGCAATGGTTGTTATATCTAACAAACGGGAGCAACATCAACAAAATATAAAGTAAAATGGCACCAGTATATAAATGCAGAACACTACACATTTAAATTTTATTCAATCAGCTCAGACGTCACCTAAAAAAGTGGACTTGTCACTTCCAGACAATGATGTAGGATTGACATTAACAATTCATTTGTGGAGCACATGATCCAGCGGTGGAACATCAAACTCAGGATCAGAAGGTCGTGTGTTTGATCCTCTCCCACGACTACGTGTGGTGTCCTTGAACAAGACACTTATTCTGTATATGCTTAGTAAATGCTCTACCAAGGAAGACTAAGAGTGTGATTTGTATAAGTTGTAATAACTTGTTTAACAACTGAAGTAAAATAAATAAGCTTACACTAATGATTAACAAAATAACTGACCACAATTAAAAATTGTCATTTGCAAATTGACAGGACAGGAATATACAGAACTTTTACAAAAGTTTATGAAGTCCCTCCATCCCTGTACTGTTAAATCAGCAGACATACAAGCAGCAACTGCTACATAAACCATAACTGCGGAAGAAGACACATCAATTATCATCTGATGTAAAAACAAAATAGATAACACTCCAAATAATGCTGTAATTCTATTAGATCCTCAAGCAACATTAGAAATCATTTCTTTATCTTCAGTGCCTGTTTTGGCTTCAAAATTAATCCGAACAATTCATCGCACAGAACCTAATAGACAGCACAATGTAGAGCAGATCTAAGCAAGGTATCAGGGAATATCATAGAATTGCAGAAAACATTCCAATAAATAGATTGGCAATGGATCTGCAGTGCCATTATGGAGTTGGAGAACAGCAACATATCTTTGTAGCATGAAACAAATTCAATTTGAAAATTGGAATGTAACAATGCCGACCAATAATTCCCCTAATTTCAGACGTCTCAGAATAGATAAAATATTGCAATACAGGTAATTACATGATGAGATGTGGCTTTATGTAATTGCACTAGCACTGGCTTGTGCCATGTATCTCATCAAGCAGGGAGAAAACATCAGAAACAGCATCGGAGAGATGTGTGGGAAACAACCATGATTATGTCAAACGGAGTTAATACACCTGGCCGATTACAGGGGAACTATATTGTTATAAACAAATCTGAAATATCAGCATGATTCTACATGTCACAGGGATGCTCCAGTCTTTCTTAGCTACTACTACATATGTATCCCGTTGTGATGTGTGGCATTTCTTTCTAATGAATTCAGTTGCAGTGCATTTTCTTACGGAGGAGTGCTTGACTCCAGGTCAATGAGTCACAGATTCAATCCCCAGAAAATGCCACATGTTGTGTCCTGGATCGCTTAATGCACTTTGTCCCCATGCACTTAGATCTGGTTCTACCTAACAAAACAATATCTAACATGATCTTCAATATAGCTGCTGTAAAAACTATTTTACATGAGAACTATTTCCATGGGAGATGTAAAACAAATGAGATAAAGTAATTTTCTAGTGTTTTTTTGGGTGGAGTACTCCTTGTAACAAGGTGTATCATAAAAGCGAAAAACAAATTTGATTAAAGCTTCAGCAATATTTCGTCTTCCTACTTGCTGTCCCATGGACATTCCGTCTGCAGATGCCAGACACATTACCGAGCTGTGTCGAAGTCATTTTCAGAAGAAATTATTTTTTTACCCAATTAAAGATCTACAAAACAGATCTTAAGGAAAGTAAAGGAAACTGGTGAAGCAATTACATTGTATATTGTAAAATGTGCCATAACAAAAGATTTACAAGGACGATCAGTGCACTTGAAATATGTGTAATGTCCTTGTATATAAATTGAAAAAACAGGGGAAAAAAATTGGAATATAATACAACCTACAAAATTGTATTTAAAGTAGGGAAATAGCACATCATCTGCTTTATCACAGATAAGTCACTACAAGACAGAAATGATAAATGCACCCCCAACTACCTGGCATCTTCCATTGGCCATGTGGAACATTTCTACTGGTATAAACACATCATGTATGTTTGGAGTCCAACTTGATACCCAGTATCTGCTGTTATTAATAGCCTGTCTGTGTCTATCTGAGTATCAGTGAAGTGGGACACAGAGAACATGTTCAAGATGCTTCAACATTGAAATGAGGAAATTCTGAAAAAGAAACTTGGAAGGGAAAAGACAGCAAAATGTTTTGTGCTATTAATACAACATTTTTCATACATCCTGTCTGAGAACATTTTTTTTTACAAATTACCAACATCCAGTATGAATATTATTAAGAAGACTTGGACTGCGTCATTCACTGTCTTTCTGTCTCTGCTGTATATCAATGTGCTTTATAAACGTTTCAATATAGGTCAACCAGTCCATTTATCATACAACCAATCAAGATGCTGAGTATCCCAGGTGACATTGGTAGACAGGAAGTTGCCATATTTACATCCTGGTATTACAACAAACACAGACTGGCATACAGGTTACATGGACTGGTTTCTCCATTCTGTAGCACCTGTCTACTGCTTGTTTCTTGTGAACATAATACATCAGTCAAGATTCCAAACTATTTATAGCTGCTATAACCCAACAATACAAAGCTGCTGAGGCTGATAACCCAGAAAAAGACATTTCAGTTTCTAATATTTATAAACACTAACATTTAACTACTATTTTATCCCCCACTGCCCAACAGCAGGGTAAAGTAATGGTCTTCATCTGCCTGTGCATCCATCCCTCTATCTCATTTTCGTTTGTGCTCAATAACTCTTACTTGCATAAAATGCAACACATTTTAGGTGATATTTACAATTAATGTCTCTGGCTACCTTCTGTGCTAAATTAAATATTAAGACAGAGCGAGTCTCTTACCCACTACCCCATCTATGAGAGGCAAATGATTTCAAGTCAACATCTTAGATCATTTAAGATTTCGGTAAACAAGGATGTTACCTGCAATCTGCCCATCTAAGCCATCGGCACAGCTGGCATTGAAAAATTATAAAACATGCCACTAGAGGTCCCTCTAGATCATTAAATGTATTTTAGAACTCGGTAGCATAAATAAACACTTGTGCAGAAGTTCGCCTTAAATACTTTGTGTGGGCCAGTTCTGGCCATTATTGGACCATTACACATTTCAAGTTCCGATACAGACACTGAGTGAGGGTGTGGAAGCTAGAAGGCAAGATGAGGCTCTCTAATTATAAAGTAATCATTACTAACGAGTACACTGATGGACTCTGGAATGGTTCACATGCCAGTCAGGAATTTGAAGCTTACCAATACTATTACAACTGAACACAATTCATGGGTCATTTAATCTTATGAGTTATGGGATCTATTTTCAAAGGACATACTTATTAAGATATAAATAAGATTGAGGGCAATGAGGTTTGTTTGTATCCATTATTACACCAATATTTGTGTTGACCCTCCCTCTATGGTCGAGTAGTCATGATGTTATTTTCTCAATATTAGTTTATTTCTCTCAATACTGAGGTCTTGGGTTAAAGCCCAGCTCTGTTAAAGGTTTTATCTCAAAGAGAAAGCTTACCAGTTATTTGCTGAAGGACAGTATCAAGCTGTTTTTCTATTCAGAATCAAAGTGCCAGATGTCTTCCTGCACTGGTAACACTGGATGCCAAACATATAACCTAATGTATTAACATGTTATGGCACTAAGCCCCATACACAAAAATATATTTACGTCATTCAGTGTTTCCTTAATTTAAATATACTCAAATGTTCTTCTATGGGGCTTAACAATTCGATATGTTTTGCTATCATCCTGAGTGAGTTAAGTGATACTTTATATAAAATATTGGTTTCAGTAAGTTGGTTGATTGAATTGTGATTGCAATTCCATGTGCGAGACTATTGTTGCAACCATTATCCAATAAAATCAATGGGCACCACCATTACGCTTTGCAACATGATTTTGTCTTTTCAGTCTACCTCCATGACCTTGATGTAAAAATTACTTTACAGAATTTTGATTAGGATTTTAAGGCTGTTTTCTGTTTGCAACAACATCTGTTTTCCAATAAAAAAAAAGAAAACGGTAAAGAATTGCAAAGAAGCAAAAAAATTAGAAAGAATACAACGAATCCCTGCATACGTTTGTGCTAAGCAATAAAGTATTTTTCTAATTGTTTTTGACCTTGCATATTAATTTAAAAAAAAAATTATCTAATTATTAAGGCCTTTATAAATTAATTGCTAGATAATCATTATCATATGGCTTAATCTTATATCATCTAATGGTGAATTGAGGTAAAAATAAAATTATGTAAATGAATAAACTAAATTTGTTTTGGTGTAAGATTATATATTTCATCTCACATCACCAAAAATGATATATGGCTTTTGGTGATCACTTGATGAAACATAATTTGATCTTACACCAAAACAAATATCGTCTATTAAGTATTGCTATAGTAACTGTTGTAACTTTATGATGTCATTGCCAGATATGCACATGAATAAAACGTTCTCACCAAGGAAGAAAAATGGAGTCTGAAAAGAAATCTCATACTTTAACATTTAGTTACCATGCTTGTAATTAATATACAGCCTAGCTGAGGAAGGCGTGGAGGTCAACAACCCATCATGGAAACAATCTCAACTGACATTTGAAAGTTTATTTTCAAGAACTATTTTCATGATAACTATTCTGTTCATGTTGGTTAAGTAACACCTGACTCACTCTAAACCAACAAACATTACCAAGTGGCATGTCTGGTGGAGTTGTGCCCACTAAATGGTGTAAATATCCCCATGTTTCTGCAGGTCAACATGGCCTCCATCCAGAGCATTGTACAAATATCTTGTTGGTAGAATGTAAATATTATTGCTTTCTTTTCTCATTAGTGCTGATCTGGTCAAGATTTCTCTGATATCAATATCCCCAGTGGAGCATTCAACCTCAGTTATGTCTGCTGCTATACTTTATATAATGGGAAGCAAAGAGCAGAAAATACCCCAAAGGACATAAAATATGCCAAACATGACATGGACGCTATCTGGATTCTTTTTTAGTTTGTTCACTACATTTTGTTTCTCCTTTTTTTTGAAATAGGTCAATATTGTAGACTTATTTTCTTCTACAAAAGAGGAAAACTGCCTTCAACCCGATCAGAAACATACGTTTTTTATGTTCTGCAATGAAGTAAGAAAGTAGTTCTGGTCTTAAGTGTCATTGTAATAAACAAATTCCTACACCAGTGGTTGCTGATTGCTTTTAACTAGTTCAGGCAATAATCAGAAGTTCAAAGTCCTCGTATATACCAGCGCAAAGACACTTCCAGGTATTCTAGCTTACAAACTGTACAATAACCGTGTCGATTTCTTGACATTTACAGATTTATGTTAATAGAAATTAAATGTTGTGAGAGCATTATTATTAAAACTTTGAGCCAAGCTGATACAGCCTTATCACCCTGGTGGCATTATATAATGGATTTATCTGCTGATGGAATTTACTCCCTCTTGTAGCTAAGATATAGGAGAGCACTTAACTCTCATATCAAATTTATTAGATAACTTACTTTCTTATTATTAAAGATGTGTCAGATTTGGGGGATAAAGGGTATAAACTATGTCTTAAGTATTTAGAGTTATTTCCCCTACATTTACTGTACTCCATTTACCATGTCTATAGTATTACTCAAGGGTTTATATTAAGTAGCATTATATTAATTAAGTATTCACTGTTTCAAGCTTATGTAACAAGCAATTTAATTGAGACAAAATGGGAAGAGCACACTTCCTCACCGAGCCTTAAGCTTTATTGTGGATGCTCTCTACTAAAACAATGACATAACTGTCTTTCTGGTTATTAAAAAATCCTTGATTATGGAGTTTGAACTTTGACCTTGTACAAAATGGTATGACCTTTACTACAGAACTTACATAATTGTCTTTCTTGTTATTTCCCTGATTCTGAAGTTTGAACTTTGACCTTGTACAATAATGTCATGATAACCTTTACTACAGAACTGACATCAGTGTCTTTCTGGTTACTTCCTTGACTGTGGAGTTTAAACTTTGACCTTGTACAATAATGTCATGATAACCTTAACTACAGAACTGACATAAGTGTCTTTCTGGTTACATTCTATGAGCTTTGACCTTGTACAATAATGTCATGATACCTTGTCTACAGAACTGACATAAGTGTCTTTCTGGTTACATTTTTTGAGCTTTGACCTTGTACAATAATGCCATGATAACCTTTACTACAGAACTGACATAAGTGTCTTTTTGGGTACATTCTTTGAGCTTTGACCTTGTACAATAACGTCATGATAACCTTTACTACAGAACCGGCATAAGTGTCTTTCTGGTTACGTTCTTTGAGCTTTGACAATGTACATGATGACCTCTATTGAAGAACTGACATACTTTTCTTTCTATTTTAAAAATGGAACCTGGAACTCTGGGTTTTATTGTGAATAATGTGATTCAATGCTAATTCTGATGGCCAGACAAAACATTGCAAAATAAATCAAATAAATGGCTACAACTTTGTATAAAATCCTGTCTTCAATAATAACATTGATATAAGCAATACACCCACCAGGCACCATCCACACAAAAGACACAACTGACTTGGTGTACTGATTAAAGACCAGAGATGGGTAATGAGGTTTCTTCAAATATTTTGATATAGGTATCAAACAAATATTAAATTTTGATGTTTAGGGCTAAGGATTAGTGTTAGAATCTAATTAAAATATGAAGAATTGCCTCTTAAACCTTAATTTGAGAGGCTGAATAAAAGGAACCAATTTATATTGAAAGAAACTCCTAAACCAAAGGTATAATAACATACACAGCAACATTATGCACTCCCAAGTAACAATGATAACATGAAGACTGAGTACTATGTTTGATCTATTTAAGCAGTGACTTTCCTCAGGACCGAGAATATTCTCTCCTTCATGATAACAATCCATGAAATAGATAAATCTGTTTACTTTATATTAAACATAAAAAACATTATGTTTTTTTTATTGACCCGACAGTGGTGGATAATAAATAACCTTTACTGATTGGCTGATCACTGGCGATGTGAAGTTTACGTCTTATTTCCTCGTAAACTGGGTTGGGTAATTCAGTCCTGGAACTATCTCAACCGCATTATCTTGTATGAAATAGATCATGTCTGCTCGACTGTTTGTCTGTCCATCTTTATAGTTCTATATCTGGCTATATATCAGCCTATATCATCACGGGGTATCTTTATCAGCCCATCTTTGTACACACACTGTAACTACACCCTAACCTTCCACCAACAACATTTTTTAAACAACCACAATTCCTTTAACTAATGTCATTACTGTTCCCCACAACAAATAAAATTGGAACTCCCATGAATTAAAGGTGTCACTCTCTAGAAATAAAGTTGCTTATCTTATCTTATCTTATACATTTTACCCCATCAAATTTATCATTTTGACCTTGTGAGCCATGTAAAAGAGCATGACCTTCACGTTTGGATATTAGCATGATTATATGACTGACTCTTAAATATAAAAACTACCCTAAATTTTAGGGAAAATAGAAATGAAAAAGTTTCACAGAATGTTGAATTTTTGTGACAGACACTCAACAATGGTGATAAGTCTCTGTACAAAGCCAGCCAGAACCGGCAGCGTAAATTGATGGGAAGAGTATAACAAGTGAGGCACACATTTTAAATTAGTGAAACTGTAGAAACATTGTAATTTTAACTGTTCAGACAGCCGCCATAAATACTCAGTGAACAATTACTGGAAACCATTCTCAACTGACAGTAATCCACAAGTCTTTAGTGCTGCATATGACCTACATATTTGCACCTAATCAGTGTGATGACCTTCAAAGTACTCACAACTTGTACACGAAGTAATGATGACCTCACTGTTATGGTTGACCTTTATGCATAATGACCTATGTTAATGATTACCAAATTGGTGACCTTGAAGTTAAAATGACCTCTTATTGATGATGACCTATATGTAATAATAACCTCTAATTACATTGATGAGTGATGATGATCTTGAAATACTGTTGACCTCTGCTGACGACTGCTGACCTCTAAGAAGCGATTTTTACTAGCGAATTGATAATGATCTCAGGGTAATGATGACCTCTAAGCATTGAATGACCCGTAAGTAATAAAGACTCTAAATAATGATCAACCCCTTATAAAGTTATAAATGATGTCCTCTAAGTTACTAAATGAACAGTAAGTATTGATGACCTTTACATACTGATAACCTTTAACCTCTAAACTAACAATTAGCAACCATCCCACAATAACAACCTCCAGGTATCTGCAATTAACTTCCATTAATCTCACACTATGATATTTAAAGCCGTTTCTTGTTTGCATGTTAGAAACAGTAATGAATTCCATGGTGAATCAATAAGTCAATTATGAAAAATAAAATAGATAATAAAAGTCTGTGAATTTGATTCAAATTTATAAACTTCATTGCAGCTTGGAGCAGATGCCTTTATAAATTGGTGCTGATGCAATTACCATATGCAATATTCCAATGGTTAAAGGGACATGCAACAATGTTAAAATGTCTGTTCATATCGAATTACACTTTACACGTATGGACCATAACCTTATGAAGATAGTTCCTGAATCTTTGTATTAAAGAAATTATTAACATTTTTTTACAGATCTAATTGAAGTGATGTCAGTTTAGAAAATTTGATTAAAAATTCTTAAACAAAAATATGTTGATATTCTCTTTGAATTTTTCAATCAAACTGATAAAAACAGAAAACAACATAATTTGATACCACATTTTGTCATATTATTTTATATGAATGTGATTATGCAAAATATGATTGATTTCGAAACAAAAATTTAAGGTTCAGCATACATACTGGGATATTTCAACATCATTATTATTAATTCTGTATCACCTGAATAAATATTAACATTATGAAGATAAATTAATTTCAGAACAAGAGTTACAATGTAAGTGAAAACTGAAAAAATTTGTAAGTGTTCCTTTAATATCTAAGTTAAGCAGGTAATTAAATATTTCCCCAAGACGGCTCTATTTAGGAAACAATATAAAACATAATAACATCTAACAGTTTATAGGCACTTATACACAACAGAAATGTGATAAATAATGTGCAGAAAGATAATATTGTTTACAGCGGCAACACTTCAGTAAAGATGTCGTCTGTAAATCATATTACATGCATATGAGATAGGATAACAATTTACCAGCCCATTAAAAAATAAAGCATGATTATAAAATTGTTATCTTTAATCATCAATTTGTAATTTCCATACCTGAAAACTCTCTAATAAACTTTTAATTATAAGATGTGCAGTGCAATCTTTAAATTAATCATATTTCATAAAAAGAAAAAAAAAAGAAATTTTGTCTCTTTACTTTGTTCTGTTTACCTGGTCACATTTACTTTAAACTTTATTCAAAATCAAGAATTTATCTTCATTTATAAACCTGTTCCATAAACATTCAAAATCAAGAATTTATCTTCATTTATAAACCTGTTCCATAAACATTCAAAATCAAGAGTTTATCTTCATTTAAACATGTTCCTTAAACATACTTCAAAATCAAGAACTTATCTTCTTTATAAACATGTTCCATAATTTATCTTCATTTATAAACATGTTACATAAACTTAATTCAATACCAAGAATTTATCTTAGTTTTTTAAACATGTTTCATAAACTTTATTCAAAATCAAGAATTTATCTTCATTTATAAACATGTTCCATAAACGTAATTCAAAATCAAGAACTTATCTTCTTTATAAACATGTTCCATAAACTTTATTCAAAATCAAGAATTAATCTTCATTTTAAAACAAGTTCCATAAACGTTATTCAAAAGCAAGAACTTATCTTCTTTATAAAATTGTTCCATAAACTTTATTCAAAATCAAGAATTTATCTTCATTTAAACATGTTCCATAAACTTAATTCAAAATAAAGAGTTTATCTTCATTTAAAAACATGTTCCATAAACATTATTCAAAATCAAGAATTTATCTTCATTTAAAAACATGTTCCATAAACGTTATTCAAAATAAAGAATTTATCTTCATTTAAAAACATGTTCCATAAACTTTATTCAAAACCAATAATTTATCATTCATTTTAAGTTTTCAAATGTACCGATGTAAATACAAATACACCTTTTCACCTACATACAAAATAGTAACAATATGAAAATAATAATCTCCAGTATGGCGATCTCGAATTTTGTATTTATAATAATTATTAACAGTTTTTAAAAATTTAGTATCATCTTGCATGCTTCGAATAAAAATCTTAATAAAATAATACTTATTGACCGATCAATAATAACAGAGAGTAATTTTTTATATCAAAATTGCTATTATGTGTCACAATAATTTTTTGTATGCAATATAAATAGAAAAGATGCCATTTCTGTGTCAGAATGTACCATCTCTGAGCAGCACATTATGTTACACTGGTTACCAATGGCTGTTAATTCAATAAAACTTATGTAAATGTATGCTGTAATATTGTCAGGGAAAACTGTACACATTTACATATCAAACACTCCGGGGAGGAAATCAAGTAAACAGATCAATTTCTGTTCCATCGTTTTAAATACAAGTGAGCTGAGCATCAGTATATTTTGTCTGCGATCAACGATTCCTGTACAGTCAACTTTGCACCTAGTATAGCTGTATACATGTATTAGCAGATTCTTATTTATGTCAACTTATATGGTTACCGTATATCCTCGGCCATAAGTCGAATTTTTCAGACTCCAAAATCACTCTCTGAATCCCTACTCGACTTATGGCCCCGTCCTAGTCCCGAGTGATGATTTTTTTTACCAACAGTCAGCTCCTACTGAAGTTTTGAACGTCGAATTTCAGTTTCAGCAACAGTCTATATGAACAATGACACCAAAGTGCAGAATTGAATTACACTCTTGTCAATCAACTATGCATCTCGCAAACACAAAGGATGATTACATCATACGTGGAAAGTTACTTTGATCATGGAAAACTCTGATTGACAGTTGAAAAAAATGATCGGTTTCAATTAGACGCTTGATGTTTTAACTCTATGCAAGGGAAACCTTGATCTTGGTCAGCCGAACGATTGCGTTGCCTAGCAACCTATACGATGTTGGCACGGGGTGTAAACATATATGCCGAAAATTGCCTTGGGATATTTGGGTCAGAAGTAACCGATTATTGCAATTTGCATTCCCACATATGTGGTGACACTTATCCACGGATTACAGAATATACCAAATATTCAACAGAAGACTGCATTTGTTTGTCGGCTGCATATTTGCCGTTGATTCGATAACGGTACATGAACGTATACTGGCGTAAGGTCAGTTGTGAGTGCAGGCAATCGCTACTGTAGGAATTTTAATATTTAGGTGACCCAAATCTCACCCACTTCCTTTTCGAAAATTCTGGGTCGACTTAAGGAAGGGTCAATGCAAAAAACTGAGATCTGAAGGTCAAAAAGTCCCCTCGACTTATGGCCCGACTCGCCTTATGGCCGAGGATATACGGTATTTCTAATTCCAATTTGTTGTGTAACCAAGAATTTCTTCTAAACCTTTCCTCATATTTGGTCACTCAGAATCAAAACCCGTGTGTTATCTAACAGTGCCAAGAATCATGTGCGACCTAACAGTGTCAAGAATTGTGTTATCTAACAGTGCCAAGAATCATGTGCGACCTAACAGTGTCAAGAATCGTGTTTGACCTAACAATGTCAAGAATCGTGGTGACCCAACAGTGTCAAGAATTGTATATAACCTCAAATTGTCAAAAGGTGTGTGTTCTAACAGTGTCAAAAATTTTGTGTGATCTAACAGTGTCAGAATCATGTGTGACCTAACAGTGTCAAGAATAGTGTGTGACCAAACAGTGTAAAGAATTGTGTGTGATCTAACAGTGTCAAGAATTGTGTGTGACTTAAAATTGTCAAAAAAAGTGTGCACCTTAATATTGTCAAGAATTGTGTGTGACCTAACAGTGTCAAGAATTGTGTCTGAAATAACAGTGTCAAAAATTGTGTGTGACCTAACAGTGTCAAAAATTGTGTGTGACCTAACAGCGTCAAGAATAGTGTGTGACCTAACAGTGTCAAGAATCATGTGTGACCTAACAGTGTCAAGAATTGTGTGTGACCTAACAGTGTCAAGAATTGTGTTATCTAACAGTGTCAAGAACCATGTCCGACCTAACAGTGTCAAGAATTGTGTGTGACCTAACAGTGTCAAGAATCATGTGTGACCTAACAGTGTCTATAATTGTGTGTGACTTAACAGTGTCAAAAATCATTTGTGACCTAACAGTGTCAAGAATTTTGTGTAACCTAACAGGGTCAAGAATTGTGTGTGACCTAGAATATTCAAAAATAGTGTGAGACCTAAAATTGTCAAAAATAGTGTGTGACTTAACAGTGTCAAGAATTGTGTGCAACCTAATGGTGTCAAGAACTAGGTGTGATCTAATGGTATAAAATAAATATTATACTTTGTAGATTTTTCTGTTGTGAACATCCTCATTTTTGGACCATTTTGTCTTATATCTTACATTGTTTGTATGTAATGTCCTCAACATAAGACATGGCTAGCAAAAGAAGTTGGATGTTAAACGGTTTCTGTCATTCTGTTTTCACTGACAGAAAACACTGAAATGTAATCTTATACCCATAGGTTTAGTAGCGCCAGGACAGTTAACAATGATAACCTGAATGTGCCGGTACTCATCAAGCACTAAATAAGCATTGTAAAACAACCTTGGCAATCATTAAACTCCATTAATATATCGCAGGTGAACATGGTTTTGAATGATGGTAAAGATTTATGCACCATCGTAACCTTAATGCTTGCCTAACACTGGCCCCAACAATGGACATTTGATTCCTGCAACCTCGCACCTTTTAAGTTCAAAAGGTCCTCAACAAAGCACGGGACAAACATCCTTTGCGTGTTATCATGTAGAATCTGCGGTCAGCACTTGTTAATGTTAAAAAGCTCAAGTCTACGTTAAACTTATCCCCTAATGTCAACAGATATCAGGAGACAGACTGTGAAGACAGGATAATTTCAGGTTATAAATTTTAATTTCACAGGTCCTGAAAACAAACAATGCTTTCATTACACTGGTCAAGAGTTGACCAACATGTTAATTTACCTATTTTTTAAAGCATTGTGGGTGTATGACAATATCATCTGCTCATTCCTGTTGCCATGGTAATTAACTCATTTTATACAAATATCACATTATAGCACAATGACATGGCATTTTGTATAAATAACATATCAATATTTAAACAACACACTGTTTTTTAACTTATTCATTTTACATTGATTGTGAAACAAGTCGATAAATCACTTTCGAAGTATTTCCTGGGTAGACTAGTACTAAACATATGCAAGGCTGGGAAATGCTGCTTGTCCGCTCAAGTAATTAATATGTCTGATTTTATGCATTCAAAACAAAAATTTCAAAAAGCTCTGATAATTATGTGAGTATTATATATTATATTTTGAGTAAGATACCCTACCACTGGAACATGTGCTTCACACGTGACAGTGTATTCATCCAATATTGAAGTCTGACCACAGACCTTGACCTTAAACCTTGTAAAAGTTACCTTTGACCTTTAAAAAGAAAGCAGAGCATCTTTACAGCTAGTTCAAGGTCACTTACCTGAAATGGATAAATAAAACATTGTTAGAATGAATAAAGTATGAATTAATTATCAACATGTAACTGCCATTATTAAACAAAATACATCAACAAAATTAATGTATCAAGGTGCACCCAACTATCAGTCATTGAAGTTGCCTGCTGCAATTAAAAAGCCATCATAACACATCACAATATTTAATTATGTTTAATGGAGATTCATCCCCGAGGCATTGTAACACTCAAACGAATATAGATGGCTGCCGGATAATAATTCTGAAATAAATTTTAAAATTTGTATTATGAAATATTCATAAATCCATTTCATTTCTCAGTGCTACAACCTATCAAGATGGTATTTGTCTTTTGAACTTTCAACATAATAAAATCCAGATTAAAATCAGCGTTTTTCATTTAGGTATAAACCTCAAACCCACCTGAAGTTCATAAAATGTAAATAACTCGGCACATAAATTATTAATTTATTGTAATAAAGAGCAGATCACGCTTGTCAAATCTTAAAATTCAATCCTCAATTTGCATGAATAATGGAAGGTAAAATATTATGTCAGCTCATAAAATATCACATAATTAAAAAAAAATCGAAACAGGTTCGACTCTTCAACAATGAAGAGCAGATAAGAACACTATTATAATAATTGAAGTAAAGACTAGTTTTTTGGACAGAAAGACAGCCAGATGCAGTCTGCTGTAAACAAGCTGTGTTGTTTGTGATTTGCTGGCATCTTTTGTAGTTCCAACATTACTAATTATATACAGAATACAAAATAGTTTATTTTGGATTTAAGCATATTACATAGCTTATCATCAAAAATACTAACATATCAATACATCAATACTTGTGCACGTATAGAAAAACAAAACATGAAAATTCAAATACAGGTTATATAAACGAGAGTGATTGTTAGTGTCCTTTCTTGAGCTTTTATTATATATTTTGTTAAGATATTTAAGATTCTAACTTTATTACAGTTCAGTAACTAGATGAATTTAAAAATGCTTGGGTTATATCATAATAATATTTTGATACCAATTGTCTCCTTAAGTTTAAATAATGATCACATATTATGATAAAGTGGAACTCTCCCTCAATATCTTGCCTATTGCAAACTATACATTTCCTATCTTGTTAAGGAATTGGAACATTTCTATGTTGACCTTTTTCAATTTGCAGTCCATTTAGTTATAAATTGATCATAATAATTAATTATCAAACAATGACTAAAACATATTTACTAAATTAGTGATGAAATTAACACCTCATTTCTTGGGCCTGTTTAAACTTGAATGTAAACATTGCTCAAACACTCCACAAATTATTTTATTGATTAGGTAGGTATATTAATTAAATATGTATCAATTATCAATTCACCAAATTTTAATGTTGTAAAGATAGCTTTTATTAAAGGTGTGCTGTAAAAATGTACATGGCAGACATGTTTGCTAATATTTGGCTTCCCTCCATAAATTATTTTAAAAAATTGTTTCTATTATACCACTAAGATTTTCAAGGTATCATCAAATTGACCAATGCACATTATTTCTTAATGAATAATATAATGTTTGAACACTGGGTTTTAAAACATAATTTGACAATCTTTCTTTTATAAAAAGCTTGCATGATTTTATAAAACAAAAATAAATAGGAGTAGTTTAATTTTACAAATTACACAAAACAAAATGCCAAAACTTGTTTAACTGATGAGTTGTCATCACAGAAATGAATTAAAGGATGAAAATGAGTAATTGTTTAATTTTAAAAACAATACAAAATGGCTGGTATGTCTGCAATACTTGGCAGAAACAGTAACTTTAAGAAATTAAATTCTACTGAATGTCAATTTACATTAGAATTTTAGGCAGATTCAACACAAGTTATGTCCTTATATGTTTGACTACAACCTTCCTTGACCTTTACTTATATACGTCTGGTCATGTGACTTTTATTCTTTAAGGAAGTAGGCATGGAACAGTTTACAGAAACATATTGAAAGAGTTCATGGGAATGAAGGGTTTTGTTTTGATTAGGTTTGACAGCAGACAGCATTCTGATTGACTGTCACATGACAGTAGATGTTACCTATGTATGTATATACGCTGCCATTAAGGTAAAGAAAACTATCTGTCCAGACTTTGTTTGTTTTTAGATCTCAATCAGATGTCATGTTGTTTTTACATTCACTTAATATCTGACATGTTTTATATCACTTGGAAGACCTTTGATACTATCCTTCATTTCATTTAGTACCTAACGTGCGAATGTGCTAAAAGAGACGGTCATTCAATTTCCAAAATAAAAGGATATATATTGCTGATTCAACATATCTCCAGGAAAACGTGGCCCAGACATATTATCAACACGAGTGGTTGTCTCTGTCATCACGATATGTGCACATAGCAGGCATCATAAAATTTGCAGTAATAAAATTAATCGCCTCAAAATCGTCCTTTTTGTCTTAATTAGACTATTTTATTGATTGCCGCATGCTCGAGGGATCTCGTGTGACTTATATTGGAGACAAAACAATTTTGTTAAGAGTCATGATTCAGCCAGAAATAAGATTAGCTTTACACGATAGGTGGAAGAGGGACACACACAATAATCAAGAAATGGGATGAAGAAATAAGAGCATAATATGATTGGGGGGAATAATACCTCAATATATATCCAAAGGCAAAAACATGGAGGCGACAAAGCCTGCTAAAATTTGGATCTATATCAGTACATGGTTGCTTATAATGAACATCCTCGTTTACTTGTACTTGTATTTCTTACATAATAATATATGCGATGTTATTCATTAAAATATGTATGCAGAATAATAACTTAAGAGAGTACTAACAGCTGAGGCATGAAGCCTGCGGCGAGACAATTCATCAGGAAATGAATACTGAAAAGAAGTAGAGATATACACACATGATATGTAGCATTGTTTATAAGTTAATATCAATTTAATGGCAAAACATAAAAAAAACATAATAACACTTAATGCATTTAACTTTTCCTGAAATATTAATAATATTTATAATAAATGTTGATGGTTTGTGTATGGTAATTATGAACTTTGCAACACATCATCATCAACATATTTCTTTAAAGTATGTTCAAATTCATAGTCAAACAAAGAGTAGTTTTGTGCATTTTTGAATGATTGTCCCCAGGCTCCCATTTTAATATTTTCTTAATTTTACTTAAATTTTACTACTTCCTACATAAGATTTACTTGCATTTTTTATCTTTTGTTATTAGTTTGCTACCTAATAGGATTTATATTATACCGTATTGCCATGTGACATTACTAAACTGAAGTACCTTTAACTGCCATGTGAAATAACCAGCCTCCAATATATTACTGCCATGTGACATTGTCAATCTCAGGTACCTTATTGCCATGTGACTTTGTCAATCTCAGGTACCTTACTGCCATGTGACTTTGTCAATCTTAGGTACATTACTGCCATGTGACTTTGTAAATCTCAGGTACCTTACTGCCATGTGACATTGTCAATCTCAGGTACCTTACTGCCATGTGACATTAAAAATCTCAAGTACCTTACTGCCATGTGACAATGTCAATCTTATGTACTCTACCACCATGTGACATTGTCAATAGCAGGTACCTTATTGCCATGTGACTTTGTCAATCTCAGGTACCTTACTGCCATGTGACTTTGTCAATCTCAGGTACCTTACTGCCATGTGACATTGTCAATCTCAGGTATGTTACTGCCATGTGAAATTACCGATCTCAAGTATGTAACAGTCATGTGATTTACTAGCATGTGGCAGTATTGATCACATGAACCTTATTACCATATGAAATTAATGACCTCAATTGCCTCAACTACCTTACTGCCACATGAAATGGTACTCAATACTTTACTGTCATATACAATACTTTACTTTCATATAAGACAGTAACAATATTGCTCTTGAATATCTTACCAACATTTAAGAGTAATTCTGCTTGTGTAAAAAACAGTTGCAGTGAGAATACCTACCACAAACTATACACTGTTTTTTATTGTTTGATATCTAAAGTTATCAAGCGATGGATAATACCTGTCACTATTGTGGCATTCCTCCAATCATATCTCCCATTATATCCATTATATCTCAGCATTTTCTTCACAAAATAACAAACAGCAAGGTATCACATTTTTCATTTTTCTTTATTCATTGCAACATTGATTGTATTTTTTTGGTAAAACATGATTCTTCTGCAGCAAGACTCATGAATCGCACTAATTGGTGAGGTCAGACATAATTGTAACTTGCTGAAATAAATGAAAAACTACTTTCAATAAAAATTAGGAAAAATGGACCTTGTTTGCAGCAGATCTAGACAAAAGTCATTGAGAAACCTTTAATTAGCGATTGCGACACATTCATGTCCTAGTGCGAAAGTATTCATGTCCGGGTGCGAAAGTATTCAAAACGAATAAAAGTCACCTGAACAAGATAAGCGAATTTTAACATTGGTGAAAACACCATTAATCAGGAGGCATTCATCAACCCCATTCATAAAATAGAAATATAAAATATTTTAATCATGAATTATTTTATACCCTCCGCATAAAACCCACCCATAAAGGCCATTCTGAAAGTTCTGTTTGAACAAGCAAATTACCCTATTTCTACAATGATAGATTATTTCAGTGCAGTGAAAACATAAAAAGGGCCCTAATCGACATTGCTCTTTTCCTATTATTTTTTAGGACAAATGAAAACTGTTTGGGTGGCACGTTTTAGTCTGGTCTATTGACTGAGATATAGTTGAAATGCATTTTGTAAATTTGAAAAGACATAATAACGGTGCAGAGGACAGCAATATTCTGGAACTGCTTTCCTTCAAATTTATACCAAAACCATTAAAGAAAATCAATAGACTGCAGAATGGAGCCCACTTCTTATCGTTCAATTGCAATGAATTCTTGCATAAATCTTTGCCCAGTACAAAATTTGCTGGAAATGCAATGCTGCCATTGGCAAACAAGTAGACACTGATCAGCCTAATAGTACAATTAACATTGTTTGGTTCTAAGTTAATATACATTCTTGTTAATTCCCTTCAACATTGAAATGAGATTTATCAAACAAACAAGGATAGAGTATTCTATTGTAGAAAAATTGATTGACTAACTGAATATTAAGCATAATGTTTATGCCACTGAGAGCTAACAAATGATCAGCCTATATAACCACTGTTTCCTGGGATCCTGAAAGGTTAACCAGTACTCAAGCATAACCCATCTACAAAAGTAACTGGTAACTTTTCCACTTGAATCACCAATGAGAGACAAATGATAATGAGACACAATGTCGTATTACAATCATCATTGAGACTGTTGTCAGGAGGGGATTCTAACTGCATTACTGACTGAGCTAATCGGGCCTTGAAAGATAATGTTGGCAGTTACTGAACAGTGAAAATAATGTTTATAACAACATAAAAATTTATCTCACTGAAGTCTAGTGATACCAACTGACTGCCCAAGAGCCAAACAATGTCCATCTCCAGACAAAACTACATGTTACATACATACTGAGACTTGCATTCTGAAGGTCGTTGGTTTGATCCACGGCCGGGTCATACCACAAGCTTGAAAAATGGTACTAGAAGGTTCCTTGCTTGGTGATCAGCATTTTGAGGATTGTTCTAGGATTGATCGGCCCTGTGTCAATATAATGTGACTTGGTGGGGTATCATACCATGTGTCTACGGCATGATACTCCAGTGTGGCAGAGCTCAGAATACTGTCTTAAGTAGACACCATCGCTATATAACTGATAAATGGTTGAAAACGATGCTTAACACCATACAACAACAGTCACTACTGAAATGCTGAACTAGATCCCCAGCGTATGCAAATAGTCCACAAAATTCTCAACCACATTTTCATCTTGTCTCACTATTAAAAATCAATACTTCCTGTTTAATTTTCCCTCCTACAATTTTACATTCATTATGATATTGACTATCACCAATCAATCGCATTCACTGAGTTTATTTAACAGCATTGTATTGTTTCTTAGTTCACTAAAAATATCAAATAAGGCACCGCATATAAAATAAATGACAGAAATATATCCCTGGATCCCCCCACCTGTAAACATCTCATACACTTATTAACACCTCAAACATTTAATTCATGGATATATACGGTAACGGGTAATGTGTTACGGTGTTCAATGGTACTGGGGTTAATTTCTTGCATTATCCTTGTAACTGCTCAACAAACAGCTCAAGTCCCCTTAAACACATCAATATCACTTGAACACTTCTTCTTTACAAACCCAGGCTTTATTATCACCAGAATCAATGGATCAAAAGCTCCACTTGTAAGGTGTTAAAAGTTTCAAGCAAAGCTCGAGTGGACTTGAGCACCAATAATGGGAATTCCCAGGAATCTATTTAAAAACTTTGATGGCTAATTTGTTAGCATGTGTCCATGAACGTTATTTGTGTCCCGCACCTGGCCAGACATCCTTCAATGGAATAAAGGACAGCGCGAATTCACTGCAGGGAACCGTGCAAAAACTGACACTATTTGTCGCACATGTGACAGTTTGACAAAGAGAATTTGAATTTTAACCGGCAAAATTATAGAGACCGAATGGATTAGATGCACTTATAACACATTTAATTGATATCTCCATAAGATCGAGTAGTTTAAAATGTAAATTGGTCAAGTGTCCGAACATGAGGACAAATTAGTTAGTTTTTAGAGTGTTTGTTTCTAACATTTAAATTAGTAGTAATTGGTCCTTTATATATTGTTCAGTAGAAGTATGTTATTTTATATCCAATTAAAATCATTCATAGATTATCACTTTGAAGTTTTTGTATTTCGGTCGAAAAGTAATTGCCAAAATAGTAGCAAGAGACGAAGCTTTGGTGCCTTGCGGGTATCATGTTACGTAACTATTTTTATCATTAATCTTATTCCTCTCTGAGATCGCTTTTTATTTTTTATTCAAAGCTTTTTCTTGCCGTTTACAAATATGAGGCAATTGAAAATTGTATGCAGACCTGTATCATCCTACGAGTATTTCTGACCAGGGTGTACACTGTTTGTCTCTTCTACAAACATAAATGGAATGTTTCAAAAACAAAAATGGAAATATAGAAAGTCATTCAGGAGTTATTTCAAAGGTAACAAAAACAAATAGTTCTTAATGACCTGGTTATTACAATATATATAATTTTATATGACCTGGCAACAAAACGATAATCATTTTCTATGACTATCTGTTTATCACATATAAAGATACACAATGATTGTACAGTGAGAGACAAAATGGATGAACAAAATCACTTGGCCTGCTTGATCAAGATCCACGAATAGTGTTAACATTTCCCCATCAATAAAAGTTTAATAACCTGTTCTATGCAAATAAAATAGTGAAAGTATCATCACCCAAACAGCCATAAATATGGCATTCAAACATGCTTAACACCCATCACACTGACCCAACCATTCTGTGCCCAGACCAGCAAATATGTGCCCCTGACTGGCATGTCTACTGATAACAAAGGCTGACTGAATTTGTTACAAAACAACTACTTATGGTACCCAATGAGTAAGATCTGCTGCTGACAGCAGTCAATGGTCAATAAAATAGTTCATGGAGGTGGGGAATGACCAGCTGTACTTGACTGTGATGACCAAATATTACTCCGTCCAAGTGATCATTAACTCTCCATAAGTAACTTGCTGCCCTTTGATCATTATTTATTATACAGCAATAAAACACTGTGCCCTACTAATTTCAATTACAGTCCCTCTTAAAACCCGCTTAAAAAGTCACTCTGAGGTAATTTAACAGGAAATCAAGCATTCTCTCATTATAATCCATAAATACCTAAACTTACGCTGACCTATTTAAGTTCATTTTGATCAATTCAAATGTCCAGGACAAATGTCCGATTCAAAGATTCAAATGTTACAAAATACAAAAAAAATCAAATCTGTTTGACCTCTCGCTGGGTCATTATACTGTTAGTACACTGGTAAGCTGGTTTGTTTTTTCTGCATTATGTTGTTAATCTGCCCTAATACACATAAGTAAACTTGACTTATAAACTCTAGGAATAACAAGTAGTCTGCTAGTGTTTACTTATGTACCTCCTAAAGGAAATGTTTTATATGCAAATACAAATATTGCAGTTGTGGACAATACCTAAATAGAAATCTGTCTTTTACTTGTATAAACATTTTTGAAACTATCGCTAACAATCTTGAACCAACAACAAGAGTCAAGAGGACCTCTCCTTGGTGCCCCAGGGGAAAGCAAATGGGTTAATTGAAAAACTGGTATAATTCAATATTTTTAAAAAGCAGATTGACAGATACCACTTCAGTTAACTATTATAATTTTTCAGCAAATTTTTTTGGATGACTAATCAAGTTTGGATAATTTGAAATTTACTGTTACCATGACTGATTGATATATTATAAGTAGTGACATTAAGTCTTAACTACAAAAAAAGACTGCACACTTGTGTGCCTTAAATAACATGTAACAAAGGCCGTAAATTGAACCTGAACCACAAAATGTAACAAAGCAATGAAAGCCTGTTACATATTAAGGATTTAGTAACAGAACATTTGGATATGGCTCTCTGAGGACCAGTCCAACATCTGACCCATAATTTGACATCAGAGTCATCAAACACTGAAGGGTTGAAGTTACACAAATAACACACTTTTAGTTTATTTGTCAAATTTGTGACCCCCTCCCCTGCAATGAAGCTTAACACAAAAGTGGAAGATTAACAAATAGAAACATTAATTACATGTATTTATGTAATTAGTGACAATTAGTAAAGGAAAGTGTTCAGCTAGTTACTTAATACTTATGAGGTATCAGCCAGTTATTTAGTTGCTGTTGCTATGTGACAGCATTTTATAAATTATATAATTTGATAACAATATGTTCCTTTGCCAATTTCATGTTATAAACATCACAATGTTATATCAGTATAATTCATGCACAAGGTACATGTTTATATCAAAATTCCATAATATAAACGTATTATACTCTCTATTTATAAATTGCTACTTATGTCACAGACACAGTTTGCAAACAATGTACACCCCAATAAGCAAGTGACTCACCACCAAGTCTGATCAAGATTTCCATTTGTATTGACTGATTGCTTGATTGAATATTTATCCTCATTTTTATGCCATCGAGGGCTAACAGACAATCAGCTAACCTGACCACTGTTTCCTGGATTCCTGAAAGGTAAACCAGTACTCCAGCACACCCCATCTCCGCAAGTAACTTATAGCTTTCCTACTTGAATCAGCGGTGAGAGATGAATGATAATAAGACACAATGTCGTATATTAATCATCTCAGAGCCCGTTGCCAGGCGGGGATTCAAACTCACGACCCCTGGATTGATAGTCAGACGCGTAACTGACTGAGCTAATCGGGCCCGGCTTCATTTGTAAATATGGTATCATTTAAACTGAAGATTATATAAAAGTTCTTAATAAACACTCATACTTAGAATGGTAATGTAATTGTCCAGAAGTCTATTATAGAAATTCAACAGTAGAAGGCTGAGAAATGCAACAAGCCTATATTTCTTTGATTTTGGTTTTGCCTAATATTGATACATGTCCATTCTCAGGTACTGACATAAAATTTTGTGACATGTAACAATTTGACCTCAGAGAACTTTTTATTTTTTAAAATATTGAAGCAATTGGCGACTTGCATATTCACCTCTGATTCAAAGATATTTAAGCTAAGCGACTGAAAAAAAATAAAAGTCAGTTACCCATTATGCCCGGAGAAATGACAATGAACATCAATATTTCCTCAGTAAGCAACTTGACATTTTAAGCACTCTTCATACAAGGAAATGTAAAAAGATTAAATGCAAAGAAAAGTTTCGTAATGAGATTAGTTTCAGACTGTTTGACATTTTCTTAATCCTCAATTTGACAGAGACGCTAAACATTTTGCTTTCTCATATTGGCAGTCCTTTGTCAAACCATCTTAACTATGATCAAATAACTGCATGAGTTACACCATTTTACCATCGCTGCTCTTTACATTTAAATAGTTTGGTAGACTAATTGGGAAAGTCTAAGAACCGTAGATGCATATCAGCCCAATACAAAGTCATGTGTCCCCAGGTAAATTCTTATCCATGACTCTATCTAAAATCAACAAAATCGTACACTCGATTGAAATACAAGGCACCCCAGGCCTCTCCGGGGATAAAGACAAAACAGATGATATAAGCTTATATAGAAAAGGTTTCTCACACACAAATATTTATATCTGATTGAATGTATAGTAATTATTATTCAATATAATACCAAAGTCTAGAAATGTTATCATCTGCATATTGTTATCTTATCTCTCAGAAATCTCATTTATCGACAAAGTCATTGGGAAAAAGAAATGATGACGGATTACGAGTGAAATCACCCAGGGTGGCCATGTTTAATATCATTTCCATAATATGCATGTATTTGATTTATAAACAGACCATTGAATGTGTCATGTTGCATCTTAAAGCGAACATTTTGACATCATCATTAATATTTCTGCATTACCTCACACTGAGATTGGATGTGCAACATATATGAAACCCATGCATTCCGTCAGAAAAAATATTTTCAAATCTAGTATAGAAAATTTGAATTATAGCATAGATGATTAATGAAATGGAAATAATCTAAAAGGAATGAAAAGTAGTATGTCATTTGAGAAACATAATTCTTTTCAAATTTTGAAACAAAAGTAGAAGTTGTGCATTGTGATCCATCTATTTGATACGTCTGCTTCCGTTGACAAATTAATTCAGATTTTACGATAAAAACTAAAGCTAATACACTGAATTCTAACATTTAAATATAAAACATTATCCTAGATGAAGCTAATTACGAGTTAGAAATAATCTTTTTATTCTGTGCTTAAACAGAATCTAAGGTTACATCAAACTTAATAAAATTTCTATTTCAATCGTTTATCGCCAGTGTCTTCTTACAGACCTTTAGCCGAAGGCGGGAACGGTGATATTCAAACTACTGCCTATATCAGGACATGGAATCTTTACACGGCACCCAGTCACAACTAGTCAAAACAAAACTAATGGGGAGTCTCAAATTATCGACTGAAGTATGAAAGAGCTTCAAATTTGTGTCGTAAACTATTTCAGAATTAATCGTTCAAAATGTCTGTAGTGGCTGTGAGATATTGGTTGTAATGAATAGAGCACAATTCATTACCTACAATGGTACATGGCTGTTCCTGTGGTTAGTCACCTAGTACCAGACCCAACTTACGTGATTCATTATCTCCATGCATGTTTTTTTTCTTTGCTTTTATTTAAAAAAAAAATTTAATGCACAGTTGTCATTAATAAAATTATCCAGTAATAATGTTATGTAATACTATATACCATAATTAGTACAATTAATGTAATTATACGAAATACAGTGAAATCTTTCATTTCTCTCTAAAGATAGCAGACTGGCCTCAATATTTGAAAGATGATTGAATATTTGTCAATGAGGACTAACAGATGATCAGTCAACCTAACCATTCTTTCCTGTGATCTGGGAAAGGTTACCCTGGGTACTTGGCCACACCCATCTCCGCATGATAGATTGTGACCAGTGGGCATTCAAACTCACAACCCCTGGATTGATAGTCAAACGTGCTACTGACTTAGCTAACAGAGTTCAGCAATTAAAAGACAACAGAAAAAACACTGGAATTATGTCATTAATTTATTTTTTGGGGGGATGGGGTTAAATGCTATTTTCAACATATTTCAGGTTATATACTCAGGTTTCACTGGTGGAGGAAGACCTCAGACTGAGTACCACTGTCCTTGCGCAAGTAACTGGAAACTTTATCACCTAAAGATTTGGAGTGAGCGGGACTCGGACATGCAACCTAAGCGGTGAGAGGTAAGTGATCGTGAGATGGCGCCTTAGACCACTCATCCATGGAGGACCCTGTAAGTCATTTAATAGCTATGTTATGTTTATAAAACAGTAATGCCTCCATTTTATTCTTTTAATTGAGAGAGTTATTTTCATTCTTTTAATTTATTTTTTTTAAACATAAAAAGTCATCAGACTCAGTAATTAATGCAGTGACAAAATGCTGCTTTTTGTAGTTGCAGATATTTGGTCCTGCAGGAAATGAGTGTTCGTGCATTCATTTTGTTTCTGCGACTCATTTACAATTAATTTGCATTATAACAGAATGAGTAACATGCAAATAAACAGCAGTGGGTCAATTTCAATCAGAAATCCTGACCCCAGAAAATGGATGAACAAATTACACTGTATCTCTCAGACTGTGGGATATTATACATAAACCATGACTGATGGGATACGATCCAGACTCCATCATGTCAGACTGGTCATAATGCCTGATAAGTGGCTGTGGTCAGCTGGTCAGTGAATGACCCCGAGTCACCTCTGGTCCGAGGATCTGACCCCTGACTGATTACCTATCTCCAGCCGTGTCCCCTCTTGACCAGTTCCTTGTTATTAGAAACTGATTAAATTAAAGGACACATAGTGAGAAGTAAGATATTAAAGCTAATGAAATGGTATCTAATACTTTCTAATCAATATTTCATGTTTTCCCAGGGACCAACTTTTCTAACCTTGAATGTTGCGTATTAAGACTCTTATACAAGATAATGGTTCACACACGCTTTAACATGCTAATGTTCTTATTGATAATAAAAAGTCACCTTGGCAGAAATAGTTTTACAACTATTTTATAGTTAAAAAATAGAAATAATACTTGTTTCGGACAAAATTAATATTCGAAGATAAAGTCTATATCATCAGAGTCAACAAATAACGCTCACTCATCAACAGGCGGTATCCTAATTACATTGTCAATGGACAGTTTCCTCACTCCCTTGACAATGAATGGTATCCTCACTTCCTTGACAACAGAATGATGGTATCCTTACTTCCTTGACAACAGATGGTATCCCCACTTCCTTGACAATGGATGGTATCATCACTTCTTTGACAATGGATGGTATCCTCACTTCCTTGACAATGGATGGTATCCTCACTTCCTTGACAATGGATGGTATCCCTATTTCCTTGACAATGGATGGTATCATCACTTCCTTGACAACGGATGGTATCATCATTTCCTTGACAATGGATGGTATCCTCACTTCCTTGACAATGGATGGTATCCTCACTTCCTTGGTAATGTGGTATCATCATTTCCTTGACAATGGATGGTATCCTCACTTCCTTGACAATGGATGGTATCCTCACTTCCTTGACAATGGATGGTATCCTCACTTCCTTGACAATGGATGGTATCCTCACTTCCTTGACAATGGATGGTATCCTCACTTCCTTGACAATGGATGGTATCTTCACTTCCTTGTTGACAAAGGGTATCCTCACTTCCTCAACAATCCTCACTTTGTCTATGATAAATCTCCTACAGATTTATAGAGGGCAATATTTTGCTATGACCTTTTAAAAAGCCCTTATTTTCATTGGTCAACAGCTGTCACATGCACTTATCTCTACTAAAATTAGAAACAGGAACACAATATTATGTCATTTTTTCTTTACTGTTATGACAGGTTCTTGTAAGCCATATTTGGATTGGCTAATCAAGAGCTAATCAAGAGCTAGACAGATGTTCATGTTTTATACTGTTAGAGCAGACGTCGGAATATTTTACAGTCCGCAAAACCATCCAGAAAACTATTATAGCAATCATAGAAGCTACCAATCAAGGAAACAAAACTGCCACAGCCCTTGCATAAACAATAAAAACTACATCCAAAGTACAATAAACACTATATGTGTTACATAAACTACGACTTTTATACTAATCCCCTCCCCTGACCATTCTCCGAACTAGAGACTTTTGTCACCATAACCCTAACAGATTGCCCTCTCCGATATAGTCAACTGACTTTATGATATCTAAATATGGACATAAGAGAAAATTCCAATATTGCTTGGGTATACCACCATACAATAGTCGGCTGATAGACACAACAATCTTTAAATTGGTTGAGTACAATTTTGGGACACTTGGACATTTTGCTGGACATCGATAATGGCCGCTCACTTGGAGATGTCTCTAGGGCCAATCAATGAAAATCAAGAAAATGGACATTTCTTGTACATGTCCGTCACAGATTCTTCCCATTGGAACTGCTACCATAGATTCTTCCCATTAGACTACTACACATGGATTATTCCCTTTGAACTACTACACATAGATTCTTCCCACTGGAACTGTTGCACATAGATTCTTCCCATTAGACTTCTACACATGAATTCTACCAACATTGTATATTGCACATAGATTCTTCCTATTAGACTTCTGCACACAGATTCTTCCCACATTGTATATTGCACATAGATTCTTCCCAATTGACTACTACATATGAATTATTCCCATTGGACTACTACACATGGGTTCTTCTCACTGGGACTGTTGCACATAGATTCTTCCAATTGGACTACTACACATGGATTATTCCCACTGGACTACTACACATGGTTTCTTCCCACTGGAACTGTTGCACATAGCTTCATCCCATTAGACTACTACACATGAATTATTCCCACATTGTATAATGCACATATATTCTTCCCACTGGACTACTGTACATGGATTATTCCCACTGGGACTACTACACATGGATTATTCCTACTGGGACTACTACACATGGATTCTTCACACTGGAACTGTTGCACATGGATTTTTCCCATTAGACTACTATACATGGATTCTTCCCACATTGTATATTGTACATAGATTCTTCCCATTGGACTACTACACATGGATTATTCCCATTAGTCTATTACACATAAATTTTTCCCACTGGAACTGTTGTACATAAATTCTTCCCACTGGACTACTACACATGGATTCTTCCCACATTGTATATTGCACATAGAATCTTCCCATTGGACTTCTACACATCTACTACACATGGAATATTCCTACTGGGACTACTACACATGGATTCTTCCCACATTGTATATTACACATAGATTCTTCCCATTGGACTTCTACACATGGATTCTTCCCTCTGGGACTACTACACATGGAATATTCCCACTGAGACTACTACACAAGGATTCTTCCCACATTGTATATTACACATAGAGTCTTGCCATTGGACTACTACACATGTATTCTTCCCATGTTTAAGACTTATAAATCTCACAGGAAAACATCATATTATCCTTTTTTAAGTTTTTAATAGGAATTTCATCACATAGCTCTATTTATGAAAGGACATCTCAGATACATGAATACCAACAGAACCACCGATGGGCATATCTAATATGCATTTTTAAATCAGTAAACAAAATATATTATCCTTTATGTATTTAAAAATTTAAAAAAAAACAACAACAATAGAAATAATTCAAAGAGATATTGTCTCAATCTGAGAGCTCCAAGGGAGATTAGTTTCAAATTAATTGGCCTACCTTCTTTGAATAAAGATTGTAATTAATTTACTCTCTTTTATCTAAAAAAAGAAGAGTTATTATACAGAATATATCTGTCTTACATGCTTTATTAAAGACACAAGGTTGGTAGAAATTCAGAAATCGGTAATGACACAATTTTTAAATAACACCACAAAACAAATTGTATATTTACTCGTCACACAATTATCGCTATGACAAAAGAGCCACTGGAGAGATCATCCAGTCTCTCCTGACAAGTTTACTGAAAACTTCATTCCACAAAAATCAATTAGACAGAAAGTATCTGCCACCTGAACTATCAAAATCATAGCCAGCATCCACACCAATATTTCAAGAATGAAAAAAATTGCACACTTGGGATTTGTGTATTTTGACGCAAAAAAATAATAACAGTATTGAACAAAATAATCACCATTTGGAACTTGTGTATAATTTGAGAGAGAAAAAAATATTGAACGTAACAATCAAGAACAGATATTGTCGACAATTTAACGCTTTTATGACGTGTTGCGAACAGAAGAATTATAGAGAGAAAAATAAGTAACATATGGAACGAGTTATATATACGGGAGCATGGGTGGGTTAGGTTTTGCCAACAAACACTTTATGTTTCTCCTTGGTGAAGATTTGTTTTTTTTACAGATAATTTTGTACAATACATCAAAACAACGACTGCGACACTTCTCGTGTGTATTTTTTGTTTGCATGTTAACAATCATGCCTACTTAGTATCCCATAATCTACCTCTACACAGTTCCACAATTCTACACGCTTGTTTAGCCTCCTCATTCAGATACCACAGATGATTCAGTGTGTGAGCTCGACTGAAGACATTGATTCATGAGCCGAGTGATAGAGTAGGTGACCTAATCTATACATACCGAACCCCCCCCCCCCCCCCAGTACCATTGACAATACTAAAATCTTCGCGCATTCTTATTCACTTTCATATTCACGTATCTCAATAATCAATTTGTTCCTTTTAGTCGGTATCAATATTCCAATGTATTGTCTTAAAGTGTCTTTCATGGATTAGTCCATCAAAGGAGTCAAGAGGTTTCAATTCTCCATGGGACAACAACCAGGACAATCTACAGAACACAATCAACATGTTTGCTGACCTACCATACTTAACTGTGAATCCATAATAGAGATGCAGTTAGGACAGAAAATGCCACTTTCTAATTAATATCACCTGAGTCATGCTTATTCTATATTATAAAAGGAGCAGTTAAGTTATTTACATATGATGTCCTTTCCCGATCAAGAGGGGTCAAGCTCCTGCACGTAGGATACCAGATTCATTAACAGATTTACAGGAAGTCAAGGTGATCTCGACCATTTGTGATTTCACAAGTCTTATAAATGTACCTATTTCAATGAAAATGGCAAAAAAACATTTGGATACCATGTGTGACTTTTTGAGGGAGTGGTTATTATTAAAGTGGGGTTGTGGTTGTTAGGCAATATTTAGTTCAGTATGGTCACAATACTGACTTGGTTTTTTGTTTAAAATTATTTATCTTACATTGACTGAGAAACTAGTTTTTACAACTTAGACAAACCAAGCTTTACTTCTTCCTGGGATAAACCAGTGCTAAGCATATATGCGGACATGAAACATAGGAATTGCAGGGAATTGAACCCACGACCCCCCTATGCGGACTCTATCACTATACCACATGCCCTACCTGATCAAATTAAAATAAATACTCTACATCTGCCTTCAACTATCACATTTCACATGGCTCGATACAGCCCTTTGAATTCATAGAGGCTACACAGAAAATGCTTTAAAAGTATTTGAACCTTTGATATATGTGTTTATAAACCTTATGCCCATGTGGGATTTGAGCTTACATTAGTAGCGATAGTTGCTAATAGAAACTGAAAACAGTTAATGTGTTAAAAAATCTTCCCTGCAAGTAGGAGGAAAATGGAAGAGCCGAGGGAATGATCATTCTCAATGAAATGTCATGGAATCTTCATTCTAGCTTACCTTCTAATGTGACTTAGGAAGATAGCATCGCTGTTTTAACAATTTAAATCTGCTCCATTATTTCCTAAACCAAATTTTATCTATGATATACAAAACATCAATACTATCATTTAGAAGTGTTATTTCTTCTGGAAGACAGATATTTTCATAATGATAACAATTCAAGTTCAATAAATCTTTTTTTTCTTTTCTGTCTCTCTCTCCAGGGACTGAACTCATACAGACAACTGATAATCTCCCCTGGTTTTTTGTTCCCAGAAAGAGCTTTTATCTCACGGGTAATGAACATATATATTTCACACACAATAAAGTGATACTTCAGTGATACCCTACACTTGTGTTGTATTACATTTCAAATAACCACGTATTAATTGAACATTTTTTTTATTAAAATCTAAAAATGTGGCGATTAACGTAATATCAGTAAAACCGACTATTTGAATTAAAAAACCCTAGTAATCATGCTGAGTTTCTCTTGTAAGCATTAAAGCTGTGATGAGCAGCCGTTATGCAGGTACTCATAAAGTCTCGGAAGTAACATCGAAGGGGCACATGACAATTTCCATAAAACTTTACTCAACAACTCATTTTTGAAAATTACATATCAACATCTAGTGCTTATATAAAAAATTAGAACCGTAAATTTCATTTTTATTCTGCAAAGGGGCATAACTCAGGAAAATGCTTGGCAGATATCCCTTACTTGCAGATTTGTTGTCATTTGCGGCTAAATGTCTTGTAACAAAATGTATTGAATGAGATATCGCTATCAGCCAGAGGGTTTTCGGTCAATGGTATCTGACTTGTGTCACACAAGATTTAGGAAAGAAGAAAAAGAAGCACGGATCCAGTTTCATTAAACATCTCAATTTGAGATTCCACCCAACATTTAGAAATGCTCTAACTATTTATATTTATCAATTTGCTTATATCCTTTACAAGTAGTGAGTAAACATTTGTTATATGTTTTGTCAGTTAATGAATAATGAGCAACTCAAGTTATCATTTTAGGGAAATTGAGATTTTTTGATTGTGAGAAATCTCAGGTTGAGTGTATAGTGAACCAGCCCATGTGCAATGAGTTCCATTGCAGTTAATCTACTTTTCCGAGACCATAAGAGATTACAAGCACAACCACATGAGATTAGGACAGTAGACTGTCAGAGTACCAGTATGATCATTTTATCTGTCAATCAATCAGGGGATATTGACCAAGCGGTCAGATAAACTTGTGTCATACCTACCAATATTGTTCTGAATGCAGCCATGAATTCCTAATGGAATGGCTGACAACCTGCCAAACAGATCTCACAAATGCATGGCTAACATTTCCTGCCACTTTTAGGCAATATTCTAACAGTGTCTGTACTGCTGTAACCTTAGAGAAAAAGATGGAAATCAGTAATTCTCATCCTAATCTTTGGTAAATTTTTCAGTTGTCTACTGTTCAACTCTGTGGGGGGGGGGGGGGGGGGGCTTTTTACAAAGAGAACTATCAAGAACTTTTCAGAAAACATTGAAGACTGCAGCAAGCTACATAATTTTGAATCTTGGTTTTTAATTTTCCACTCTTGCACTTTTGATATTTTTTCTCTATCATTTTTTTCCAGACATGTTCTAATTGTGATGAAAAAACACAAGCATCTAATAAAATCAAGATTAATTGTTACGTCTGCTATAAAAAGCACCAAAGGCATTCCTGTTTTCTTATGTTAGGGATTTCCCCTCTTATCAAGGAGACTTCATTTATCTTTTCCCCTTCCACTGGGTTTGTTTGCACCCTTTGGTATAACAAAACCAAAAGGATGTTTTTCACATCAAAGACATGACTGGTAGTCTCTGGCAGACAGTTTTTCGTTGTTTAGTCATGATTTATATGAAATGCATCATGAGGGGTATTACATAGCACCACTGGTGCTGCACCTATGCCACGTATTGCGGGTATATAACAAAATGCATCATGAGGGGTATCACATAGCACCACCGGTGCTGCATCTATGCCAAGTATTGCGGGTATATAACACATTGTTGCGGAACTAGAAGGTGAGAAGGAGTTGGATATATCATCTTGCAAAAATTTCACGGCTTGTTGAAAGTGGCAATATGTTTTACATAGAAAAGATTGATTTATTTTGCACTATTTTGCACGCTTTATAAATACTGGTGTGTGCGTATGAAACATCTGTCGGCTCCAATACAGAGGCTTATCATGTAAGTTTACGCATCGTATGTGTTGCAATCCTCCGTCTGCCCAAACAAACAGAGGTATAAGATTTTCAGGGCAAAGTGCATATAACCTATGGTCTCTTTCTTATCAACCGCCTTTCCCTGGTGCAGATTATCGTGTTAAAGGGGAGATAATTCTGTAAACCACAATATCACTCATTTTTCAGCATGAGCTAATGGGCAATATAACCTTATACTCGATGTAATCTTTGGTATACAGCTTCTTATTCATGAGGTGATAACTCTGACATTCCCTCTGTTATCAAATACTGATTTATATTACTTATACTACACATAATGGTTTAGTCATGGAGAGATAAACCGATTTATTCATTTAACCCTTTACTCCATAGATTTGCGTTTTCCCGCACCAATCACAGAAAGCCTTTGAAAACGAGCAATCTGAACACTTCCTGCACTGTTTTCCACTCTGTCAGTTAATATAAACATAACTCACCCATTGCTGATACGTGGTGAATTAATGCTTTCAATTTGGAAGAGTCCATAAATGCTTATAGAGCAAAGGGTTAACTAGCTCTTGATCTTGTTTTTTAATAATAATGAACTTATCAGGAAACATTACACATCTTATTGACCGGCTGCCAGTAGCAATCTAAGCCTATAATTACACAACAAATAAACAATTGTTGTTGTAGTCATGTCACTATTGAGACAGTATTCTGAGCACTGCCACACTGGAGTATCATGCACCAGACACATGGTATTATACCCCACCCATTCACATTATACTGACACCGGGTCAACCAGACCTAGAGCTATTCTCTATATGCTGAGCGCCAAGCTATGAAGCTTCTAGTATCATTTTTCAGGTCTTTGGTATGACCTGGTTGGGGATCATACCCACAACTTTCCACATGCAAGACGGATGCTCTGCCACTAGACCACCGCTGTGGTTAAAAATAAACATGGGTACCACTTGAATACTGTCAGACACTGTCAACACATTTGATATCATAAGGGCATACTATATGGGTTTTTTTGCCTAATATAGCATAGCATACTTCTCCCCTTCAACACCTTTGAATAAATGAATAAAATGAATGAATGAATGAATGAATGAATGAATGAATGAATGAATGTTTGGTTTTTATGTCATTTTTTAATATACAAACATAAGGTCACCAGAAAGGATCATTCTAGTTTCTCTCTCCACTTCCAAAAAATAACAAGCTGATGGTCTTACCGGTCACAGATATGGGTGGAGTGATAAATTTTATCTTTTTACATATACTGTGACCTTGTCATTTTTTTCTCCAGTAACCACAAGTACTTGAAAACATCTGTTTCAAGATACAAACAGCTTTAGAGATAGAAAGAAGCATAAAGACATTGCAATTTCCTCAGCAAAGCAAATAAACATAGTAAGATAAGGGCAGACAACCATGTAAACATTTGCCTGGGCGACTAAGTCTATGCCAAAACATCGAAGTGTGAAGCGAAATGGCACAGGCAAACAGGCCAGACTGGGTTAAATGTCTGCTTGAAAGATCTACGCCAGATGGACTGACTGGTTAACATATTTCAGAGGCAATAATATAGGTCAAGTTTGTTTGAAATGAACCATGACAATAATAAACAAGAAAATGCCACAGCCACTTAGGAAGTAGTTCCAATATCAGCCAACGTTCTTTTTCTACTTTGTTACCACTATTGCTTACAGTGTCACAGTATTATCAAATGGAGTATATTGTCTTATCAGCACATTGGAAGTTATTATAATGGCGAAGGAAGACACCAAAATGAATCTGAGTAGAACCACTGTCTTTCCAAAAGAACTTGCCATGTTTCTGAATGAAATATTCTATCTTATATCTGTGCCGTGACAGGAATTTATATAAGCATGTTCAAGCTACTCAAATTTATATTCAAAATGAAAAAAAAACATACACAAATTCAAACTAAAACTGCCCATAATGCAACATTGTGAATGATACAATAATACCAGCAATGCTTGATATACATGTATACACCTTCCATTCAGTTTATTTCCACAGCTATTGAAAAACCTTTTATGTCATACGTTGTAGATAATATCAAAATGCAAGGAAAACAAATCACTTCTTCTAAAAATAAATATCATTCCAAATGCATTAAACCACATCTGAGTTGAGTAAGTCATTGCCCCATACATATGCTGTGATTCAGAGTTACAAAGTTTTATGTGAGTTTGAAAAAGAAAATTGGGCTTACACATGTTCAATAAATCACAGTACATTAGTACAGATATACAGATATCTGAATTTCATTACAAACTACCCATGGAATGATAAATCAAAATTTCATACATTAATAAAGATATAACGCATATCTGAATTTCTTTACGGTTGACCCGTAAAATTTCACACTTCTCAATGAATCAAAAATGCATTACGGAATATTTTAAGCAACTTAAAAAGCCATATTTAAGAGTTGTGGGGCATATATCAGCCTCACCAATTGAAACGTCATGATCTTGAAATGCCTCGCTGACTTGCCATTTTATTTCTTAAATTTAATGAAATAACCTTTACATAAAACTTGGTGTGCTTTTTTTCTCCCCAAAACACATATATGGAACAATAAAAATAATTTTCCTGAACTTACACCCACACCACCCACCCACAATGACCATTGCTAAATATTTCAAGTGAATGTAAAAAGTAAAAAACTTTCTCGCACTTAGGCTAAAACGGGGCAGTAGTGTAATGGATAGAGTGTTGGCCGCTCTCACCAGAGGCTGCCGGTTCGATACCCAGCTTAACCGGCTGTCTCTCATAAAACAACACTCATTACTGGTTCTACCCAGGAAGCAGACTCGAGAGCAGTTCATGAAAGCTCTGAGCTTTTACCCATTTGAGCTAAATTAAATTAGTATAAATTAGTATAAACTGGGCTATTCAAATTCTAAAATATTTTAACTTCCACACACTAAACTAAGGTTTCAAGTTTTAAATGTTTATTTACAAAAATGTGCATATTGGTAATCTTTATTAAAATTTCAAATCCCCTCCCACAAAAAGAAAAAGAGTTATTTAGTTATTTAGTAACAGACTTCAAATTAAATATGGTTATGTTTGTATGTGTGTAATTTAATGTTTTTGACGTCACGCAGCGGTGTGCCTGTATGACAAGAAACCATTTATTTATAAGTAAATATTGTATACATCATATTTGATGTCTATTTGCCAAAATAAGATCGCACAATTGAGCAATTTAAAATATGAAAATTTGAATAATACAGGGCTTTTGAGACCAAAAAAGCTACCAATTTTGTCCAGGTGTGTAAATTGTGGTTAAATATAAAGATTTACCGACATTCAATATTTTAAATGCAAGTTATGTAAACACACAATGTTTTTCATGAATATGACAGATGACATTAAAAACTAAATATCTGGTGGGAGGGGTTATATTTTTTACATGTTTTTGCACTATGATGTTGTATACCAACAGGTGCTACATATAAGCATTTTGTTTAAGTAAAATATTTAAAGGAGAAACTTTGTGCCATATGATTATTTTATTATTTACTTTTATTAAATTTTATGTCTAAGAGCAAATAGATAATTCTTTACTCAAAGTTTGATGAGTACAAAATGAAACAACATTTTTGGTGAGGTTTGCTAATGTAACTCTTTAGTCCTGCATGATTAATAGCCAACATGAATCTATTTGTGACTAACTTAGATTGATTTGAGAATGTCATTTTCTTTTTTTTTCAGCTCTTGCGAGTTTAAAATGTTTATAGATATTATATTTCAATTTTTATTCTTTTATATTTTTTACGTCATCCTAAACTCATCCCAGCAACACCTATCCCATAATGCTTCTGTTAACAACTTTTGACAATAATGTGCCAAACTATTACATGTATGCTAGCATTAAGATTCGTTATCTAAATCGGTCTAAACATCGACAAAAGAACAAAAGTTTATGATCTTTATTTCCACAAATTTGTTGTAATAACAATATCTCATAGAGGGTTAACAATGGGCTGGTAATGACTCAAAATGATAACCAGTCGGGCGAACAACACGCTTCACCGTCTCGATTTGTGACCCACACACCAGTCTGAAAATGTTTTTGTATAACTTCTTTTTTTAAAAACAAGATAAGCACCATGGCAGGTGTTTGCGAGGTAAAGTGCAGATAGCCATTCACAAACACCGCACTTCTCACTTCATTATTTAGATAAAATCGCCAAAATTACAAGGCAAACGGTGGTCACGAATACCTCCAATACTGCTCAATGAACAGTCGCGAAATAACAAAATAATTCAAGGTGCAACGAGATTGATAAAATCGCTTAGTTTACTTTCCCCCGCTCTCGGATAAAATCATGAAGCTTTCATGACACTTGTTAATTTGAGTCTTTGTCTCAGTATTTGAATTTAAGTGCTCAAACACCATAAAAAAAAACAAAAAACGTTTTATCGTCAAATCGTAGGAAACAACATCCAATTGCATTGCCGTTAAAATAATTCTTTGTATGTTTTTTATCAGATCTTCACATCTGGTCAATGGAGAAATCTTATTAGTTTTTAAAAATAAAAGGAATAAAAGTGAGAGTTTAAAACGATGACAATCTCAAGGTAGTATAAATCACTCAGGCAGGAAAAGTCTTCTTATTTTTTGTATCTTTGTATTATTGTATAAAAAAGTGCTCACAGTGAATAAGGTAAAAAAAAGGAAAATATTTCAATTATAGAATACAATTTATTCATTCTATTCAACTGTCTTTCTTGAAAACATTTTATGCATACAGTCAAACCTGCATCAGAGGTCACCTCTATCTAACAGCCATTTATCTTAAGCAACAAGATTTGCCATTTCCCATTTCTCTGTTTTTGGAGCAAATTAACCTGCTGTAAGCAACTACCTGTCTTAAAAGGCTACTTTTGTTCCTTCCCTTAACTGGCTGCTTAAGACAGGTTTAGATGTATCTTTTTTTTTTTTGCACATTTTTATTGTTGCTATCTATGTATTTGAATCTGTGAATCCAATTAAATGAATGCTAAATCAAAATCATGATACTTTTACTGCACAGATTTTCTATACAGCATAGAGGAAGTAACTGTATGTAATATACAAGATATTTTGAAAGGCATGTGGCGGAGGAAAAAACAACATCAAACAAAGCAGCGGCTCATTCCGGCTATGGGTCGCATAAGCCAACAACAAACACTCATTAACTCTATCACGGGTGCCAAAATCATGCATCTTCTGTTTGAGGAAAGCGAGTGTTAAGCCAAAACTGCACAACAACATCTCTATCACATTACATAATAGGTATAAACTCACCTATATCATATAGACAGCTTAATGAAACTTACACGGCATCTGAATATGTAATTACATCAATTACCATGTAAATTGGTAATTGGCTCTCTTCTTTTATGTTTGATTCTACTCTATTGAGATATCAGAAAAAAACCTTTGAAAATTGTACCAAGCAATTACCATTCTTTAAGAGTCTGTAGTGGGGTGTTATTTTGAGCATGCTGGTAATGGGAACAACTATATAACTTCTGCTTTTCACTTTTCACTTCCGACACAGTTCTGAAGTTCGCCGAGGATTAAGACTGTGTTTACTGTTCAAAGTGGAAACATCAAACAAACGCTCACTCGCAGCCTCTAATTAAATTTAATTAACAATTTGCATCACAGATTACAGATATAATTATTTACTTATATTCGGGACCCATGTATCAGGGAAGGGGTGGAGTACATGTCCTGGCAATGAGGTGGGCAGTTTAAATCTCTTGATCGCAGTCCCTGGATAGCCCAGAAATGCTGGTACCTGATGTGATATATTGGTGAAAATTCTAAAAAACATTACTTGACCTTGAAATGAAGAAAAAGAGAATGATTCCAGCAATATTTTTTATATTAAGCTTGACAATATAAATATTAGTAAATACTGTTTTTAGAGGTAAAATGTATTCATTTCAAAACAGAAATCAGCATTTTGTCTATCCACCTTTAATTTGTTGAGACACCAAGTGGGGCAGTAGTCAAATGGATCAAGTGTTGGTTGCTTATGTCAGAGGTTGCGGGTTTGATCCCCAGCTTGACCTGATGCCTCTCATAAAACATCACTCAATATTGGTTCTACCCAGGAAGCAGACTCAGAGTGTTCATTTAAGCTCCAAACTTTTATCACAATCTAGCTGAAATAAATTAGTATAAACTTAGCATTGATCATAGCTACCTGTAACATCAGCAAAATTGTTGCTCTACTCAGATTCTGACACTTTTAGATGTTTGTTGTATTTTATAAAAACTTGGCCACTATTAGCTGCTTCAAACAATTCCTATCCTGAAATGTAGCCAATGGCAGTTCTGTGTAATGACAAAGAGATGGATTGTTTCAGACAAAATTACGCATTTGATCACCAAGTCTGATTTTTTATATAAACAAAAATATGACACCATATGTAATATCTTCATTTGGCACCAGATGGCAATTCAGAAGAGGCCAAAAATTATGTATTCGATGAAATCCAGCTAGTCTGAAAAAAGTAAAATTAATAGAAATTTGTGCAATTTCATCTGAGTCACTTATGGGGTTGATACATTATGCAACAGTAAAAAAAAACTCTTGACAACGTAATAAGCCTGCCATTGCAACTACAGCAAGTGTTACTCACTCGCGAAAATTCAATTTTCGAATGAATATTTTCTAATCAGAACCCTCGATGCACGGCAAATAAAGCAAAAACTTCACCTTTTAAAACATTTTAATGTTTTAGGGACATATTTTAAATGCATGAATGCTGTTTTATGTGTTGTGTCAAAGAGCAAAAAATGTAAGACAGCATCTGTAACAAAAATGTGATGGAAAACTGAGGCTTAAGTGAATATTTCATTATGTTTCCCAATGTTTTTACAGATAATTAGAAACAATCAATTGTAATTCATTACGCTTTAGCTCGTTAATTTTATTAGAAATAATCAATTATACCACTCGATACTGATTCGAAATGCAAGATAGTGCCTGCCATTCTATTTCTGTAAATAATATTGTGCTGCAGAAAGCCATTCTTTGTTATTTTTTTTGTGTTGATAAAGTAAAAGGTTTAGAGGACAAAAAACAAATTCCACAACAGTTTCACGTGACAAAACCTTCGAAGCCTTATTAAATTGCAGAGTCCTGTAAGAACAAAAACAATTCCAAGACAATGCAATATATTATGTGAGAAAGTTACTCCCATCACACATGACTCAATCAAACAGGGGAGGTAACTGCAACCAAATCCCAAAATTATGCTTCCCTTTAGCCTTTATTTTGATAACTATGACTTTTCCGTGATTATTTTTTTACAATTCCATTATAATATTGAAGAAATACTTAATTAACTTCATGAGAACCAAACAATGTACTAGCATACAAGCCTAGATGTAACTCACAGATGGAGAGCAAAACAATGTACCAGCACACAAGCCTAGAGATGGCTTGCTGAAGGAGAGCCAAACAATGTACCTGCATATGAGCCTAAATGCCACTCGCAGACTGAGAACCAAACAATGCACCCCCGCATATGAGTCTAGACATGACTTGCAGCCAAACAATGTACCAGCATACATGCCTAGACGTGACAAGCAGATTGAGAGCCAAACAATGGTCCAGCATTCCAGACGTGACTTGCAGACTGAGAGCCAAACAATGTACCTGCATATGAGCCTAGACATGACTCGTGCCCAAACAATGTACCAGCATACAAGTTTAGATGTGACTCGCAGACTGAGAACCAAACAGAGTACCAGCATACAGGCCTAGACGTGACTTGTGGACTGTTCAGGGTTTACACTGTTTATAGATGACATATCTGGCATGAACCAATAATTGAACCAAGCTACAACTTTCTAGAAAACCCTCAGTCAAATGTCAAAACCTGAAATTCTTCCACAAAACATTTTCTTGTAATACAATTCTACACAACTCGTCAGAAGGAATGATTTAGGATACATCAGTATTCATTCCTTCAACACGCGCTCATAATACTGACAAAAACATGTAAATACAATTATAGAATGCTTTCAATCAGCACCTCACATTTCCAGGGCATCAAACACTGAGGGTTGTCTTGCCAGTAAAGCTCTGTTCCTATTGTTTTTAAGGAAGTCCTAAACGTTATTTGCAACTTTCTACATTTCTATCATAGACTTCTCAAGTATTCCAGTATTTAACAGACTGAGAGCCAAACCATGTAGACCCTAATCAGTTTACAAGTGGTTAACAGTCTGAACAAATTTTTTTTTAAATGGGGTTTAATACAATTTTCAAAAAATTTCAGGTAAAATAAGGCACAAACAGTTAAATTGGCAGAGGAAAACCTCAGAATGAACATTTCAGGTTATATATGGCACATACAGTTTTATTGGCAGAGGAAGACCTCATAATGAACATTTCAGGTTATATATGGCACATACAGTTATATTGGCAGAGGAAGACCTCATAATGAACATTTCAGGTTATATATGGCACATACAGTTATATTGGCAGAGGAAGACCTCTTAATGAACATTGTAGGTTATATATGGCACATACAGTTATATTGGCAGAGGAAGACCTCTTAATGAACATTTCAGGTTATATAAGGCACATACAGTTATATAATGGCAGAGGAAGACCTCAGAATGAATCAGAGCATTATCACTGTCCTTCTGCCAGTAACTTTCAAACTTTCTCACTTAAAGATTTTGGCTTGAGCAGGACTCAAAACCTACAATGGTGAAAGGTAAATGATCATGAGATGGGGCCTTAGACCACTTGCCCACTGAGGATCAGTTAGTCTGAACAATTGTTGGCAAATGGAATCATAATCCCTGTACAAGTTACAAGTTATAAAGATTGAATTGAATATAAAATTAATGCTGGTATCAAGTTATTATTAAATACCCTTTTTATTACACATTTTACCAATATTAAAATCCTGGAAATAGTCCTACAAAATATAAAGCTGTAGTTACAACCCAACCTGATAACAATTTGAATCCTGTAAATGTTTGTTGGTCAAACCAAGGCTGTCTTGTTTTACGGCCAAATAATCTTTCACAAGTTTGGATTTTTAATAAAAAAAAAAGATTTAAAGCTTTTTAAATTTTGTTTTAAAAGACTGTAATGACAATCTGTCTAATTTTATTTTCTTCGCTGTGACAGGAACATTGTAAATTTCACCTGACACCAATTAAAGGTTACTCAATTTACAGAGCTCACGGCCATATGGCACAGATAACCTAGTTTGATGCAAATTACAACAATTCTGAAACCTGAAAATCACACTTCTGTTATGTCGGCAACAAATGGCAAAGAAAATTGGTAGCTTTATTGGGGATTCAAATTTCACAAGTTTCAAAACTAAATGGGGCATGTGACAGAGGAACAAATTCATGAGAAAGTGTCCATGTGCCGAAGTACTCCAATAATTAGGGAGTGAAAAGGGGTCAGCACACATTGCTAAAGTAATGAGGCATACCAAAGCAAAATGGTGGCAAGATGAAGTCACCCAGGAGCTCCAAATTTTAAATTGATCAGGTGGGGTTCTAATTATACTCCCCAAGCTACCGACTAGCGAAAGTAAACTCTTAAATTACAGAGATCTTCCTCTTGTTATGTCAACAGTGGAGTTCCACCTCAGAGTCACAAATGAAGTAGTTTACTTGGGTCTTTAATTACTAAAGGTCCCCTTAACTCTTAAGTCATTAAAATCAAGGAATGTATCTAACCAGAGGGCCATCTTTTAATTACCTAAAATAAACTGATCAACCTTGCTGATAATTGTGTTTAACTACAAAGTACCATTTATGCATTAGATGACATCTTGTATTCTTTCAAGATAATAGATGGACTGAAGAGATAGAAAGAATTAATTACTGATATCGAACTAGATACAAGTCCCACCAATCAACATACAACATTGTGACCCTTCTATAACAAGTGTATCAATGAAAATAAGCAAATAAATGCCGGTCAGCTGGTCAGATCACTAATTGGACAGGTAAACTGCCATATGGCCTTAGGTGACATGTTTGTGGCGTAAGTCAAGGTAACCATTGAAGGCCGCCACCATATTTTATTACTTGATCATTCAGTGATATGATTTACCGCTAGATGTATATTTACTCTCTTAGTAAAAGAAAAGTCGATGGAACAAAACTTTCCCAATAAATGTCATTTATACGATAAAATGGAAAATGGAAAATTTCCATTGATTAGTTTCAGCAGTATTACATTCATGCCAGATCAGCAGCTTTTATCTTTATTTGACATTTACAGCTTTAAAAAAATCACCTTAATTTCATCAGTAATTGGTTAATTAGAGAAAAAAATCCAATTTTCTCAAGACTTTTCTTAAAATTGATTGCTTTTTTAATTAATTAAAATAGAATTGTTTCTCAATAAAAGAGAATGTTTTGCATAATTGAAAGAAAAACAAAGAAACTCATTACCGCAAAAGTAATAGGGTAGATTTAATTAGATGGTATAGGCAAAATGATATTTTAACCAAATATACTCTGGTGTATACATTGCACCATCTTCATAGAATAATCAACAGGTAAAAAATATTTATCAATGGTCAGTCAGTTTGACTGGTCAGTTGGTCTCCAATGATCTGTCCATCTGTAATGTTGCTTTATGATTATGGTCAGACTTACTGGACATGGTCATGAATCAATGTTCAAATTGTGGTCACAAGTCTTCCATCAACCGTAGTCATTACCTGTAATCTGTCAAAGTAACATGTTTACCGGCATAACCACGGCTGCCCATATTACCACCTTACTGTTCATTGCAATTTATGTTTAATTAACATTCTAGTAATTAGTCTCGTTAGAAATCTGACACAAGTGTTCTTTATTACTGCACAACAAAAATAAATCATTTATGAAAAAGCTGACTTAACATTCAAGGGAAGGAAACTATAGATATTATACATGCCTCACTGACTCTGTGTGTGCGCGTTAAACGTTCAGGATAACTACGTTTTTTATCAACAGAATCTGGAATTTTTTTCGCAAGAAGTTCTGTTTTGAATAAATTATTCAATTTTACAGTTCACATAGAAATGGTAATTTGTGTCAAAGGCTGCAAGTTCTGGGAAATCTAAACAAATGTAAATGGTCCGTATCTAACAGCTGATCTGTGACCTTGGGTGGTAAAAAGGTCATAACCATGACGACCACTTGTGCAATAGTGGTCTATCTACAACAGAAAGCTGAAAAGATACTTGAAATATGTAACTACAAATCAACAACTTTTCAAGTTGTTTTTGGCATGTCATTGCAATCATGTTTATTTTTCCATGTCATATCAAAGAAAGGTTAACCATTTTGACTGGATAGGCTTTAAGAATTAATTAAAAAAAGCTTTCTGTTCTATACATTCTAGCCCACAACTGTTTTATGAAAAGTGTTGATCCCCTTTAGAAGATAAATAAATTATTTTACCATTTACTTAAGCCTGCAGTTTTTTTCACAAATATCCAAACACTTCTGATATTATGCTTTAATATTTAAAATTGATGTCAATGACATTTAAAAATATAGAAATAACATGATCACAGCAGTTTTTCTTTTAATATCAATCAAACAATTAACAAGCTCTGGCAGCAAACTTCCATCTTGACCCCTTCTTTAGACTATGCCCAGCTCGACGACTCTGAACTCTGACCAAGTTAAAGTAATGCAAAGATTTTATAAGTGACTCAGTGGACCAAGGTAAACCACTGCTATGGTCATAGATGAAGGAAGAGCAGCCAACACCAAGTGTCAAGAAACATAACAATTTTAATGATTTTCAAAGTGACTATCATGGCTAGCACCAAGAGTCTATCAACACCACATTTTGAGAGAGAAAATACATGGAATCGAAGTCAATTGACAAATTTCAAAAGTAAAAGTATCTTTCAACACCAGGGAAATTTGCATTGAACTTTTTCAATTGAGCCAGCATTTATTCTTCAGTTTTAGCTGTATCCAATTTGATAAGACTCATAGATCAAAGTATACAGAGCATGAAAAATTAATTCTTATATACAACCATTATCAAAACTAATAATTATAAAGATCCCTATCTGTGACACCAACAAAAACCTCATTTCCCATCATTCATGAGCATAGAAGCCATGATTAACTCGTTTATTTCCATTTTCCTTTTCTCGTTTATAATGTGGAAGCCTCTTGGTAATTATACCTCGACCACAACCATTATCAATCTGCTCAAACTCCTCTCATCCTAAGATCCCAATTCATAAGCAGACAATCTGTATTCACATATATGCAGTAAAAAAATCTTAATGAATGCTATGCATAAAATTCACATTTTTGCTTGCGTGTGTAAACTATTTATTAAGACGTTTAAGCCTGTTTATTTAAAATCCATCAAATCTACGGCATTTTTCTCCTGGGCAAATGAAAGATTTGCATATTTCCCTTCAATTTTTTCCTAACAGATGCCAATTTGCAGCAGGATGTAACTCCTGTGACAATTATATTCAAAATATAATACAGCGTGCAGCCATAGCCCAGTGAATTGTTTGTCTCTTCTTCAGAATCCAAACAGCACAGGTCAAGTTTTAAATCTCCTTTGAGGTTGTTTATGAAATACAAAACATTATTAGCCTGACCATTCTATCAATGTTCAGCCAAGAGTTAGCCTTATTCTTTATGCCAATGCCTACTAGCTCTCCTAGGAAGTGCTATCTCATCCCCCCCCCCCCCATCCATCCCATACCCCACCTCCCCTTTCCACTTCACACACCCTAAACTAGCGTAACTCTTCTAGCAATGTACTCGCCTGGCCCTCCCAGCAATGTTATACCAACCAAACCCTTTGAGAAGCAGTTACTACAAGCCTAACCATCAGTGTTGTATTAGCCTGCTCACTTTCATGTTTTACATGATTATTTTGACTTAAAATAACAGCTGATTTGTACGCTACATTTCCTACAAGCAATTTTTGTTTTTTCTTCAAACAACCGCCAGAACTACACAAACATATAAAATGTCAGAGTTTTTATCCCAGTCTCAGGTAAAAAGGTACATAACTGCGGCAAATTACAGCAAAACTTCACCCTTTTGTTTGTTTACAAACATGCTTGATTAGTCTCTTCTTTGGCAGTGCCTAAAACACTTTGGTAATCAGGTTCCATAACAGCATGCAGCTGTGATATTTACACAAATTGTGATATTTACACAATTTTTTCAGCAGTACCAATCAATCATTAATTTCTGACTCTTTATTTGATGAAATTGTTTATGATAAGTTACTAATATGCCAACATGTGTTATCCTCCCTAGGTGGACCCTGAACAGAATGCATGTGGGTTTACATTATTTGTAATAGCCTCACCGGTGTGAAAAACAAGCTTATATACCAACACAAGTATACAGGAAGTAGAGAAGAAGTTTTGCCCCTTGAATAAATATGAAACGGGGGACAACCCTTTGAAATTTCCTAGAAATAATCTATAAATAAAATAATTTTATATATATACATTATTAATGAAAACATAATAATGAAAATACAGACAATCCTAATTATTTACTGTAACCAAGCTTTACTGTAATAATAGATATGCTGACTGAATTAATTTGTTATCAACAATGAATATTATCTCTTTTTTTTTTTTGTTGCTTTTTAGAGAAAGTATCACAATTGAAAACATTATCCAAAGAGGACACCAGAAATAGAAATGGTCAAATATAATTTGATATAATACAAATGTTTTCCTGAAGACCACAACAATTGCCATTCAAACTTGATTCTGGTGGAGTATTATGTCAGTGTATGTTTACCCACAATAATCGCCCACCTGGGTTTGACTAGATAACATTCCACAGCAGGGCTCCCGCTCTGGATACCAGGGTATTTCTGTTTTATATTCTCCTGCAAGGGCCATAGTTTACCCGTCTCAAGTAAACTGTTTAAATACCAGCAATTAGTGAAAGCCTTTACGATACAAAAATGATGATAAGTTGCTGACTTGGGTTGACAGACAACTGGTCATGTGACTAAAATGTAAACAAGCAATTAATTGGGCCATATCAACGACACTGTCAGCGCAGTGATAACAGTGCTAACTAATCATCAGTTTTAGTTTTAAAATTTCTATAATTCAGATCTAAAAGGCAGCTTAAGATTACACTATTAGAAGAGAAGACTATTATACAGTAAAACCTGTATTAGTGGCCATCTCTGTTAGAAGAGAAGACTATTAAACAGTAAAACCTGTATTAGTGGCCAACTCTGTCAGAAGAGAAGACTATTATACAGTAAAACCTGTATTAAAGGCCATCTTTGTTAGAAGAGAAGACTATTATACAGTAAAACCTGTATTAAAGGCCATCTCTGTTAGAAGAGAAGACTATTATACAGTAAAACCTGTATTAGTGGCCATCTCTGTTAGAAGAGAAGACTATTATACAGTAAAACCTGTATTAGTGGCCATCTCTGTTAGAAGAGAAGACTATTATACAGTAAAACCTGTATTAGTGGCCATCTCTGTTAGAAGAGAAGACTATTATACAGTAAAACCTGTATTAAAGGCCATCTCTGTTAGAAGAGAAGACTATTATACAGTAAAATCTGTATTAGTGGCCATCTCTGTTAGTAGAGAAGACTATTATACAGTAAAACCTGTATTAGTGGCCATCTCTATTAGAAGAGAAGACTATTATACAGTAAAACCTGTATTTGTGGCCATCTCTATTAAGCTATTACTTGTCTTTAAACAGCCATATTTTCTATTTACCAATTTTATATTTTTAGTTTTAATAAACCTGTCTTAAGCAGCCACCTGCCTTAAGGGGTCATTTTTGCTCTTTCTCTTGAATGGCTGCTTAAGACAGGTTTGACTGTATTATATGCCTTACCATAACTCTGTCCAAGCTCTACAAACATGCTGCATAAACATACCAACATTTTGTCATATAACAAGTCATGTTTCAATCCTATAAAATATTTTAGGCAAGTTTTTAATGCAAATTTCAATCCATCTGAGTTGTATCGGTAGAATGAGTTCCATAGAATCACCATCCTTTCACAAGTAACTGCTAATCTTTTATGGGGCCAGCAGTGCAGTAGATAGTATGTTGGACACTTATGCCAGAAGTTGAGGGCTTAAACTAAGACCAACCTAACAGCTTCTCAAAAAGTATCTTTTGATTTCACTAAAAAAATCCAAAAAAAATCAAGAACATTGAAAATTAGCAAAAGCTCTGCGCTTCAGTTTAAAATCCTATTCAAAGAACTGTTAGTATTTTAAGTTGGCAGTGAGCTACGGGATAAACAATACAAACAGTTGTTTAAATCGAGGGCCCATGTTATGGTGCTATAGAACCAGAAGAATCAGTCAGTTTCAAAATCTCTTCTCTTTAAAAGGACAGTAGAACAATATACCAAACCAACTGAATAGACTATAATATTTAAGTAACACAACGTCAGGGTTAACTGCAAAGTCTGCCGCTCATTTATTTCCTAATCAACAGCTTGATGCATATATCAATGTTTGAATTTCATCAGTTGGAATGTTGCATGTAAATAATCTCATTGTACATGTCTCCATTAACTTATTAAAACATTCCATTAAAATATCTCAAGCAATCAACTCCACCATTGACGGCAATTAGCCTAAGTGGTTACCTTTACCGCGGTTGACACTGCGACAGGTGTCCGGGGACGTCCAATAGATCCGGCATCTATTTTATAGTTATACACCCTTCTATTGATTATTGATTGAGAGCTCACTAAATGTGTTAACAATTAAGTATATGTAAACATCTGATGAGCTTGTTTGTTGTTCAATGTTGACAAAGGACATTACTGGCCAAATAATAACTTGGGTTAGACAGGGAAATATTCAACGAAGTCCAGGTATGACACACAGTTTTTGGAAAGAATTGTGTTTGATTATCTATAATGTAAATAATTAACTGCATGTCTATTAACCACAGGATAGAGACATGGATTACGAATGCAGACACAAACAATGAATGTGTTTGCATAACAAATATTGTTTTTAAAATGACGTTGACCTTAATGACATTAGAAAAGTAGACATTCTTGTTTTATTAGATTCCTGCATTTTAATCCCTTCAATATATTTTTTTTTATAGATGCAATCTATTAACTGTACAAGTGATTGCAAAAATCAAATATTTTTTAAACTTATTTATTTTACTTCGATTGTTTAACAAGTTTAACAAGTTTTTACAACTTCATGATGCTCAAAGTTTTCCTGGATAAAATCAGTACTAAGCATATGCAGAAAAATTGTCTTGCCCAAGGACACCACACATAGCTGTGGTGAAGGATCAAACCACGACCCTCCGATCATGGATTCAGTGCTCCACACTGGACCACGTGCTCCATGATATATATATATAAATATCCAACTCATATGCAGTGACTTCCTGGGGTTCTATGGACCAAGTACAAAAATAACATTGAAATCCAGTAAGAAATATACATAAGACCCATGCTGGGGATCCACCTCACAATCCACCCATTCTATGTCCAGCATTCTACCACTAAACCGTGGGGTCTTTCTTTTCTGATATTTTTTTTTTTTATTACATTATACATATCACACAAAAACATAACTTTAAAGCAACGTATATGAAAATGAATTTAAGGACATTCTTAATTTAGTTCTATTTTATAAACTGAAGGATTCCACTGCTAGTACGCATACAAACAAAGGGTTCTATATTTATTTGTATCTACTCAATACAATCATGTACAAATCTCTCCATTTGGGTCTCTATAAACAAAAGCCCCTGAGTAAATATTTTGTGTGTATACTATACAGAATGATCAAAGTTTTGTACTTGATTATCGCCGTGTCCGCAGGGTTATCAGGACACCGGTCATCCTGTCCTTCAATATTCCGTTGTCCAGCAGAGGCATCTGATAACTGACCAAGGCCAGACTGACCAATTGTCAAATGACCACTTAAATGGCTGCAGTCTGTTTAATTGTTAATCAATGAATGACTGACAGAAGAGTGTTTACTGATCATTCATTGTCATGACCAGCACTGTTTACATTCTGATCTCTTTATCTTATCAGGATATATTAAATTTTGTTATTTTTGTTATCGTTTGATGTGTTTTTCAGTGTGTATGTCAGTCAGTGTTTTTGCAGGACAGTAGCAGAGGATAGAGTGTTGGCTGCTCACAGCCGAGGTTGTGTGTTTGATCAGGTTTAACACAGGTTTGACCAGGTTCTGTTAAAACTCGCTGGGCCTGATTAGCTCAGTCAGTTACGCATCTGACTATCAATCCAGGGGTTATGAGTTTGAATCCCTGCCCCGCAACAGTCTCCCTGATGAGTGATATACAACATTCTGTCTCATTATCATTTGTCTCTCACTGCTGATTCAAGTGACAAAGTTATCAGTTACTAGCGGAGATGGAATGTGCTTGAGTACTGGTTAACCTTTCAGGATCCCAGGAAACAGCGGTTAGGGTAACTGATCATCTGTTAGCCCTCGATGGCATAAAAATGATGCTAAATATTCAATTAATCAATCAATTGATCCCCATCTCGATCCAATGCCTCTCAAAAAAACAGCACTCAGTTCTGAAGTAGACTCGTAATAGGTGCTGATCTTTCTTTGTAATTGAGCTAAAATAACTTACTGTAAGTCTACTTTTAAGTGTACTTATTTAGCTATGTTGCTTAATTGTAAAAGTGCTATTCTTGTTCAATATCTCGTATTCTTTTTATTCTTTCATTCCCTCTGTACATTTCATTTTGATATTGTCAAACTTGATATTTAAGTTTTGACTTTTTTATGTGTTCATTCACAAGCAAACAAAGTCTCTCAATCCATATCTGATTGTTGATATGACGACCATCTTCATGTTCCCCGTTGCACCACAAGCTCGTCTTATAGTGTCGTCGTCGTCGTCATGTAGTGTCATACTGAAGTATGATTGAGGGGGATGACAGACCTCCTCCAGGTTGGCCCAACAAAAATGAGTGAACAAACACTGCTGGCAAACAATCTTTGATGTTACGAAGTTTGTATCAAGAGTTAAGAAGGTTACATCTTGAGACAAACCAAATAGAAACATGGGGATCATCTCTTATTTATCCCTGGACATTATAACTACACAAACAATCAATCTGAGGTTATACCAAGTTTCGAGACTATCTTAAAACCAATATGGGCACAAAGTAAAAATAGGCCAGTCTGAGTCTAACATCTGGTAAAGAGATTATAAATACAGAAACATAGAAAATAAATCTATTTTGAATTAGCATTAATGGCCAGGTCCAATTTGTTTCCTAGCACAAAGACCAACAGAGATGAAATAATACTACACAGTTTAGTAAAACTCTTGAATAATGTAAACATATTGTTCTGCTTTTAATGATAAGTAAGAAAGCTGGCAAAGATATGAAGATTTAGTTATAGAATAAAGCTTTGCAGGAAGTTTTACTTGATTACTTCCCTTGCTGCCAAATTGAGCAACTCAACTGGTATTTTCAGAAAAATAAAATGTATTAAAAGGTTGTCCCACTTTGCTTAACATTCTGATTTGCATTATTATTCTCCTTTGTTGCAAAAGTGAGTTTGTCAAAACTTGAATATAAACCCCTAAATATGCTTTCTATGAATTTTAGATCAATACCTTATAGATTCAAAGGTATGTTATTGATGATTCAATGACTAAGTAACAAACAGTATGGTCTATTGAAAGAATCAGCTGGATAAGATGAATGGAATGAACTTCAGTTTACACATGTTTGTGTGGCTGTAGACACACATTGTGACATTCTGTTTTTACCAAGAATCAAAATCAAGTGGTATTATCATCTTCTCTAGTTTAAACCGTTGTCTCTCATGCGTGTCCAGAGTGCTGATACTCCTGACGACCATAAAACTTCTTAACAACCAAAACATTTATAAATCATAATGCGACAATATCAGCCCTAGTGTCAACTTGCTCAGTTCTGTATTTCTTATCTTTTATACATCCCTCGTTACTAAACTGATGTTTCTGCAGCGGAAACTAAAAAACATCAACTTTTGTCTTGATGAATGAGAAAACATTGAAGCCATCAGCCAGTCATGGTGGAAAACGTCAAGAATCCATTTAGATGGCAATCTTATCGTTTTAATATCAGATTATTGTAGGCCAATTCGGTCAATAATACATCTAACCTTAGCATCTTGTGCATGAGGAAAAAACATTTCTCTTCCGGGACTGGCTATCAGAAGAGATAAAATCTAATCAACTTCTTAGGTAAGTCCAATAATTCTGTGTATAACACAGTTAATTGTTTGGGTCGGGTTTAACCCTTTACTCCATAGATACGCGTTATCCCGCACCAATCACAGAAGGCCTTTGAAAACAGTGCAGGAAGTGTTCAGATTGCTTGTAACGAGCAATCTGAACACTTCCTGCACTGTTTTCCACTCTGCCAGTTAATATAAACATAATTCACCCATTGCTGATATGTGATGAATTAATGCTTTCAATTTGGAAGAGTCCAAGAAAATGTTTATGGAGCAAAGGGTCAATGTATACCATTTACCCTATATAATGTACAGTAAACCCGAGCAATGCTTTTTCACAAAAGGGGGAGTAGGGCAGAAATCAAAACTTACGTTTTCTATAAAGTGTGAGTAAAATACCAAAATGGTTTTGGCATTTACTCAGGGGTGTTTAATCAGAGATATTGTATGTTACCGGAACTTTTTCTGATTCTCCTAGAAGTTGTTTAAAAATTAGATTTAAGATTTTTTCTCGAATGTAGCATTTTACTCATATACCCACTTCCCCCTCACCCATCTCCTTTTCTCCAAGACAAAATATTACAAGCATAGTACAATGAAGGTTTGTTACAAGTGCTGTAGTAGACATAAGAGAGGGCCTGAGAGTGGGGAGTGTCTCTTAACATCTCACTGCATAGTTACGCCCCTTTTTTCCACTGTAACATGATTCTTACGCTTAAAAAAATGCAATTTGGTTTTGAAATATTTTAAAAATGGTTCATAGAGGTTGTGGTTGTGATTTCTTGCTGCAGATGAGTAGAGCAAAAGTTGGCATAAAGCATTTTACTGCAATAAATAAGTTTTATAGGATTTCAATATATGCATGTATTTATGAGCATTTGAGGACCTCTTTTTTTAAAAGATCTCATGGTGTCACTGGTCAACCTACCAGTAATTGTGCATTTTTATGTGGGTATACATTCCTGCTATGAAAAAAAATTTACTTCTATGTGGAATTCTTTTTTTACCATGGAAATCCTATACCTTATTTTATATAGAACAAAGAACAAAATTCAACTGTGTAGTGAGACCTTAAAGATGATGATCAGATTCGCTACATTCTGACATAAAAAAAGGCTGTTTTTAAGCATTACGGGAGAATTTCAGAAGTTGACTGTCAACGTTTCCATTTCCAACCAAATAATTTATATTCATACAGGGTTTTTTTAATCACCAGATGATGTTTATATATTATTTCTTAATACCAAGTCATGAGAAAAGTCATAAACATCAGTAAATATGTGTCGCCTGGTTAAATTATAGATAAAATACACAACATCATCGATAATATAAATTTATGGCAGCTCGTAGACTCGATTATGGCTATAAGCAAGGATATCTTATTTATTGGAAACACTACATTTCTCACAACATAAAAACGCGACTTATAAATATTTTATTGCCATGGCAACTATATGTCAGTCCCAATACAAAAAACTGTCAAACCTTAAACCCCAGCAATGGAATAACATTTCATACTTCGCCATATTAACACCCTTTCCACTGCATCGTAAATCATCGGAAAAAAATAAAATACGCATTTGGGAATTGAAAAACATATTTTATAGCCAGCGCTCAACTCTAGGACACATTTTATTCGCCAACAATTCTCTCGTAATGCTTTTCCAACTTTATCAATATTAGTGATTCCAATGGAAAGCAGCGGCAAGTTTTCCCCTCGTTTCTCATCAGACACTGCAATGCATTTTAAATAATCACAGTGGAGTGGTTTTCAATTGTGTTCATACTGGCTTACATCGTCTCCTTATTAGATTACTTCATGCAGAATCCATGATGATTATATTTCTGAAAGCGCTTCTAATGTGAGGCTTTGATCCATCAGCTTGCTGCCATACATCAAGGGCACCAAAATAATTATACAAACAATGTAGACCCTCATTACAACTTATGACTAACTTGCAATTTGATTTGATTTTTTTTATATTACACTTTATTGGTTATATATGGCATATCCAGCTTTATTGGTGGAGGAAGACCTCAGAATGAATCCGAGTAGAACCACCATCCTTTTGTAAGTCACTGGCAAACTTTCTCACAGTTTTGGATCAAGTAAGGCTTGATTGAACCCACAACCTCAGCAGTGAGAGGTAAGTGGCATTAGATGACAGTGCCTTATTGCACTCAAAGTCCCAAAGTCTCGCTTGATTCTACATAAATTAACCAAGTTTTCAAACTCAATTTTATAAACAGGAACATAAAAAAAAATAGAATTTGACTCTGAGCTTAAAGACTATCAATTCTAACTACTAATTTAATGTGTTTTAAAATTGATTGATTGAATAATTGGTATCATTTTTATGCCATTGAGGGCTAACAGACGATCTATTAGCCAAACCACTGTTTCCTGGGATCTTGAAAGGTCAACCAGTACTCAAGAACACCCGATCTCCGCAAGTAATTGATAACTTTCTCATTTGAATCGGCGGTGAGAGACAAATGATAATGAGACACAATGTTATATGTCAATCATCACAGAGACTGTTGCCAGGCAGGGATTCGAACTCACAACCCCTGGATTGATTGTCAGACGCGTGACCAGCTGAGCTAATCGGGTCTAGCCATGTTTTAAGAGAACCTGGTCAAACCTGTATTACACCTTATCATCTGTACATAGTAGCCACCTGTCTTCAGCAGTCATATTATGAGTGGGTGAGGTAAAAAGAACATACCAGCTACGACTTGATAACTTGAGGTTATTGCCTCCTGTAACAATGCTGAGGTTATCTTGGAACACTTACCTGAAAATAGAGGAATTAACAAGATATATATCAGATACATACACTCAAATCAAAACAGACATGTCAAGTCTTTCTGTAATCAACAGTTAAGTATACGCAGATAAATTGTCTTGCTCCTGAACACCCCCATGGCCTTATGGCTGGGGATCGAATTCACAACCCCATCTAACTCTTGGTCTGAGGCTCAGTATCACAAGACTACATACTCAACGTGAACAATCTACAACCAGTCTAGGACTGGATCACAGTCACACCTTGTTTCTAGGTTAGTTACAGCGTGATCTACCAAGACTAGCATGCAATTCTCCCATAGCTAACATACATTATAATGCTACTACAAAAATATTCATAAAATGGTTTTAAGTTTTAAAGGCAGTATCTCAGGAATAATTGCTATAGATGTCTAAAAAAGTAAAATTTAGTATTCTAAATCTGCCACAACATGATAAAAATGCCATTCTAATCAAGTAGTGAAATTGAAATGTAATCCTCATCCAAAAATAGATCTTGCGCATATATAATTTTTATATCATACAATATCACTGTTTGACGACCTTGACCTCATCATTCTGTCTCTTTCTAAGATGAAATAAAATTCAACAAAATAAAATGCATAAAATCTATTTTAGTATGGCCTGGGTATGTAAGGCCAAGTTAGAAAATCCCTTTTCAGTATTTTGGCATGAGTTAAAGAAATATCTTTTTTGCAATAAATGTGGACAAGTTCATATAATATAGGCATGATGTGTCTGAAAAAAGATACTTTTTTAAAATTTTAAAGTTTTAACAAATTTTAAAATACTTCCTCTTATCTATACTGCAGATACACACTCTATATTAAGTAAGATCTTCAGTCCCAACCATTCTGACTTAGAAAATAGCATATCACAATCCAAAGCAATAAAACAACCACCATTACTTTGTGGAATTGCTCCTTCTCGTCCCCTTGGAATAATACTATGTTCATCAGCTCTCCTTATATTGTCGTGTAACGACTTTGACCAACACCCATTCAATATTAAATCATTGAAGCCTTTCATATTTTATGGTCATTTTTAATTAAAAAGCATCCAGTAGTGAGAGAAATCGTGATTATTTCCAAGTCAATTTAATTATTTACCTCTGTTTGATGAGGCCCCTACTGAGGCGCTCTAAAGTCTCCCGTGATGCATAAATCACCTCATAGCGGAGCAGACTTAATAGTTTAGATGTTTATCTATGGGTCTAAGTATAGAACCACATTAATCAAATTGTTTAAGAGAAAGTATATCTGTTTCATTGTGCTATTGTAAGCATTTAGATGACAAGGACACTTTCTAACGACTTTATTTCTGTCCGAACAAAATAAATACAAGTCATTTGTATCACACTCTTTCTTCTTTCCATCACTTCCAAACCTAATTTGGGGTCATAGGGAACTTGTTATGGTTTTCTTAGCACATGAGACAAACGTCTTTCAATACACATTATTTGCCTGTATTTTGCACTGCATCAGGAATTGAAACAAAGCCCTAAGAGATTTGGAGCAAGTATGCAAACCACAACATTTGAGCATGTTAAAGAACCAATATACCTAATAAGAAGAATTTAATATTTTGAGTTTCAATATTATACAAGCATTATAATGACCACCTTTTTACACCATACAATATATATATATATATATTTTTAATGGGGTTTAACACCATTTTCTACACATTTCAGGTTATATATGGTATATCCAGTTACGCTGGCTGAGGACGACCTCAGACTGAGTCAGCACCACGATCCTTCTATAAGTAACTGGAAACTTTCTCACATAAAGTTTTTGGAGCTAGCAGGACTCGAACCTACGACCTTAAAGGTGAGAGGTAAGTGATCTTGAGATGGCGCCTTAGACCATTCGGCCATTCAATAATATATTGGCCCAAAAAGCTAATAACTTGGTCAGATGACCTGCCCAGTCTGACACTGTAATATCAATTACCACTTATCTAACTACTAATGAACTTTTATTAATTATTTACTTCAAGTAATTAATCATAAATTAATGCCTACAGAACACTGGCTTCATTACCCAAATTTCACACGCACAACAAAGTGATGCGTATATAAATATCTTATTGCTAACAGATTTGAAACATAATGTACAATAAATACTATCTAAATATCAAGTTAATGTCACGATTTTTTACTAGTCGTAAAACAGTGAATAGACGAACACAATTATGACATAACGAACTGTCATAGTATAACATGATTGCGAAATTATCATTAGAATGGCTCATAAATCATTGTGCTGTCATATATCTGTACCTCAGTGTAGCAGATCACTGAGATAGAATATATTCCAAACAAGGTCGTTTTGTAAATATCGCGTTAAATGCATTCCGCTAAAATCAGTTACAATTGCATAACAATATTATCTTCCAATTTATGACATTCAATCTGGATCAGCCCAAAATTGACAGGTATTTTCTAAACAATCAGCCCCACATATTATTTACAGTGTTTACCGTGCCTCAGGTTTCACTCATTGTCTTACCTAACTGCTAATAAATATATACACATGACTAACAATGGTTATTCAACAATGTTATGCCATAATAAATTAATTACTGGATTACCATCCCTGCTCGCCCCCTAATTTTCATGCCGCCCCGACCCTCCTTATTTTCATAAAAGAAAATATAAAAAAAAAAATAAAAAAAATAAAAATATATATATATACTTTTTTTTTATTAAAAAAACATCAAAATTTTTTAAAGAAAGAAAAAAAAAAACATCCTCCCACCCTCCCCATTTTTAAGAAAAAATCTGGATAATAATCTAGCAATTAATTTATAATTTATAACAAATTCGAAATCGGATGTATAGCAGCATTTCAACACTTGCAAAATGATGACATTTCTGGCATGAATCTCACAAAGCAATCATCTCAATTATATTGTCTTTTATATTTTCAAATAGTTGCGACTACTGATAGTGTTTATTATATACAGCATGATATGTCACATGATGTTATTTATAATAATCTTACTCCAGATGGAATAAAAATATTATATACACTTAAATGTGACCCAAACTAAAGATGTGTTCATTGGACATAGATGTCCCTGCTAAAACATTTTTCTGATTTTAATAACGGTGACCTTGAACATGACCTCAATTTACCTCAAACACCCCTTATCTTTTGAATGGCAGGGAAATATATATATCAAATATTATAATATACACCAAGAATTTTACTCACGCCAAGCATATTATGATGATATCACACACACACACCAAGTAAAGATATACCAGTAGAATGCATCTTTTCCAAATACAGTCAAACTTGTGCAAGGAGTCACCTCTAATAATAGCCACTTATTTTACTTACATTTACCATTTCCCTGTTCTATGCTTTCAGACCAATTTGCCATTTCCCTGTTCTATGCTTTCATTTCCCTGTTCTATGCTTTCAGACCAATTTGCCATTTCCCTGTTCTATGCTTTCAGACCAATTTACCATTTCCCTGTTCTATGCTTTCAGACCAAATTTACCTAAATTAAACAACAACCTGTCTTAAAAAGGCCATTTCTGCTCCTTCGCTTGACTGGCTGCCTACGACACTCTGTTTTGACTGTACAGTCAAACCTGTGTTAAGCAGTCAGTCAAGGGAAGGAGCAAAAATTCAAAAGGCATTTAAGACAGGTTGATGTTTAATACAGGTTACTTTGTTCTGAAAGAATAGAAATGGGAAATAGCAAAATGTGGCTGCTTAAGACAAGTGATTGCTTAAAAGAGGTGACCACTGACACTGGTTTGACTAACTATATATATATATATATATATATATATTTCTTACTTAAAATAACTATAACTGTAATTTTTGTTAATATTTCTTCATAAAACCGACCTTGATAACAATATATACAGCAGTTAATAATCTATAATATTGCCAAGATACCTAATACTGCATAATGAATGGAACTAGGGGCTCTTATACAAACTCCTCCATTAGGGGAAATGTGATCTATATTCATTTTATGAGTTAATTGTTATAAATCTTCCCCTAATATGCAAGTATAATAAATAAGGCTAGGTGAATTTTAAGACATCATAAAATGAATATAAACAATAGAGATTAATGTGGACATTCATCATGGGGAGGTCAGTCTGTCATGTCCAGCCGACCAGCCAGAGGTGTGGTCAACTTTCATCATTTCTCTCAAATACACAGCTGGATTACACTGGCAAAGAAGGGGTTAGGGTCTGAAATTGACCTTTGTTGGGATTTACTATAACCTCTATACCATATTCCCCCTGAATAAACACTCCAGGGTGATGCATTTTTAAAAGATTTTTGTTTACTCAACAGATAACACTTCAAAAACATTATTTTTATCATTTCTGACAAAAACTGGGGAGGGGGTGGTTATTAGGGAGGAGTAATTATATGGGGAAATAAGTTATATTATAAAAATGATATACTGTTCTACATATTAGTGTATAATGTGCTCCATTTGAACTATGACCTTTAGTTTATGTGTCATTTCTTTTTTTAATTTTTTTATACGACCCACAACCCAAACCCCCTCATTTTGAAAAAAATACTTTTTTGTGTAAAAAAAGTGTCCATAATAAAAAGATATCTCTTGCAACCAACATCATATTATAATGTCTGTCTCAGCCTGTCCCAGGGTTCTGGATCCGCGTATGAAGAAGTATGACACAAATCTTTCCTTCCAAAATATTTTCAAATCTCATCAATGAGATAAGCCAGCAATAGAACCTATGCCTAAATAGAGTGATAGAGTCAATGTCTAAATGCCTCATTAGCTAATTAGTTCAGGCAATTAAGACAAAAGAGACACCTGTACTCAATAGGTGACATGATCATTACCTCTTTGACCAAATACCCAAATTAAATGTAACACTACCCTAGTGTCTGTCAAAAGTCATAATATACAATAATTATAAACTTCAAATGATTTCTTTTTATTTTATTAATTTATTCACACAATAGCATGAAAATATTGGTAATAATGAGTTCAACAATCTCAACACCTTTCTTGGACACCCTATATCCTACCTAGTCTGGGGCCAGTTTAAAAGTAACATTTTAGCGATAAGACATTTGGTTCTGTGGTATATAAGACTCAAGCTAAAAAACGGTTCATCCATTAGATAACGCGCCTGTTTCACAAACATTTTTTACAAGTTTTACTTAAATACTTCAAAACTTAAATTCAATGTAAACATTCTTTCAGTAATGCCAGCGCAATCAACTGCAGTTTTTCTGTAACCTGTCTTTAATCAGGATCACCTGGATGCTTTCCACAAATTTAAGTTTTTAAGTATATGTACTTAAATATATTGCTAAAGCAGAAGCCTGATACCTACATTGTATTTTTTTTTTAAAAGTAAGATGAGCTTACTATTGAAATGGGACAAGAAAAAGACAGAATCATATTTACTCAATAAACACCTCATCATTAGTAATTATCATATTCATGGAGATAATAACACTGAGATAACAACACAAAATGTAAGGGATACCCGTTAATGTGGCAGTAGAATATAAACTAAGCATAATCACAGTGGCCCATCTTGCTTTAACTGCCTCCCAACAATAGTAGAAGGACAAAAAGATCAACACTGAAAAATCAGTAATGCATAGTTGAACAAGGTCTAATGTTTTTGTTCAATAGGTTGATGGCAAGACCTTTAAAGAAAGAGAGGAATTCACATTGACTGCTTGAATGATATTAGAAACAAATACCCCCAATAAAACAAGTGTGGTTGAAAGGTCTAATCATTTGCATATGTTTTTTTAATCATAAATCAGCGTAGAAAGACAGGAGAAAAGTAAGGGGAAGCTTGTTACAAGAGGGTTTACCAATCCATATGCTCTATGTTTATGGATGCCTTCACTTGTTTTTTATTATGAATATATTGCAGAATTTTCATAAACTCGCTGTTTATTGCCCAATGATATGTGTTTATTACAACCTTGTCATGAAGTCCAGTAGAAATATGCCGAGTTGATTGGATTGAAAATTTAACAAGGTCAAATTACAGTTTCTGGGAATAGCGAGCATCGCTGCTGTTACGCAAATTGTGTTGCTCACCATATTTTTCCCATAAACCCAGCTTAAATAGCTACATGGTATGAGAAAAGAGTTGTAAGAGACCGCCTTTAGAATTTAAATCACCATTTTTCCTGTTTATACATTTACATTTATTGCAAATAAATCTTTAATAAAAGTGATGGAAATATTACATGGCCATAAACCACAGGAGCTGGTATTAAAGTTATCTTTTTCTTTTTTTGTTTTAAGTAGTAGTAACTTAAACAAACATTTTACAACTATCACCTGTGGTATAAATCAAAAGCCAAGTATTTTAAGTTTGGAATCTTAGTAACTACTTTACAATATTTCTTACAAAGTTGACAAACAAAGAATAATACTAGCAAATGTAATCAGGTAGAGAATAAATCAAGGTATATGGTCAGGTTACAAATGAAACAAAATACAAATAATCGTGTTGTCACATTTTGGCCTGAAGTCATGTTGTAAACATTAATTCTTGCCGGTGATTTAGTGGTCACAGATGACAGTCAACACGAGTTGTGGTCAATCTACTGCCTCTGATTTATGGCTGTGTACAGAATGTCAAACTGCTCATAATTATAATTTATTCATCATCAAAATGGTGGTGGTGGACATTGAGGATTACAATGTTTTTATGCACTCATATTTAAATCATAGAACAACAGAGTCATCTTCTAAAGGAGGGCAACACACAGAGAAAAAAATATAATTATATTTTAAAAAAAAGCACCAAAAACAGAGAAACTTAAATTAAGTGCAGAACCCATTTTCACAAAAAAAACAACAGAAAAACTCTTTTTCACAAAAAAAAGCAAGAATATTAAAAAATTATTGATTCATACAAACATGTACTTATACTTCATAAATATAAAATCACCAGAAGTTGCTACCGGTGGTATGACATCGGTGGTATGACATCGTTTTAAGGCTTTTAAATATTCAATGAAGTATCTACTCTGCAAGGCCATAAAAAGACATAAAACTTTACAGGGTTCACATCAAAGTAGCTTGTATAATAATTGCATAAATCAATGATGAAGGAGGGTTCAAATGGATGGGTTTTTGGTTTGCTCACTATTTACGCAAGTTATAAATGTTTTACTGATTTGGCACACTCAAATTATAAAAGATTTATTGACATTCCTCATGGAGAATTTCCATCACCTAGATTACGTGTAGTCTTCCTCAATATTTCTCTGTAATGATTAGTTATGATTTTTTCTATGACAATGACTCTCCCACCTCTGAACATGTGGGGAAGCAGTCAGTGACTTGCAGAGGCAAATTTAAGAAATTTAATAAAATAACTTCTTATTTGATCCTCTTGCCAACACAAAACTGAGAAATAATCAAGCAAATTTATTGATTTAGAAAATCCAACAACAAACATCAACTTATTCATGTAAGTGAATGAAGAATACAAATGCACGTCTTCTGCATTCTGATTGAACTATTCCGGAATTGGAGACATGAAACAGAGAACTAGCGTGCATTCAGAATGACAATACCGTCATTTAGATGAACAGACTGTCATATTAGTTGCAATCTTGCAGGCATAAACTTAGAATCAGTGACAGCAATTTGCAATGAAAATGGCTTTTATGAAAATCTAATAAAACATGACTTTGTATGTATTCTGATATGAATATAGAACTTTATTTCAAGTAATCCTCGAGGCAAATAATACCGCTAAAACACGTCCCAGACACAAACAAAAGCCATGAATCCTCATCAGTAGCTAATATGCGTATCAGATATGAATAATTTTTGCGTCTGCATTATCTAACCATTTATCTACACACAATGTTATTCTTAACAAGATACTAAATATCGCTGACGACTCCAGAAATTCATACAAAAAGTCCAAAGTCTGACCATGTGAGGTCCATTTGGACTAAAAATCAACTTTTGACCTGTCGCCACTAAAAATAAACGAGTATATCTGCTGCCCAGTACATAATTTCTTCATTGAAGTTTTAACTAATTTGATCCTGATATATCACCAGTCCATTGTGCGGTTATTCATATTCATATCAGCGATACGTACCCGGGTTACGCAGGAATGCCAGTTTGTCTTGACCTCCTTATCATTCCTCTATCATTACTTTTCAATTTTCTTAGGCTTGGGACAAGTATTTTCGAATTATATCGATATCCAAATATGTTACCATTGAAGTAAATGCTTTATTACCAAATTTAAGTGCTTTGCAGGTAAACCCGAAATGGGGAGTCGACAGGTGCGCTGATTTGTGGCCGTTACTTTTTTATCGCTCTAATACTGGAATTAACTTATATCCATAAATATGAGTTTAAACGCGATTTTATTGATAGTTGCTTTTGATGTTGCTTGAAAGTTGAGAAAGAAATGGATTAAAAATGACCAAACTGCAATGAAATGAAATCCATCAATAAAATATGTGTCACCCAAGGTCAAATAGGCAACAATATAAACAGGTCACTGACCTCAGTTTTGAAAGTCGTCTGTAAAAACCATTTTACAAATAAAGTTCCATTAAAATCTTTTCTATTATTTGGGTATAAAGTAGAAATTTCCATTCACCTGATATTATACAGCAAGAGCACAATTATGTTTGGGGTATTATCATTTTTTTTTCAAACAACGGGACACAGTCTTCCTGCACAACCTTATATTGGCTGTGTGTTCAAAATTGTGCCAGGACCCAGTCTTTCTGCACAACCTTACATTGGCTGTGTGTTCACAACTGTGCCATACCCAGCCTTCCTGCACAACCTTACATTGGCTGTGTGTTCAAAATTGTGCCAGGACCCAGCCTTCCTGCACAACCTTACATTGGCTGTGTGTTCACAACTGTGCCATACCCAGCCTTCCTGCACAACCTTACATTGGCTGTGTGTTCAAAATTGTGCCAGGATCCAGCCTTCCTGCACAACCTTACATTGGCTGTGTGTTCACAACTGTGCCATACCCAGCCTTCCTGCAAAACCTTACATTGACTGTGTGTTCAAAATTGTACCGGGACCCAGCCTTCCTGCACAACCTTACATTGGCTGTGTGTTCACCACTGTGCCATACCCAGCCTTCCTGCACAACCTTACATTGGCTGTGTGTTCAAAATTGTACCGGGACCCAGTCTTTCTGCACAACCTTACATTGGCTGTGTGTTCACAACTGTGCCATACCCAACCTTCCTGCACAACCTTACATTGGCTGTGTGTTCAAAATTGTGCCAGGACCCAGCCTTTCTGCACAACCTTACATTGGCTGTGTGTTCAAAATTGTGCCATACCCAACCTTCTTGCACAACTTACACTGGCTGTGTGTTCAAAATTGTGCCATACCCAGCCTTCCTGCACAACCTTACACTGGCTGTGTGTTCAAATTTGTGCCATACCCAGCCTTTCTGCACAACCTTACATTAGTTGAGACGGGTCACACAATTCTATTCTTCTCATATAATTCTGACTAGCTGATTTAGGACATTAGAAATTGACCGGGTGGGGGAATATTATGATACTATGGTTTGCTGCTAGGTCTGCTGCTAGATGTGTGTAATAAAATATGGAACAGTGGGATGCAGGTTCAAGCCTTAACATGGCTGTTTCAAATACAGTCAAACCGGTTTCAAGCAGCCAGTCAAGGGAAGAAGCAAGATTGGCATTTTGAGGTTGTTGCTTAATACAGGTTAATTTGCTCTATAAGCATAGAAATGGGAAATAGCAAATGACTGCTTAATAGAGGTGACTGCTTACACAGGCCCTAGTGTAGTAATGCAAACCTGCTATCTGAGCATTAACCAATATTCTGGGAACATGCTCAAGATCTTCATGATTAATTATAATGTTACTGGTTATCTAGTACAACTCTTTCCTCCAGACTTCAGTCCACTGTGTGTATCTACCACTGAAAACACTATTAAAAATTTTCATTCATTCAATTGATAATTTTTTTTTTTGTGCATTTGTATCTTTCCCTCTCATACAGTCACTATGAAATCATTTGTGTATCTTTCCCTCTCATACAGTCACTATGAAATCAATTCAAAAGCTTCCTTTACATCATGTTACCCATACAATGTTTTTTTAAATGCATTTTTTCAAAGCAAATATTTTGCCAAATGAAGTACGCAAGTGTTTTCAAATCATACAATATTTACTAAAATCCATTACAATATCAACATTAGGTTGCCTATCCAAACACATGTTCATTTGAAGACTTGTTGAAATGGCACTCGGCGTATTTAAGATGTGGAAAAAATCAATCTAAATCAATTTATATGTAAAGTTAAATGGAAGTTGGGGTCTAGGAAAGTGACAATGTTTAAGTTCAACTTGGCATTTAATTGAAAAATCAATTAAAGACTTAGGCGTGTTTGTGAAAAGTTTATTAACACAATAGCGTGACGTGCAAAGAAAAAAGGTTGCTGCCTGATTGTAAAATCAATGATGGGGAATTGAAGCTTTTTCCTAGACTGCAGGATGTTTTTAAGAGCTACTTAATCATAGAGTTTCTTTTACTACAGATCAATGATTCATTGTAAAACAATAGTAAATAGATTGATTGTCGCTGACAATAACGAGGGAATTACTCTTAATTTTAGCCATAAAGTGATTACTGTGTTTGATTACTTTATAGAATTAAACATTGTTTTGTTATAAATTACGACAGTTTAGTTTAATTAAGAAAGACTGGTTATTTTTTCTTCCAGGGTCATTCTTATTTCTATTGCATGGTGTACAGTATAGCTTTCAACCATTTTTCATAACACGAGTTCCTGCTAGAGACAGCATTTCTAAGCACTGCCACACTGGAGTATCATGATGCCGCAGACAAGGTACAGTACCCCTCCCAGTCACATTATACTGACACTGGGCAACAACACCTAGAACTATCCTCCACTGAGCATCAAAGAAGGAAGCTTCGAATACCATTTTTCAAGTCTTTGGTAAGATTCCCCTGGGAATCAAACTCTAGCAATATTCCACATGCAAGATGACCAACCTGCCACTAGATTGGTGCTGCATGCAGCCCATTCTTATTTCAGCAAGCTCAGAGATACCAAAGGAATTTTAATTATTGATAGGCAGCTGCTGTTTTATATATTTTATTAGGCCATAATAAATTAATTGCTAGATTATAATCACCGCCTGCCCCCTAATTTTCATGCCGCCCCCAACCCTTTTTTTTTCATTAAAAAAATAAATTGAAAAAAATATATAAAAAAAATAAAAATAAAATCCTCCTGCCCTCCCTGTTTTTAAGAAAATTTGGATGATAATCTAGCCATTAATTTATAATGACCTTATTAGTTATATACATGTATGTCATTTATAAAAATTACAGGACTTGAGCTACAAAATCAAAATTTGGTGTTTAGTCAAACCTTTATAAGCGGTCACCTCTATTAAGCAACCACTTGTCTTAAGCTGCCAGATATGCTATTTCCCATTTCTATGCTTTCAGAGTAATTTAACCTGTATTAAGCAACTACTTATCTTGAAAGGCCACTTTTTCTCCATTCCTTGACTGGCTGCTTAACACAGGTTTGACTATATATATATTATGGTACAGCACCACATTTAGTCCCATGCCAGAAACTGGTTCTGCTACATGTGCACGCATGTGCAGGCTTTGATTAGTGGTAATTAATTACATATTTCACCATATATTCTCATCTACTGAAATCAATATCCTCTTTAGATGCCATTCATTTCCATGCAGTAAAGCAACACGAGACAGTAATTCTGTGCTGGTGAAATATCCACCATTCACTTTTAAATGAAATAACAATATAAAGTATTTTGTAATGTATTCCTGTGAGCGACATAATAAATTTAGATGTATTTTGATATGTTTGTACAGGATACTGTTATTTTCGCCACTCTATCTCAAGATCTTGGCTACACACCTGTGCCAATGAAAAAGACGAAAAAAAGTCACAACGATTAAATGAAAATGTCAGTTTGAAAAATCACCGTAAATTCACATGGACGTTAGCCTGGTACAAGCCTATTGTTGAACCAGGGTACATATAACGCGCTAATCAATACTGATTTATGTTACACGAGATCAAATTGTCACAAAGTCGGAATAACCAGCAAGTGAAATCTACAATGATAAATTATATTGGCCACTTCCACACACACCTGCACGAGGATTTTAACATTTGGCTACCTTTGATAGATTGTGGCAACATGTCTATTTGTAAATCACCCACAAATTGAACAACTTGATCCGCCCAAATAGAACATGAATCCCTCAGAGATTTGAAACTTAATAAAGCAAATTTGCTCAAAGCTAAATAATTGTGGTATCAACTTGACAAAGTTACGATATATCACCAAATGATTATGTCGCAGTCAGCACAAATCTCAACAATTTTTAAAATTTTCTAACATGGTCTCAGTTCTCTAACTTCTAGTGTTACAAAATATTTAAAGGCAATTTAGACAAATTGAAACAAACAAAATATACAGACAAATTAAGCATTGTAACGTGTCTGGGAGGAATACATACAAACATTCTTATATGGCCATTAACTTATCATCCATTCATGATTAAGGAAGCATCGTTGCATGCTGAAGGAGGTATCCTTTTACGGCCATGGTGCCATACTTAAATATACATTTTTTTCGTTTCATTGAATGCTCAGCAAAACATCCAAATAAATATATGACAGGAAATCCATCCTTTCATTTATATCCCCAGAGGAAGGTTTCCTTTAACCCTTTACTCCATAGATACGCGTTTTCCTGTACCAATCGCAGAAGGCCTTTGAAAACAGTGCAGGAAGAGTTCAGATTGCTCGTCACTTCCTGCACTGTTTTCCACTCTGTCAGTTAATATAAACATAATTCACCCAATAATTCAAAAGCCTTCTATATTAGGTGTACAAAGGCGTATCTATGGAGTAAAGGGCTATATTAGGTGTCCAAAGGTGTATCTATGGAGTAAAGCCTTCTATATTAGGTGTCCAAAGGCGTATCTATGGAGTAAAGCCTTCTATATTAGGTGTCCAAAGGCGTATCTATGGAGTAAAGGGCTATATTAGGTGTCCAAAGGCGTATCTATGGAGTAAAGGGTTATATTAGGTGTCCAAAGGCGTATCTATGGAGTAAAGCCTTCTATATTAGGTGTCCAAAGGCGTATCTATGGAGTAAAGGGCTATATTAGGTGTCCAAAGGCGTATCTATGGAGTAAAGGGCTATATTAGGTGTCCAAAGGCGTATCTATGGAGTAAAGTGCTATATTAGGTGTCCAAAGGCGTATCTATGGAGTAAAGGGCTATATTAGGTGTCCAAAGGCGTATCTATGGAGTAAAGGGTTCCGGTGAGACAACCTTTCATGACCAGGTTGCCATTCAGATATGCTGAGGAAGGTTTATTTACATGGTCAGGGAAACATCTTTATATTACCAGAGAACTTTTACAGACAAAATTCTTGAAGAAGTTTCAATTCTAGCAAAATTTTTATAGATAAAACTTATTTACTTTACTTCGATTGTTAAACAAGTTCTTACAACTTTGTCAAATCATGTCCAAGTTCCTTGTTAAAACCAGTACTAAGCTATATGCAGAAAAGTGTCTTGCTCAAGGACACCACACATAGCTGTGGCAGAGGATGGAACCCACGACCTTCCGATCAATTCTTATTATATCTTATTATAGCAAAATTCTTATACATAATATATATTAATATCTTTTTTCATTAATTAATTGTTTCACAAAACACACTTATTTATATATTGGTGAAATTATTGAAATGTTATGCCACATGCGTATCATTTATATCTTTTAGTACTTTTTAACAGCTATAAGTTGGAAGTAAATGTTATTGTAAAATTGCTCAATATAATCTTCAAATTTTAATGACATAGTAAACCTACCAACAGGCAGGTAGGGAATTGCAACTGTAAATAAGAGATGTTGTCACATTAAATTTTCTTTACTCCATGTGTGCAGGATTTATTCACATGCAGCTTTTATTTTGTACCCAACTCCCTTTTGTCACACGACTGACTGCATGCATGCCAACCATCTGCACCTTTCACACCATCTCCATTCCAGGTAATCACTCGGGCAGCACGCCTGGGCAACTGCTGAGGCCTCGTGTATCAGTCATAAGTAACAGCACGAGGTCCAGGTAGGCAATATGCCCGTCTCCCAGGGAAGGTCATAAATTGTACATCTAATTAGAATTATCCCATGGGTGTCTTTTTACTACCCCAAATAAATCTTCTACAACACATGGTCCCTTGTTGTTGTGAAATATTAAATCATTGCAATAATTTCACCTTAATTTATGCATTTTTAACAATAACCAAGCTATCTTACCGATCTAGTTTCAAAAATTTTATGCTAAGTTGAAAATGAGGGATGCATTATGCCAAACAGAAAGATGTGGTGTTAAAACATCGGAAAATAATAAAGTTTTAAGTGTTACTGACGAAATTGGCAAAATTTGAACTTTTTTATGATGCACAGGCTATTTACGAAGGTACCTGAACTGTTAAGGTGATATTGAGCTTTGTTTGGTTTATATTTCAAACATAATCATTAACAAGAAGGGCTCGAATCTCAATGGTTATCACAATGTCTCATCCCTTTGTATAGAACAACTGAATGTGGTCATAAGAGTAGCAATACTGAACACCTCGTTTATAACGACAAGATCCAGGTTTTTTTTTGAAGTACATATTAATTTATTTTGCTTATGTTTGTATGTTTTAAATTTATTTATACATGTATTACATTGATTGTGAAACAAGTTTTTACAACTTACACAATTCATGCTTAAAGTCTTCCTGAGTTGAACCAGAACTAAACATAAACAGATAAAGTGTCTTGCCCAAGGACAATATAATATATAGCCGTGGTGGAGGATCAAACCCATGACCCAACCTGCACATATAGCCGTGGTGGAGGATCAAACCCATTGATAAAAAACATTTAAAAAATAATAAAAAAAAAAATAAGCCACCTATGTTCAACACACTAAATGCTCTATCAAACTTAAAGCCCATGTGCAGAAGATTTAAAATTTAAAAAAAACCCATTTAAATCACAAAAACGTCGGGTCATCCATGACGATGCCCATGTGTATCCCTTTAATTACTAGGAACGACCCTTTTCACCTTTGGGTATGCCCTTCAAACAGTGGATGTTTTTATCCATTAAAGTTGATGATATCCACATGCAAATTTAAGTAACAGTTAATGGACAACTATGTTAAAAAGAGTTTGATCTCAACAAATAATTCAAATATATTCATGAGTGCCCCAGTGTACATATACCGAACTGTTTATGGTGTCAAACACAAAGTAAGCTGCAATCCATATTCAAAATGGCGTCCAGTAGACATGACTTACCTTGTTACTCCAGGTGGCTCCTCAAATGTCAATTACCTGCTGATTAGAAAAAACGCTAACTTCTCCTTACTAGAGATGAAACCTTTAACGCTTTTTCAAAAGATCCAAAATTGCACTAAATTGTGTAATATACAGAAGGCAGGAGGTCTTTTTTTCGGACAGGTTTAACATCAGGGACTGGAGAAATATTCTGGGAGGTCTGGTAAAAATATCAGAGCATGATGATGCACAAATATAAAACAGTAAGATGTCCTTTTCCTTATGTAATGAGATAAAATTAAATATGTTCAATGCTCTCAAAGCAATTTCCCATGGCTTTGTTTGATCTCTTTGCATATTTTTACATCTTAATTGTGTGGCTTCCAGAAGTCAGTGTAAGGGAGACAACTCGTAAGTTTTATTTTAATTTCAGTCTCTCTGATACCACGGAAGCTGGAATGTATTGTTGGAGACTGCAGAAGAAGCTGTTTATCTATCTGCTGTTTGTGTTTATTGGTTTTGTATTAATAACCTCAACATAATATTGCTGTCTTGTTGTTTTTATACTGCTTTATGCTTTTTTGGTAAGGAAACAAAATCGGTAAGTTTTCCATGCCAGCTTTGAATGTACTTGTTGGTATGGTAAATAAAACCTTCTCCATGCCAGCTTTGAATGTACTTGTTGGTTAAACTATAATTGTGAACACATGATTAGTATACCTCACACAATCACATTACTTTTGTTGGGATCGTAGCTGAAAGTTTTGATTAATTGTACAGTTCAGACAATCAATTAACGATTAAATTCACAATAAATTCGTACCAGATTTTCTATAGATAATAACCCAAAAATGGTCCCTGGAGTTGGATTCTTTATTTTCCCATGGCATAGGATAGAGTTTTCACCTTTGTCTTTGTCAGTCATTTTGGTAAGTTGGCCTATGTTGCCTATGTTGCCTGACTTAGCTTGACTCCAATCAGCCTTCAATTTATTTATAACAACTCTTACACAGTATCAGTAATTAGTATAATTTATCAATAAACAAAGGCCCACTAGTGATGAAGGTGCCAGTGGCTTTTGGCAACAATTTATTGATTAATAGTAACATACTTCATGTACTTATTATAAAGATGTGGTGACAACACACCCAATGCTGAGCACCAAGCTTAGAAACGAGCTAGTACTGATTTTAAAGACTTTTAACAGTCCCACATTTAACCACTGAACCAATGCTGTGGTTATGTTGACAATCTATAAAACAACATTTCAGTCTCTGCCTCACGTTTCATATCACTGACCGCTGCCTGAATATTGATAAGAATTTGCAAGAGAAGAAAAAACTTCTTACAAGATTTATTAATAATTCAATACTGTAATCAATTTCATATGACTCAAAAGGGAATTAATAGCCCAATATAATTGATAAAAAACTATGGTTGCAGGCAGTTTAGGAAATGCAGAGACAGTGTTTGTTCCTATTGACCTTCGTTCTTGTTACATTACAGAGAAATTAAACAGAGAATTGTTGGATGAATATCAACCAATACATTATATATGGAAGTGGTGACTTGGTTTATTTATTAATTTAGCTACAGACTCTTTCAAAATACTTTAATTTTTTTAGAGGTGGAACATGCAAGAAGACACATTCATTAAACTCAATGACTAACATGCAACATTGGTCTGAAGATGTTTTCAAATGAAGAGAAGTTACTAATGCTGTCCTTGACGAATGATTTATGTAAATACCTGAAAGGGGGAGAGAGAAAGGGGGAGATATCTTGTGGGAGAGAGGAAAGCACAGACAGACAGACAGACGGACGGATGGACAGAAGTTCTCACGAATGGGTAGTTAAGTGGCTTCTTTGCGTCAATCGTATACTTGTGTGGCTAAATTTTAGAAAATTTTAGCCAGGTAAGAGAAAAAAAGCCACATAAATATTGTTTTTTAAGTGTCTAGAAACAGCCACGTAATTATTTTTCAACAGCTTTTCAACTGTCCATAAAAATTATTAACTCTAAACCCTAGACACTTAACTACCCATTTGTTTGCCCGGACGGACGGACGGACGGAGGGACGGTTGGTCGGACGGAGGGTGGGCTTGCAGGCAGGCAGGCAGGCAGTTAGACACTGTTGCTGAGGAAGTCAGATAACAAGGAGAGAGATTGAGAACAAAAAGATAAAGAAAGAAGAGAAATAGAAGGAGAAAAAGAGAAGGAAATAGGGAGTAAGACACAAGCAGACAATCCCAGTAACCATGTAATAATGAACTGCGGTATAGACCAGCCAGACCAGGTGTTCCGTTACAAGTGGCCTGTACATTGTTATACCTTGTTACATCATGTCTTTGGGTGACATCAAGGAGGTTCCAATCATTTATCAGCGAGTAAACTTTCTTACTGATTACTTTATCTCCTGTAATGGTAACTGATAACATTAATTTTGGTAACAAAGTTACCCAGAAGTCTTCGTTGTCAACCAATGAAAGCACACTCTCATGTCAAGTGTTTAAGTGTTTAAGTAACCCAGATGATGAACATTTTTTTACCTCCAAACACAGGAAACTATACCAGTCTTAGTTTTCTTCCACAAATCTCATGGACATGTTGTCAATAGCAACCAGTTCAAATTCATACAACAGTGAAAAAGATTAATTTGTTTAATTGTCTTTTTATATTCTTATAATATATATAATTCTGTTCAAGACACATGACTGTTTTATTACTGACTAATCATGTAATTATCACCAAAGAGAAGAGGCAAAGACAGACTATACTCCAGAAACATGAACCTACTTTTATTTTGAATTTGCTACCAATGCTATGGTTCTTTAACATGCTCAGTGAATTGGCAGTCAAGTATATGCATACATCTTGCAGGGGTGGTAAAGGATATCTCAAGTTGAGCCGGTGCATCAATTATTATTTTCCCCATTACCCCTATGAGAATGACCAACATTTATTTTGATCCCCTCAATTCTATTTGTTCCAATTTCCCTCCTCTCCAACTGCTGAATCCTCCCTCCCTTCTCTGGGAGCAGCCAGTATTTATTTTGACCTCTCCTTATAAAATGACATGATAAAACAGGATCTCATCCAACAAAATAAAGTGTTCCCATTTATGTAATAACTCTGCCTGCACTGATAATAATTTATCATCGTTCCATCTGGATTGAGTGAAATAAAGAGACATTATCATACACTTACTAACCCATTTTATAGAACTAATTCAAAATTTATTGAAACGATAAAAGATAAGATGTAACAGGACTAAAATCTAGTTATATTCGTTTGGCATGTAAATTATACTTCAATTTTATTGTCAAAATTTATTCTGCTCTTGAACGTCCAGGTGAAAGTGGTTTTCAATTTAGCTCTTATCTCAGATCCCGCCCTGCTATGTAGACTGTAAACTTCCGAGGACATGAGTTTACGTATAAATTACAACAGAGCATAGAGCCCTTCATCAAGCCTGCACACCTGGAGAAGGTTTCCCACTAATCTGTCCGGAATTAGAACAAAAATGTGCCATCTTGAGCGTGAACCTCTATGGAAATGCGGTGCTCTCTCTACGAACCTTGCCGAGTATCCTGTGTCTTGTACATCGATGAGATCTCTATTAAATTGGCTTTTATACTTTATTTTTGCATTCATCCCTTTAATGTTTTTAATTTGTGTACATAACAGCGATAAAATCTAAGATAAAAGAATAGATAAATTATCCTTATGAACAATTTGTACACGGCTGCCACATTATACCATGTCAAATAAGGTGTAAACACTATGGTAGGTTAAAATAAATTTTATATATTAAGGAGAGTCTTATTTTATAAAAATAATAGGATGATGGGTAAGTTTTACTAAAGTGGCCCATGATAATAAATCATATTGCGTCAAAGCCTTAGAGACACAATTATTAAACTGATGAAGTTATACAGTAAAACCTGTCTTTAGCCAGTAAAGGAGTAAAAGTGGCCTTTTAAGACAGGTTGTTTGTAACTTAATACAGGTTACTTTGCTCTGAATTGTTCATGGATTTGACTGCTTCAGCTATTATCATCTATAAATGTTCATAAGTGTAACCGTTTGAAAGCCAATAAATACAGACGATCTGCACCTACAAGCTGTCCGCATAAAGATCAAGGTCTACATTGTTTGTATGTATATCATATATGCGAGTTAATGTATTTATCCAAATAAGTATCATTGAACAATGATCACCACTGCAAACTGATTTATTTAGACAACTTTTTTTTTTTTAATAATATTGTAGGTATTTTTTGAAAAATTTTAGGCTCAAATGCCCGTATCCCATCTCCAGTCCTGACCCGATCAAAATCAACACTCAGTACTGGTTTGTTGATGCTAATCTATGTTAGCCATATAAATCATTCTCAAGCCTGTTTCCTGGATAGAACCAGTGGTAACTACAGAGTGTAATTTTTCGAAGAGAGACTATCAGTTCAAGAATGGAACTGAATTCACAAGCCTGCAATACTCGTACCACTGCACTACCACACCACTCAGCCTGCAATACTCGTACCACTGCACTACCACACCACTCAGCCTGCAATACTTGTACCACTGCACTACCACACCACTCAGCCTGCAATACTCGTACCACTGCACTACCACACCACTCAGCCTGCAATACTCGTACCACTTCACTACCACACCACTCAGCCTGCAATACTCGTACCACTGCACTACCACACCACTCAGTACTGGTCTCACCTAGCCTGATGATTGGACAGCTTTTTTATTATTTGGATATCCGATCTGCTGTCCACAACTCAGCAGACACAAAATAAAAACCTTTAAAAGGCTCCTTAGAGACATGCAATAAGTCGCACTATGGTCTCTCCAGGAAATGGACTCAAGAGTGACAAGTTGTCGGCTTATTTAGCAATCAAGCTGAAATATGTTTTAGTATGATGGCTGCAGGAATGGAGAGTTGATATAACATTGTCATCAGCACAGTAATGTTTTACTGAAAGACTCAAAGTTCAAAAGAACAAGTAGAAGGCGACAGAGAGACTGCCTCCTGGACCGACCTAGATATGTGGTAATACAGGTCATGCTTCAGACTCTGTAATCCGCAAAAAACAGAGTTCAGGGGGTCTGGCAGTGGGTGATAACATACACAGTTTTTATACAGTATCTCCAGGCTAATAAAATGTGGCTAATTTGATTTACTAGGCAGACATATCCTGTGTGTCAGCACATACACTTCTCTGAGAATACGCTCATGCTTAAAATAGTTACAAACAGTTCATACGTGTACAAAAGCAAAACACAAAACAAAATAGTTTCCGATATCTGTAATAATGAACTACCTCCCCATTACTGGATAGGACAACAAATAATCTGGTTGTATTTATTTGCAATTAAAACAATTAAACATTGTCTTTCATTATTAACTAATTCTACACAGCACACAACACAGCTTTGTAATTGTCAATTTTTAATGATAGAGGAGTTCCGAATTTTTGCTAGCCTTCTCCTTTAGTAAAACCACAAGATTTCTATCACGTACATGAGGGGGTTAAATTTTATTTTTTATTTTTCAGATATTAAAACAGAAGTTGCTTATTGAGGTGAAAGAAAAGCATTTGAAGGGAACAGATCAGGTTTTAAAATAAAAAAAATTGGCTAAAAACATTTTTTTTCAATAAAACATGCCTACCGCTATATATACTCAATGAACCCATATTGCTTAAAGAATATCTATTTAAACATGTCAAAATAACATATTAAAAAGGGATTTTTTTACATGGGCTATGCACCTAGGTTAGACTGAAAAAAGATTTCCGCTTAAAAATCTTTCCGTCATAAAATATGTTGCACTACATATTTTATGACGTATAAAATGAGTCACGTGATTTCAATTTTATTTCAATTTGATATGTTATACACAGGGGCGGATCCATGATTTCAGTTTTGAGGGAGCGCAACAAAATATCTGAACAGGCACACAATTTTTTCAGTAGAAATATAGTGAATTTTAATCAAATATGGGAATTTAGGGGTGGGGGTAGAGGTGTACGCCGTTTTTGAAGGAGTAGACCCGTGATTGTTACAGGTTTACACGTAGTAAAATTGTTTCCTCTAATAAAAAAAGAGTTGGAATGACGTCAAGCAATATTTAAGAGCTGTCTATTTTAAGAATGGGGATTTCATTTCAAGTTTACAACTCCTATTTATACATGGATTATGTCACGTTTTATTTTAAAAATACATTTATTTTTAAAGACATTTATAGCATTTTTTCATGGTATACTCCCTTTAAAGATCATAAGGTTTAAATTATGATGCTGTTTATGGTTCCACTGTAAAAAATGTGTTGTTGTTTTTATTTACAATAATATATTATGTTGGAGAGCGTAAAACTAACAGGGATGGGGGGGGAATGAAAATCTAGCAACTAATTATTATGGCCTCATAGTTAAACTCTAAAGACAATACCCTGATAAATTATCACAAGTTATTTTAGGATGATATAAAAACTGTGTATTCAAGATAAAGTTTATAATATAAGCCGATGAGCACTATAATTTGAAAGTTTTCAATTTAAATAAAAAATTCATCTTTCAATTTTAAGATACAATAACGTATAAAGCATCTTGTTTTTAAATTGTTTACCATGAGTTTACCAAGTATAATATTGTGTTTGACATTAACTGTAACCTATCAAACACAGATCCAGTCGGCTCAATCGAGGATCATATGACACATAATGTATATAATGACATACAGCGAAAATGTCAAAAACATAAATTTGTACACTCAAATCAAACTGCAAAACACTGCAATAAACATACCAGATGAAATTTATATTTTAGATGATTGCAATAAAGGTTTTGTGCTCTAGTAAATCAAGCCATCGATGGATGACAATTTTGACAATATATTCTTTAAGCGGAGTAATTATAAGATGATACTTTATGTTGCTGTTACAGGACAGAGATAAATATCAAATTTATGTGACATCCATGATTTTAGTCGATGAAGACCTCAGTGAGGATGAATCTAAATAGAACCACAATCATTCTGCACTGACATGAAACAAACTCGGCTGGGAGCCACAATCTCAGTAATGAGAGGTAACTGACAGTGGTGAGAGGTTATTACGTGATCTTGGGAGGTACCTCAGTAATTAGAGGTAATTATGTGATCTTGGGAGGTACCTCAGTAATGAGAGGTAACTGACAGTGGTAAGAGGTAATTATGTGATCTTGGAAGGTACCTCAGTGATGAAAGATAGTTATGTGATCTTGAGAGGTACTCCAGTAATGAGAGGTAACTGACAGTGGTGAGAGGTAATTACATGATCTTGGGATGTACCTCAGTGGTGAGAGGTAATTATGTGATCTTGAGAGGTACCCCAGTAATGAGAGATAACTGACAGTGGTGAGAGGTTATTAAGTGATCTTGGGAGGTACCTCAGTGATGAAAGGTAATTACATGATCTTGAGAGGTACCTCAGTGATGAAAGGTAATTACATGATCTTGAGAGGTACCTCAGTGATGAAAGGTAATTACATGATCTTGGGATGTACCTCAGTGGTGAGAGGTAATTATGTGATCTTGAGAGGTACCCCAGTAATGAGAGATAACTGACAGTGGTGAGAGGTTATTAAGTGATCTTGGGAGGTACCTCAGTGATGAAAGGTAATTACATGATCTTGAGAGGTACCTCAGTGATGAAAGGTAATTACATGATCTTGAGAGGTACCTCAGTGATGAAAGGTAATTACATGATCTTGAGAGGTACCTCAGTGGTGAGAGGTAATTACATGATCTTGGGATGTACCTCAGTGGTGAGAGGTAATTATGTGATCTTGAGAGGTACCCCAGTAATGAGAGATAACTGACAGTGGTGAGAGGTTATTAAGTGATCTTGGGAGGTACCTCAGTGATGAAAGGTAATAACATGATCTTGAGAGGTACCTCAGTGATGAAAGGTAATTACATGATCTTGAGAGGTACCTCAGTGATGAAAGGTAATTACATGATCTTGAGAGGTACCTCAGTGATGAAAGGTAATTACATGATCTTGAGAGGTACCTCAGTGATGAAAGGTAATTACATGATCTTGAGAGGTACCTCAGTGATGAGAGGTAATTATGTGATCTTGAGAGGTACCTCAGTGATGAGAGGTAAGAGAGGTAATTATGTGATCTTGAGAGGTACCTCAGAGGTGAGAGGTTATAACATGACCTTGAGAGGTACCTCTGTGATGAGAGGTCATTACGTGATCTTGAGAGGTACCTCAGTGATGAGAGATAATTATGCGATCTTGAGAGCTACCTCAGTGATGAGAGGTAATTACATTATCTTGAGAGCTACCTCAGTGATGAGAGGTAATTACGTGATCTTGAGAGGTACCTCAGTGATGAGAGGTAATTACGTGATCTTGAGAGGTACCTCAGTGATGAGATGTAATAATGTGTTCTTGAGAGGTACCTCAGTGATGAGAGGTAATTATGTGATCTTGAGAGGTACCTCAGTGATGAGAGTTAATTATGTGATCTTGAGAGGTACCTCAGTGATGAGAGGTAATTATGTGATCTTGAGAGGTACCTCAGTGATTAGAGGTAATTACGTGATCTTGAGAGGTACCTCAGTGATGAGAGGTAATTATGTGATCTTGAGAGGTTCCTCAGTGATGAGAGGTTAGTATCTGATCTTGAGAGATCACTGCAGATCAATGATCCCTTTGTTGATTTGGATCATCATCACTGTCACAATCCAGTTATCATCAGTATAATAATTACTATCATTATACAAGTCTTGTTATCATCATAATTACTATCATTATTATCATCATTGTATCTACTTTCATTATTATCATCAACATAACTACTATCATTATTATCATCTTTATAATTACTTTCATTATTATTATCATTATGAGAATTGCTATCATTATCATCATTATAATTACTTTCATTATTATTAGTATCATTATAATAACTAATATTATAATTGTTATCATTAGTATTGCTATCATTATTATCATTATAATTACTATCATTATAATTGTTATCATTAGTATTGCTATCATTATAATCACTATCATTATAATTGATATAATTTAACAATCATTATTATAACCGTTATATACATTTATACTGGTATTGTTACTATCAGTATTATTGTCATTAGTTATTTGTAAATAATGTTACACATGAATAACCCCAAGGTTTATAAACTGCCTCCTGGGATAAAATATGATGTTTATGATACTAAGACATTAAGAAAGAAAAATGTATTAATTAGGGTAGCCCCACTGGTATAATTCACCAATCTGTCCTTCACATTATGATGTTTTCAATTCCCAAGTCAATAAACACCTCCCCCACAGTCCATCTAACAATAACCTTATTCTAAATCACAATTAGCCCCTGGTGGGCATAACTAATGATTTCTCGTTGGGGACACATTTGTCTGGACATCCCAATTGCCCCAGTTCAGGTAAGACCTAATACATTGCTTGCTCTATGACATGTTTATTTTCTTACACTTTTGTTTTATTTAATGTGAGATAATTAATTGGCAATTAATTAGTCTGTGAAGACAAAGATTTATCTCTTCTACAAACCAACTGTTTGTGGATTATGTCATTTATTAGAACAAGTATTGGGATATAAATGGTCATAAAACTTTCTGTGTCAACTCTAATAATGGATTGAAATACATTTCCACAATAAAATGTATTACGAATTACAACAAAGGTCTGTCTGTCTGTCTGTCTGTCTGTCTGTCTGTCTGTCTGTCTGTCTGTCTGTCTGTCTGTCTGTCTGTCTGTCTGTCTGTCTGTCTGTCTGTCTGTCTGTCTGTCTGTCTGTCTGTCTGTCTGTCTGTCTATCTGTCTGTCTTTTTTTTATAATAAAAAACAGCTTTTATGTGGCTTTTTTTCTTTGAGTGGCCACACAAGTAATAAGCTAGGTGCAAAGAAGCCACTTGAATACTTATCTGTTAGAAACTGTCCATCCGTCCGTCCATCCATCAGTCCATCAATCCATCCATCTGTCTTGAAGATTCTCTTTATCTCTATATAACTATCACTTTCTTTCTTAAACATGATACAGATATCATATATAAACCCCCTGACAAAACAGCAATAAAAATCACATTAAATCTGCCCATAAACTACACCAACACCATCCACTTCTGCATAAAATTTTAATCAAAACCCTGACAAAATAATAATTTGTGAATCTAGTGAAGTGTAATTTATGGCCCAAATGTAACACTTGATAAAATTGTCTCCATTTGTGTATTAATAATTCATTAGGGCAACTCCTGTGTGGATTGGCTAATGATCTAGTGCTGTTTTCAGTGTCATATTCCAGCTCAAACATTATACACCAGTCATTTGTTACCCCGGCTCCCCTAGGCCGGGATGCCTGCTTCCTTTATTGACCTTGTCTGATCATAAAGTTACTGTTTTTGATCTTGTGCATGCAATAACATGGCTTTTACCAGATATATGGTGATTAAATGTTCACTCTATTTTTAAAAAAAATGCACTCCTCACCCTCAACACTCCTTATTACAAATTAAAATTTTATTAATGTATAATTTATAATATTCCTCAAATCAATATCAATATTGGGACAGTAATAAAAACAAATGTAAACTCAGGGGCAGAAAGGGCAATGAGTCGTCTGAGAGACATAAAATTGTTTTAGTTAAAAAAAATAGCAGATTCTGTAATCAATACTTAATTTTAAGGCATGTTGATATTTTACTTTGATTGCAAAACTTGTACAAATCATGCTTGAAGTCTTTCTTGGTAGAACCAGTACTAAGCACATACGGAAAAGTGTCTTGCTCAAGGACACCAATTAGTGTCTTGCTCAAGGACACCACAAAAAGTGTCCTGCTCAAGGACATCAAAAAGTGTCTTGCTCAAGGACATCAAAAAGTGTCTTGCTCAAGGACACCAAATAGTGTCTTGCTCAAGGACACCAAAAAGAGTCCTGCTCAAGGACATCAAATATGTCTTGCTCAAAGACACCAAAAAGTGTCCTGCTCAAAGACATCAAATATGTCTTGCTCAAGGACACCAAAAAGTGTCTTGCTCAAGGACACCAAAAAGCGTCTTGCTCATGAACACCAAAAAGTGTCCTGCTCAAGGACATCAAATATATCTTGCTCAAGGACATCAAATATGTCTTGCTCAAGGACACCAAAAAGTGTCCTGCTCAAGGACATCAAATATGCCTTGCTTAAGGACATCAAAAAGTGTTTTGCTCAAGGACACCAAAAAGCGTCTTGCTCAAGGACACCAAAAAGTGTCCTGCTCAAGGACATCAAATATGTCTTGCTCAAGGACACCAAAAAGTGTCCTGCTCAAGAACATCAAATATGTCTTGCTCAAGGAAACCAAAAAGTGTCTAGCTTAAGAACACTACACATAGCTGTGGGAAAGTATTAAAACCCTTTGATTCTGGGTTTGATGCTCTGCCACTGGACCATGTGCTCCACAAAGTATAAGCATGTTCAATCACCAAGTTCTACAGTTTTTAGAATTTAAGCAGAACTTAAAGGGAGTATATCAGGATTTTTTGAAAATTTTAAAACTGGCTGAAAACATTTGTTTCCCAATATATCATCCCTATTATATACTCACTGGTCCTGTATTGCCAAAAGAATATCAATTTAAACATGCCAAAATAACATAGGTTGAAAAGGGATTTCCTAACTTGGACTATGTGCCTAGGTTAAACTGAAATAGATTTCCCGTTTAAAATTGCAACATAATTTTTGACATATCAAATGAGTCGTGTGATTTCATTTTGATTCGATTTGTTGATTTGATCCATTATACAGGTTTATACTTAGTAAAAATTGTTTCATATATTTAAGTCCGAATAATGATGCGAAGGTTGTCAAAATGTATTTATGTGTTGTCTTTTTTTGGGGGTGGGGATTTCATTTCAAGTTTACCACTCCAATTTTACATATCGACTTCATCACGTTTTGGTGGATTTGGCATACCAAACAATTTGATTTTATTTATTTATGATATTGAGATACTTTAAATCCATTTTAATAATCCTTTTATTTTTAAAGACATTTATAGCACTTTTTCCTGATATTATATCAGGAAAAAGTGCTATAAATGTCTTAAAAAATGCCTTAAATAACAAAAACATTGCTATATACTACAGACTACCAACAGTTTACTCAGGGAATGATGAAACTAATTTATACCCTAAATCACATAAAACACGTTATATTTATCTTTCCTTCACCAGAGTCACAAACCGCATCATCATGCATGTATGACTGGCACTTAGTAACAATAATGTAATTTGCATGCTAGCCATTACTCACGTAATACAAAATCAGACATACCAAGATTCCCCAAATTAATAAATATTTCCAAGCCTGAAAATAATACCAATTCTCAGAGTAGTGCTGTATTAATAATGAACAATCACACAGCCAAAACAACAATAAAATCTATGTCTGATCTGGCGGGGATTGCATTTTGTTTTTATTTCATCAAGTTACAGAAAATTCATTGTGTAAAAAGTTCAGTTTGTTGTTAAAAAAAATCTCCAAGGAAATTAAAAAAGTGAACAAAAATAATCGCAAAAATGAATCTCTGAAAATGTTAACAATATGGATTTAATGCACGATATAAATTACATACAAGTCATGTATATGTCTTGAAGTTCTAACACGCGTGTCATAAATTTTATAAACAGTATCTGTATCTAACATACAGTGTAGTGTAGATGAATGAATATATATATACAGTCAACCTTGTCTTAGGCAGCAAGTCAAGGGAAGGGGCAAAAGTGGCCCTTTTTGACAGGCTGTTGCTTAATAAAGGTTAATTTACTCAGAAATCAGTAGTTATAAGTCTGCGATGATTTCAGATCATCTTGCATTTTGGATGGGGTTTTACTGGTGTCTCTTCTTGCCTTTATATTTTTTTTAAATTTTATGCCATCGAGGCTGGTAAACAGACAATCAGTTAATATAACCACTCTTTCCTGGGATCCTGGAAGGTTGACCAGTACTCCAGCACACCTATCTCCACAAGTAACTCACGACCTCTGGCTTCACAGCCAGACGTTAAATGGGTTTTCTTTTATATTTATAATTTTTAGACAATAGGCTGCCATAAGAATCACTTACAGACCTAAAAATGAATAATTTATCAATTATCTATTTCATCAAATCTTGAAACTGGCATCCATAACTGTTTTTATAATCCCAATTTCATGAATATTAATTATTGTAATAATGAGTTTTTATACGTACATGTGAGTGCTTCCATACCAAACCAAATCTCCGTCTATCAGCGAAGATAGAAACTAGAGACAAATCATACTCCACTCCATTACCCCGGACTAATTAAATCAATGAAGCAGTTTTGTCCATTTACATAAATTACCATACGCCACTGTCAACACGTTCATTTGCATAACATTCTCCCCCATTTAACCATCAATAATCACTGACCAGTTCTCTCCCTTGCCAAAAATATTATCATGATCAAATGCCTTATTGCAATGATAATAATAATAATAAAGTCTTTATTTAAAGAAGAAACACAGTTGGAACAATCTCCAATCTTCCCTGTGGTCCTTTATTATATATATGTTAACAAAAGTGAATAATGACAAAATATATACACCAAAATTATTCAACAGAATTAATACAATTTGAAACTTATAAACAAAATAGTGAATTAAATTATTATATTTATAATACAGCAGCAATGTAACATTAGTGATAATTATGCTGAAATTCTATCTATCAAATAAGTGTCTCACCCTTATATTTATTATCCTTTTAAATGGGTGCTACTGAGAATTGTTACTGACTAAGAGTCAAACAAAAATGACCGTGATCATAACGGCTACACACAAGCAGTTGTGGAGTCCTTTAAGTAATAGAATCATCAATGCCAACAATGTTAGCCCCCTCACCCACACACCTGGGGAGATGAATATTCTGGAACACACTAGCTGACATGCTGACATGACTAACATGTAAAATGGGGGTGAGGGAGGGGGAGGGGTGTTCAGGGATTAAAGATGCATCACTGTGATTATCACCTGTAACTTTCTGTTAGCTTTATAGAATCACAAAGAGGAAAGTCCAATTTGAAGATAATGGTTGATTTCATCCTTGTAGTTTACAGCATTTATGAAAAATTTGTTAAAACACAGGTCAGCATTTCCTGTTTATTCATCAAAGTTTTAGCATAACCCAGATACTGGCCAAAGAATGACTTTATCGCGGGCAGCGATTTAGTATTTGGTCAACAAAATTTAAGAATTTTACACAAATGAAACAAAATACAATATAAATTATTTGAACAGAATATCCATAATAATCTATGATGTTTGACACAAAAAATGCAGTTTTACTGCATGCTAAGATTGAAAAATATAGGCGATATACGCAAGACTGGTAATTTGTTTTAAGTACCAATATTTTGTGACATTTCCTTGTTGGGTTGGATTTAATTAGAAAATAAAACTACCAAATCTGTAGATTTTTCAAGAAATATCGTAATCTGTACTTCCAGAAATGTTTATAAATTCTTTACACATCTGTCCTACTCTTGCATAAATATTTATAGCAGAGCTAAGTTATCAAAAATATTACATAAATAGAAAATTTTAAAAATGTGTCACGAACACGCATGTAGACCTATGGCACTTCCTTATCAGTGTCTTCATTATCAACTTGTTTGGTCGCACGTATTCAGCCGAAAACATTGTTGTTATATTAGAAATATATCATAAAAATGTATCTTTCATAATGTTTTTGATATTTAAACCCCAATGAAAAATGATATTTTAGGTGTTATACAAAAAGCCATCTACAATCTTCTATAATTACTAAATATTTACATATTGTATTGAATGTTAATGTAGAGCAGACGGCTGACTGGGATAGTGTTATTAAAGAACACTGCATTGTCACACTTTGTCATGATCAGAGGATTTCAAAACAACTTTTAATAATTTACTTTTTCCAATCCTTTTTTTTGACCACTGTATAAATGATTTAGAATGAGATTTGAACTTACATACTGAGAGGCAAACAATGTAAATGATTATATCAGATGTCGGTCACATCTGTTTGTATCACACATATAATAACAGCAATCATATACAGGGGTCAAAAAATAGTGCAAGTCCGAATTCTGTGACCTTTGCTTTTTGCTCTCTGACCCTTATAATTTTACTCCAGCTATAGGTCTGTTGGACGTCTCAAAATTTCCTTTTTTATTAATTTTTTTTATAATTAGTCATCAGTCTTCCAACCAGTACAAGCAGAAGACCTATTTCTGAATCTCATTGACCAGTTTTGCGTCTTTATGAAGTAAACGGTTAAGCAGTCGCTTAAATTAGCGACTGGAAACAAAAAAATAAATAAATTATTTAATGCAGCATTTTGTGCTGTGGTCAATCTGAGCTTGTAATAAAAGCCACAATATTAATCCCCTGATGTGTGTGTGTGTGTGTGTGAGTTTGTGAGTTTGTGGGGGGTGGGGATATTGAATAATAACTGAAGGCTTCTTGGTACATTGATTTGTTTTAATTATTCAAATCAGTTTTATTGTTAAATTTTTCTTATTATTATTGGACTCGGTAAAAACAAAATCCAAGATTTGCTTGATGAGAACATTAAATTGGGTAGCAATCATGTATAGCCGTAATCAAGTAATCAATCAACAAATCAAATTTTAACAAATTGGTGCAAATAAAAAGCTTAAAGAGTGTCCCCCCTTATCTGATTGTTTACAGAATTGCCCAGAATCCAGTGTGGATGTCAAGACCTGACACCACTATTGATAATCTCAGCTGGTCTTCCCTAATTATCCCCATTGTTTTATAATCCCAATCTGAGATTAACGCTGAGATAATCTCTGCAACTATGACATGAAGATAACTGCACAGGGAATGTTTTGTCCTTATCTAAACACACAACAACTCACTATCTCATTCACAACTTGCATTTTGTACTGGTTTTTTTCCCTTTATTTTTGTTGGATGTAGACTTTAATGGACGTAATTTTGGTAGGTTTTATATATAAGATAGATGTTTTTTTTAATTTCTAGTTCCCCAAGTTAATGTTTATTTAGATTTAGTGGGGATAATAAAGTAATACAAAATGTGTAAAAATTGATTAACAAACATGTCATTTTTCCTTATAATTTAAAATTATAGCAACTTTCATCAATTATTATTTTAATTCTTTAAATACACATGTAATGCAAAACAATATAATGCCTGTTTTCCATCCTCTTTAATACCCACAGTGACATACATGTTCATGAACTCAGACGTACAGAAACTACAGTTCCAGGTTTGAAAAAGCTATACTACAATCCGTAAGACAGATACTTTTTTATTCGTCTTTTTAAAAATTGCAAACTCATATTTATGGTTTGTTAAATCTAACATTTAACTATTGAAATGTTACACAAACAGTTTTAATAAAAGTTGAAGAAGAGAACAAGCGTGTCTACAGCAACAATACGGGACCAATGTTATCGGAAACCAATATTCGCTAGTAGCCTTAGAAATTTGCTGATCGGTCATTCAAATTCAAACATAAAGGATGCTGCGTTCAGCACAGTAGCAACCATTAAACAAATATCAATAACATTTGTGACTGATCAGCGAAATGTAAACAAACATCATGAACAATTTATTCGATGACAAAAGTCAACAATGGTAACAAGAGCTCGAAACAATAAAACAATTCATTATTGTCATAAAGATGTGTTATTTACAATATATTGCACACTCTGTACCAGAAAGCTTAGGACCCCGTCAGGGCACAGGTGTCCATAACGAGGGTAATAAAATTTACAAGGGTATAAGGCAATATCATGGACAACAAGTAGGAACAGACTGTTTCTATAGAACACCAACTTGTTTATTCCAACCACATGGGAAAAATGATTAAAAATTACTTTGTAGACTTTAAAATGTCTTTATACTTGTTCTGTACTCTCCATGGTCAATTTAACAATTTGGTAAAAAAGTTTCATCCGGACATTCAAAATTGTTTGAAAATTACTTAACACGATTCTTTGTTCAGAAATTGACATTGCACAGGTTGATGTGGTTAACAATAAGTCACATGTAGTAAAAACTACTAATATTCTTCAGGGTGGGGGTAAACAGTAAATGACAAACACATTATGCAGATATATGAATAAGCATTGAATCGTTTATAATCAAAATAATAAACAGCAAGTAAAGCCTTTTGAAGGAAGATGCGAATTTTGCATTTCATTTAGACAGGTATGTAAATGAGCCATAAAGCCCTGCTTATGACATATTCTAGGCACTCATTTAATGCAGTATTAATTATTTTTTAAATTTAAAACAACTGTTCCATAAATGCTAATGTCTGGCTGTCATTTCTGACGAGTAGACAGCGAATATTTCATGAATGTGTTCTTGTAACAAGACAAGAAAAGCTTCAGCGCAGCTATACGTACACGGTCACACTGCGATAAATGCCTTTTAAAGCAATAGTGGACATCGTGTCAAATAAATAGTTTAAAACTTGTCATGTTGTCGCGCTGGTTAAGTGTTTAAAACACACAGCCGACTAACATGTTGTACAGCAACAATATTAATAAAGTAAAAATTCCATTAAATATTTATTTTTGAGGGAGACTGTCTCAGTGTCACTAATTAACAAGATGTATTAATTAAGAAAACTATGTTTGGTAGATTTTGCGAAAAATGTTAATTAATAAGTTCATAGCTCTTCTGGTAGCTGTAATTTAATTGGATAGTTTTTTGTGACTTCTGTATTAGTAATTTACCTCTTTGTAAAATCATTCAACACGAAACACCCAAAAAATAAAATCATAGAACATGAAACACCCAAAAAATAAAATCATAGAACTTGAAACACCCACAAAATAAAATCATAGAACTTGAAACACCCAAAAAATAAAAATATAAATTTGAAGTTATATATCGTACATTTATTTTCTTGTAGATCTCAATTTTGAAATGTAAAACATAATACCAATAAATAATTCAGAAAATAATCTTTCAGAAAATACAACATTAATTAAGATAAGGTACATTAAGTACTAGAAAATTATGTTTTATTATCAGTTTCTCTCTGTTGACATTACAGTGAATTATAAAGCTGCTGGACGTCTTTAGTTTAAATTACAGAAGTTGCAATATGGAAATTGTCAGTGTGGTAGACTTTACTTTACATGCTCTGGCTAAGTTGGAATATTGGTTATTTTTTTTATAGAATTACATTGTATACTTAATTTCACCAGCATGTATAATGTTCAATAGAGATAAAAGCCAAATGCATGCAATTAGTGATAATTATTTTGCAAATGAAAAGATGATGTCACTCAATATCTAGATATCTTCCAATATGTACGAGAACACTCAGCATATTTTGAGAATAATGTGGAGCGTGTGATCCAATGATGGAACACTGGATTGGAAGGTCGTGGGTTTGATCATTCGCCACGGCTATGTGTGGTGTCCTTGAGCAAGACACTTTATCCGCAATTATGCTCAGTACTGGTTCTACCCTGGAATACTTTGAGCACAAGATCTCTAAGTTGTAATATGTTTTACAATCGAAGTAAAATAAATAGGTTTAATTCAATTATATTGATTGTAGCTAAAATAGAATATTTTTTATTAGCAAATGGGTCTCAATTTAAAAAGAAGAAAACCTACACCATCTGTTAGGAGTTGAATGTTTGTTATTATCAATATTGAAAAAAAAACAGTACTGACTGCATGTATTAAAGATGCATTACCTATAACGTACTGTTTAATAATTGATGGAAATTTTATTGAATCACAAAGAGGAAAGTCCCAATCGAAGATTATGATTGATTCGGTCATTGTAGTTTATCTTATTTATTAGAAAATTGTTAATACACAGGCCAACGTTTTCTGTTTTATTTGTTGATGTTTTAGTATAACCTGATACTGGCCAATGAGTGACTTCATTGCGGGCCATGATTTAGTATTTGGTCAACAAAATTAAAAAACTTTACACTACAGAAACAAAATACAATATAAGTTATTGGACAGAATATCCATGTTTGATACAAATGTGCAGTTTTATTGCCAAGATCAAAAATATATCAGCGATATTGGGGAGACCTCTTTAACCCTTTACTTCATATAGACGCCTTTGGACACCTCTAATATTGAAAGCATTAATTCACCACATATCAGCAATGGGTGAATTATGTTAATATTAACTGACAGAGTGGAAAACAGTGCAGGAAGTGTTCAGATTGCTGCAATTACGAGCTATCTGAACTCTTCCTGCACTGTTTTCAAAGGCTTCTGTGATTCGTGCGGGAAAACGTGAATCTATGGAGTTAAAGAGTGAGGCACTTGAAATATGTACATTTATTAATCAAATATAAGCAAAATACTCAATTTTTTATTTAAGTTTGTCAAAGGTAAAAGTTGGGGCGGGGGGAGTCTTGGTCTGTCTTTAATTATTCTTTTATGATTGGTCTATATTTATGTGGTGTTATGTTGTATATGATGTAATTGTATGATGACATCACTGGACCTATATTAGCAATATTTAACCTATCAAAGAAATTTGATTTCGCCAGTGAACAAAACTCGCAACATTCCAAAAATGTTCTAAAATGTGATATATTTCCTTTTAAATACAAACCTTTGACAAACTGTACCAACAACGCTGCTAAAACGAAAGTAGTTAATCCACGGGATGCACCCCATGCCCGGGGGTAGGGCCTGCAAACCGACATCATGCTGACATGTCACGTGCACGCTGTAGTATAAAATCCAACTGGAATGGCAAATAAATCCAATATAAGAATTAACTTTCACACTTTGTTGTTTTTTTAATATATCAACAATATTTATAGATGTTTAAAATCACACCGACTTTTTCTTCCAATTCCAGAATAAGTTATAATCCCGTTATATATTTGTCATTGGCCGATCAAAGACCAAATAGTAAATACACACCTAATTAAAGTATCAATAATTTTGACAATCTAAAATATCTCGACACGACAACTAACAAGTGCGAAAGAGCAAAGTGGCCGAGCGACAATCTTAAAGTTTAACAAACTTTTTTAAACAATTAACAGACTCTTAATGACACAAAAATGATAATCCATGACATTTAAATCAATACACTGCGCTAATCCACTTTGGACATCCGTTATATTCTCGATATTGGTAAGGTAATATCCTTCAACAAACACGCGGCGTTCTCTAATGTTGTCCCTTGCTAAACCTACCATTGAATTTGTGTATAGATATCATTGCCGCTCTGTGTTGACTTTACAACTCTGGTTTCTCGATCCCCAAATCCTATCAGAAGTCAGCGAGGGGTATCTAGAAACCAATAACCACGACATTAAGCGAGCATTGACTGACAGCTGGATTTAATTCGTACCTGTAATTTCACTGGATGATTGATTATTTGGCACTCCCATATCAGCGAGGATTAAGTAGATGGGAGGAGTCAATAACTGACGGTGGAGATCAGAGAATTAATAAATTGAAGAAAAAAATATAAATTTATAGTTAAATACCATATTATATTCGACGAAATGTAAAAAGTCATTTCATTAAATAAGGACAATGTTATTACGTAACCAGAAAACGGCTAGATAGAAGAAAACATTTAGTTTTACATACAATCGATTAATTAACATAATTTTGCACGGTTAATGCAATGTTACGCAAAAATATTTAATTACCCTATTTATAATGCTTAATTTTATCTGTTTATATAGTGTGTGTCTGTGGGAAAAGCTTGATTGTTTTAATAAACTTGAGACAATCAACGTGAATACAACAGTAATGTTTTGATATTGTTTTATAAAACCAAGACCTACGTCCTTAATAAAATTAGGACTTATTACATGTTTATCTGTCTCAGATGAAATAAATTTAAATATGCTTAATTTTGATACGCTTGAATTAAATATAATTACGTTAAATGCAAAGTACGTCAGAAGGTATTATAAATAATCTAAGAATGTCAAATGTTTAAAAATGTACCGCTGCTGAAGACGTTTGAGTTGAAATACATGTACGGCAATTAATTCTTCATTATTATCATCAATATTTTTGTCTGTAAAATAGTATGAATTATTAACAATGTTAACTTGTGGCATGGGTGTAGGAGCGTTTCAATTATTTGGAGGGGTGGGGCATCCTGAGAAGAGAGTGTATGAGGATAAACCTCCAGGAAGCAAACTGAATATTGGGAACGGCCCCCCCTTGGCCCCACTCCCCGGCTACTACGCCTATGTGTGGTAAATATATGTGAACGAAAATAATTAAAAAGAAATAAATAATCAAACATGGAGGCAACTATCCGAAACAGGGGTATTTCAGTATTTCATCGGCGTATCAGTCATCGTGATCTCAGCATGTTTTAAGATACATGTTTAGATTTTCATAATTAGACACGCATCGTAATAAATTACCGAACTTTAATGATTCGCCCAACCTCTGTGCAGAGCGTGCGAATTATATCTTCTTGCTGCAGAAAAGAGTCGAACATTTTCAATATAGTGGCGCCAGTCTTGAATTACCTCAAGTTTTGTAGTTTTGTTCCATAATACATATGTATTTTTTGTTTTTTATTACGTAATTTTACCCACTAAAGCAATAAATACTGCTACGGTACCAAGCTATTGGATATTTTATTTCTAAATCAGACCTGTGTTTTTGTTGTGTTTTATTTAAATCTCCCAAATCTACCCCATGGAAGATGTTCAAATTCTTTGAATTCAAACCAGATTCTCCTATATGAAGATTTGCTGGTCGTTATTCGTTTTACATACACAGCTGAAATATCATGTGGGTACTTAAAGATTGTATTTAATCTATTTCATTCTATCAAACTCTTAATAATTTCATAAAATCAATTTTATGATATTTCTTTTTTGAATTACGACATCTGGTGGGTAGTAAACTGATGAAATAGGGCTATGTTAAGCTGTTTCTTGGATTACTTTATTGTTTTTTATGTCAACAAATTATTACAATGTATCCTGCAATTTGTAAAGCAGTCCGGGATAACAGAAACTGCTGATGTTAACACACATAAAACAGATTTATTAACATAAAAGAAAGAAAATAATAGAAATATATTAATATCGTGGCACGAACACGAAAACAGAGAGAGTGAGTGAGAGAGCGAAAGAACAGAGAGGGAGAGAGACAGAGACACAAACAGATAGAGGTGGGAGAGCCGTGTTGACATACATGATGGAGAAATAAAGAGAATAAGAAGGTGGAAAAATAGAATAAAGGAGAAAGATAGTAAATGAGAAAGGGGAAAAAGGAGAAAATAGAGAACGGTGAAAGAGGGAGGGTTCTATATACACAGGGAAACAGAGAGTGAAGGCGAAGAACTAGAGACATTACGAGAGAGAGGGGGGGGGGGGGTGTCACTGTCCCAAGTGTCCCGAGCAAGGTATGGCACCTGCTACCACCTTATCATATTGCATCTACCAATTATCACTGATTATCACCTCCCTGTTATCTCCCCTCCACACACCCATCACATCGACCCCGTGTCTCGCAAACCCCAGTTTCACCCACTTATAACTCGATCTAGACCACTTACCGCCTATTGTCACCCATGTGTAAGGTGATAAAACTGTCCTGGGTGAAAACTTTCAGCTTTTGGGTGACGCTTTCATAATAATCTAACAATGCGATTGCATAATGTGGACAACAGGAAGATATTCCTATAAATCAGTTTATCGCAAAACGCGAAGAGATTTTTAAAAATATTTTCAGGCCTCCAATTATTTATTTTCGCGTGCGATCGCTTCAGCAATAGTTATGCAACAAGACATTTGTATAATGATAATAATATAGGAATTTAAAGGCACATGGCCTCGATTGCAAGATGACAAATCGGAACTTTTATCCGGAACTGATTGCCGAGTTACCGACACATTCTTGTAATAACAATTCATTTTCAGATAGTTTAATTCAATCGGAATATAGCACAAGAAATAATGGATGATTCTGACAGCTAAAGTTAGCAACCGATATATATCCCTTATATATTTGTAGAAAATGAAATTCACCCGCGATACTAAATGATGATAATACGATTATTCTCACATTAATTTTGCAAACGTTTTCTATTAAACTGAGTACGAGTTATATCTATTGTTTTATTTGCTATTGGAAATTTTAGTAGTGAATGTTCAGCCATTGTTAATCAGGTCGTCCCAACTCGGAGTTGTGGCAATAAATGATTTTTTAAAATAATTCTGCCCTTTTGCTAAAGTTTATAAAAGTTTTGGATTAATAAAACTTATTTTAATACTGTTTTAAACAAATGAATAAAATGAATATTCGTGTTATTATTTTGTCCAGATTAACAATTGCTGTGCGCATGTTAACTAGTTAGTGTAATGTAGTTAGATTGTATGATTGTGTTGTTTTATTATCGTATACTTACTGTGATTTTAAAATATTGCCGAGTTGTCTCTTACAATTCTGTATAGAATGGTATATAATACTTGTGTAAACTGTATTTCAAATATTATGTTCATTATTGAATATGCTATGATGAAACTCTAGTAAACGAATATATATTTGTATATATAACAAATCAAAACATAGTGCAATATATCAAGCTAAAAAATGGCAATGCAAAATAGACACCCACTGAAGGTGATGAGATATGCCGTCCACATCCTAATTAGTAGCAATACCATTTGGTTGATTGAGTTTGATCTTTTACTGGCGGTTTTAATACTTCATATGTGTATTTGACATTAAATATTCCAATTAATTGATGGATGTGTTTCTCAAGGAGCTACTCGTATTATGTGGCAATGTATTTCGTTTCGACAAGACACATATTCTTTATGCTTCAGACTGAATACATTTATATTGATTCACAAACAGCATGTCACGCATATTTTGACATCTTGCATTTCGTTTCGATAAGATACATAATTCTCTTAGAATTTCTTCTTTCTTTGAAATTACAAGCGAAGGCGGACTAACTGTAACACTATCTGTAATAATACTGTATTTACATGTACGCCTAGGGATGTTTTAATATATGTGTATAACTTTTGTTTTTCTACCCATTTGTAATTATGTAAATATGTTTGTATGTGCATGTACATTATTTAACCTTGTCTGTATGCTTATACTCTCCTGTATACATTTATGGAGGAATAACAGAATCATTCAAATCTCTTTTCAAGCTCTACAACCGTCAGGCTGGTTTTAAGTAGGACTAAGCGGCTAAGTTAGTTTGAAGACTATACGAGGCGTATGAGAGGTATCACCTATATCAGGGGCGTAGCTGGCTTAAGTTAGATGTGTAGACACTGGCCGTGTAGTGTGGGGTGGGGGGGGGGGGGGGGGGGGGGGGGACTGGCGGCATACCCCCCCATACAATTTTTTAAAAATATTAGTATGAACTGTTGGAAAGGTGGATTCCGATACATTTCAAGACATAGGAACAGCTTTTGTTCATGGGTCATATGATGATAGAGCAAAATGTAAGTTCACGTGCAAAACATACACAATTCTGAAAGTATTTAACAGCATTATCAAACTCAACAATTAACACAGCTTCTCGTCTCATTTTAGATACTCTACAAGGATGGAATCAACCATTATCTTCGAATGGGACGTTTCTCTTTGTGGATCAATACACTTTCCATCATTTACTGAACAGAATGTTATACGTGACGCATTAACAAAAAATATTTGTGAAAAAATCGCATCAAAATTTCACTACCCTTAGACACGTGCTTGCATCACATATAAACTGCATATCAAGTTTTTAGGTAACACCTTAAAAACTGCTGGGGGAGTGGCAGAGACAAACAGATATGATTTGTCATTTCTGAACAAAATATTTAAGTCGGTGAAGGGGCCATAATTGTCGGAAATAAAATGGCGCATGTCAAAATCATGCCAAATCGCAATGTAGCTGGTTTAAATGCAATCCCCTGAAAACAATATAGTCCCAGAGCTGTACGATTTACATTTCTTCACAAAATATCTAAGAAAAAAAAAACTCTCTTAAAAAAATTGTATCACAGTTCTGCAATCTTTCGACGCTTGTTCAAAACAAGCGGTGCAATAAGTTAGAAGAAAATTCCTGAAAGTTTCGAAGGCCCAAGCTATATGAAAAAAACGCTCGACACTTCCCACCAACGATCTTTTCATCCATAGTTGTCACAAAAAAACAAAAAAATAAATAATGAATACAATTAATGAATAATACAATTAATGAATACAATTAATGAATAATACAAATAATGAATACAAATAATGAATACAGACATAAACACCCACCCAATAGTCTTCATTAAAAACCACCCAAGTAAGATCGACTTTGAGCTGAGGCAGCCCGACTGAGAGCTGTCGGCCCGATATCTAGACGTTGTCAGTCTGGTACGTTGTCCCGGTGGGGACATCGCGTCATATTTTTTTTAAATTAAGTCAAGTCGAAACAACGAAACTACGATGATGAAAAGTCGAAACAACGAAACATTATTGCGAGTTTTCACCAACGTTGTTTCGACTTTACTTAATCTAATAAATTATTTTATATGTCGCGATGGCCCCAAAAAGACACCGTATATACACATACGTTTTAGAGGTTATCCACTTGTGTCTATTGTTGAGAATCTTCTGCGGACTGTTGTAACAAAGTGGTATCATGTTCATACACGAATGTCCATCTTGGAAGCAGACAACATTTAGTCCCACAGAAGGAATTCTGACATGTTTGACAAGTTTATTTCCATTATTTGCAGGAACTCTGAGACTCACGAGGTATAGTCACATATGCATGAATGCAAATACCGCGACAGCCTCGTATCTAATAAACTCTATAATTATATTATACAATAATTATATACGATGTCACAAAGACCTTAATTCTATGATAGTATAAACAAATATGCAATTGGAGTTTCAGGCTTTGTTCGAACATAGATATATTATATTTTATACAAATAAAAAAACTATGGTAAAATATATTAGAATTAACATACAAGTCGTGTAATATGTGTTTGTAGGTAAAACATCTATATCCGTTTGATCTTGTCCGATATCGAAACATATGTAACAAGATCAAAAAGATCAAACAATGAATCATTATTATACACCAGGATCTAGATTTTAATTATAAGTGCATATATCCATGTAGTGGATCTTGTCACTAGCTGTAATTAGACCAACCTAAAGAAATATGTTACTTTCTAAATGTAATCTATTTGCTTGGTAAGTGACATTGTTGTAGCAGCTCATGTTATACACTGATTCTAAGGTCAAAAGTTTTATGTATAAACATTCCAAGATATTTTATAACCTGTAATTTATCAATATTAAAAAGTTCTACACGTTTTTGCATAGTTACCCTCGGCAGACATTTCTAAATACATTATCGCGACGATAAGAAAGGACAGAGTGCAAGCCAACACTTCGTAATAAAGTAAGTTGAAACTGGTACCAAGGTAAATATGGAACAGAACATAGCATTCCATTTACTGTAAATAAAATATGGCGGAGTACTGTGATATGAACTTAATTTTTGGCGCGCAGGTGTCGTTCATTGTTAATTGCTATTGAGAAATTAGTAAGTATCATCTCGACGAATCACTAGGCATCCTTGAGTCCGTGTCCCGCAAGCCCAAGCTCCCCTGCGCTTATGACGTACCCTGGGTGAGGTATCGAGATGGCTTTAAGCAAGTGTCCCCCAAGTCCCAATTCACCTGCCCTTACGACGTACCCTGTACCGGGTATTCACTCTACGATAAATGAATAATTTAGATGGAAGCAATTTTATGTTTTATACAAAAAAATAAAGTTCGAACACACACGATCAATAAAAACTCCTGTTTCCATTTTTCACATATTAAGCCAGAGTAGTAGACATGCATTTTATTAAATAATAATGTATTACTGCACAATGCATTTGTTCAGCTAATGAATATTGCATACCCAGATGAAGGACAAGATAGCAGGCAGAGAGATAGACGCTGTTTTGACACGATACTTGGAGATATATCGTCATGATGGCGGTTATACAATAACTTGCATCATTGACAAAAATGCATAGATAAATGCATGCATCGTGCACATGTCATCGTGCAAACATCTGCCAAAGCAATTACAGTATAAAACAAAATTGTCTATGTTTTCTGGTGTACATATTTTCTACAATGAACGAAACTTTATCTTAAAATGAAAGCAACATTTAGAAAAACTGAAACGTGTTTACTTAAAATTATACTGAATTAATATTATATGTTATAAAGGTTTATCAGTGAATTAGTTATAATAACCTCACTGTTAAAATAGTGAAATTGTAAATGATTTAGTTATTTCTGTTGTTGCTGTTGTTGTTGCTGCTGATGCTGCTGATGCTTTTGTTGTTATTGTTGCTGTTGCTGCTGCTGCTGCTGTTGTTGTTGTTGTTGTTGCTGCTGCTGTTTACAATTCGACCCCTATTTTATTTAGACCAGCTGTTTGACAGCAATGTCCAGATCAATTATAAGCTTGTACCTACCTTTATATCTGACATGGGGACATGGCAGACCTAATCACACTGTCAGTGATATACATATACATTACATAATTTATAAGCCAACACGTGCAATTTCTGCGCCAGGAAAATAATCGTACAGCAAACAACAAAGGTAACTGCAATGATCCGACACTCTCAAACGGAAGACTATTCCCGGTGCCAGATAATATTTTCAACCGTATCATATTTTCACCCGCGAGTGAAAATATTAAAGAAATTTGCTATAATATTTTCACCCCGCTCCCCTATAATAACCCCCCCCCCCCCCCCCCCCCTAATTATATTTTCTAAAAATATAATGGCTATAATATTTTCAACCGCCCCTCTATTCTTACAAAATACATTTGGTTACTATCTCAATTAGATTGCTTTTGTTTGTTCCAGTATAGTTTGTCATTAAAGTGAAGAGATCAAATTATAATTTTTAAAATATGAAAATTGAGGTGGGGGGAGTGTGATGAAAATATAATGGCTATAATATTTTCACCCACCCCTCTATTCTTACAAAATACATTTGGTTACTATCTCAATTAGATTGCTTTTGTTTGTTCCAGCACAGTCTGTCATTAAAGTGAAGAGAATCAAATTTTAGGCGGGTGAAAATATAATATGACACTGGGTCATATAATGTCTGAGACGGCCTCACATATGGCGTCCGTCTTCTGCAACAATGTCACCAAATGTAGGTTATACACCCGGATAACCCGATACGAACATATTGATAATGATTGAGTGATTGAATATTAAGCGTCGTTTTATGCCATCGAGGGCTAGTTAACATTACCACTGTTTCCTGGGTTACTGGAATGTTAACCAGTACTCGAGCACACCCCGTCTCTGCAAGTAACTGATAATTTTCCCACTTGAATCAGCGGTGAAAGACGAATGATAATGAGACACAATGTCGTATATCACTGTTGCCGAGCGGGGGATTCGAACTCACGATCCCTTGATTGATAGTCAGACGCGCTAACGACTGAAATAGCCAGACCCGGCTTTTCATAATGAGTATATAGGCAAGAAATATGTATAATTTTGTTTCGGTTCATAAAGTCCGAGTACGAAACAGAGTATCACGTGGGAAGACAACCCCGTACAAAACGTGTTTTAGCTCTAAGAAGCAAAGCAGGTCTTACACATGGCACACTTTAAAGGGGCACCAGTATGACTTTTTTTATAACTTTTCACAGAACGCTATATTTTGTTTTGATAATGTATCTAAATGATGCACATGACAGTTGTGAAGTTGCATGCAGGTCATTCTACTTGGAAAAATGCATAACTTTATTAAGTTGTTGAAATGCATGTTATTTCAAGCACTACATTTGACGATAGCGTAAACTTCGTTTTAATTGATTACATTAGTTTTTGATCGTTATAATAATATTATAACAGTTTATATAACTAGTTGTTTTCAGTATTCAGCTGTAAAATCTGAACCGTTATCATAGTGATATACCTTAGTTTCTATTCAAACACTGACATGGTGCTTTATCATCCACTGTGTACATTCCCATAATGAAATAATTATGTAGTTTTTATTAATAATATGATTATGTGGATTTAAAAATGGTCCTCGTGATGGCTGCTGGAATAATACAATCCTTTACATTAGATTGAACAAACTGAATCTAGCGGACTAAACATAGTAACAGAATCGTAAAACGTTTTTATATGTAATGATTGTATATCCGTGCAGTCTTCTTGCATTTATTATTTCTGTTGATGTTTGTGCTGTTGCTTCTCTTCTTCTTCTTCTTCTTCTTCTTCTTCTTCTTCTTCTTCCTTTTCTTCTTCTTCTTTTTTCCGCCTTATCTTTCTGTTCGCCCTCCTTCCCTTCTATTTCTCTTTCTCCTTCTCCTTCTCTTTCTTCTTCTTCTTCTTCTTCTTCTTCTTCTTCTTCTTCTTTTACCGCCCTCTTTGTATCGTTCTACATTATATTCCCTTTTCTTTTTTTCTCCGTCGTCAGCTTCTATACACTTCAGTGTTCACCTAACTAAGGGACAGCGGATAAATCCAGTAATCCTCAATTTCTTTGAGTAGCACCCACAACCCAGGTCCCACTTCTGATTCATTTTGTTCTCCTCTTAAGCATCTGATGTTTGGAAATTAAACATAATCCACACTAATCTTGGATAGATGAACTGTTTGTATTTTTGCATATCAGAACAGCTCTGAGGGAAAGTCATTAAGTTCTATTGCGCATTCCGCACAGTTTATGTACAGTTAATTATATATTTTATTTTAGTAGTTTCCATGAATAGTATACATAAACATAAAACGCAACCATCACAGAAATAGTATCAGTACATGCATAAGTCAGCCACTCAGTATTTGAATTATAAGAAACTAAAGCGACTACGTACTAATTATACATATAAATAAGCCTTCATTAGCCGACGTTAATCTTTATTTTTAAAACATATTTCCGGCATGATTTTGAATATTAAGAATAATATACTCAAAATAGCGTAATAAGAAGTTTGATCAACGGAATTCGAAATAAGACAAGTTTTAAACCTAAACTTATTTTGTGACATACTGGTCGAATCAAATTGTTGCCATATCTATTTTTATCATTTTTTGTAATGTTCTTTAGATGTGGAAGATCAACCTACGTGTGGTTATAGGGTCAAGAAAAGGACCACTGTAGCTCACGTGTGTTGTGGGAGGAGACACAGAAGTCCAAGTTACTCAACACAATACTGCGCGGCCGAACTACTTTCAGAAACCCCAATACTGCCAGGCCGAACTAATTTCAGAAGGTGTAACCCACCATTGATTTTTGTTCTTTATTCTATAGTAAATAATAAAAGTTTGAAGGCTTGTCATTCATAGAGCGTCCCAAATGAAAGAAGTGAAACCTACATTTTACTGTTTGTCAACCTCTGCACTATCAAAATATGATGAGAAAAGTAGGGGTCATGTGTCATATATAAGAGATTTTTTTCTGCTCAGTGTGTACACTGGTGACAAAGTGAAAGTAGACTTCCGAAATCATGAATTCATACCCCAATTTCCAAGCATCATTTTTTTTTCTAAATTCACAATTCAAACATGACAATGCTATCAAAATGTTCAAAATACATCAATAATGCCATTCAAATAAAAAAATGAGCATTAAAATAAGGAAAATGCATTTTTAAAGAAGAAGAATTGAGGATTATTTACAACCGCCATTATGCGACTACCCAACGGAAGCACTTCCTTTTTGCAATGGTGGCACTATGCCAGAAACCCCATTTACTCAACACAATACTGCACGACCGAACTACTTTCAGAAACCCCATTCCCCCAACACAATACTGCGCGACCAAACTACTTTCAGAAACCCCATTCCCCCAACATAATACTGCGCGACCGGACTACTTTAATGGCTACTTTTTGACGGGCGGTTGGAACTGTTCACAGAAAGCAATGCATGTAAGTTGGTTTAAAGTCATCTAAATCTCCGGCCCAAGACTCAACCTTTCAAAAAATGTAATTCTTATTAAAAATACAATTTATAAAAAATGGATTAAGCATATTTGTTTATATAACAGGGTCCGTCAAGTTTAGTGACTTTGAGTCCGAATTATATACTGAAAACTTGACCCTGTCTAAAGATGGACAAAAATGGCTATATGAGATTTGAAATACAAATTATGTGATCGTATATACATTCACTTTTTGACCTATGTATAGCCCCGGGCGTCTTTATATTCTTAGTTTATCGGTGTATTTTAGTAAAGCACGGTTTAATTCAAACTTAAAATTATATACATGAGGTGGCATTCTTGAATCTTATTGAGATTTAATTGAATACTTGTTCATGAATATATTGCCAAGCTGGAGTCTTTCTTGCGTTATCAAACTAATTAAACATTTCTTGGCTTAAATTATCATATTTCAAATTAATGACGATTGCTATCTATTTCTTATTCATTAAAAGTTGGGTTGGTCATTGGTCAAAGGTGTTCATTAATTCAGTCTATTACAAACTGGACTATACTGAAGTTTAGTGAATAACAACTTAATTACTATTTTGTATCGATTGTAAAACAATTTTACTTTTAGACAAACGATGCTAAAGTCTTGCTGAGTACGCCACGTGCTAAGAAATGCGGATACAGTGTATCCGGCTCAATGATACCATATACGGCCGTGGGGTTGAATCGAACCCAATACCCTCCGTTCCTGTGTTTGATGCTCCGCCAATAAATCACGCACTCCGTTCTCCGATCTTTTGTTAAACTTACGTATAGCTGCTGCTACCCACATACCATTATCGGCCACGTGGCTTAGCCAGTGGCATAGTACCAGAGTCAGGACCGGGAATTGTGGGTTCGATCCCCACCAGCAAGACTATCTATAGTATTTATTACTAAGACATTTTGACTAAGACTTAGTAGACATTTTATATCCACAAACACTTCCAGCGTGGTTCAAGTTGTAAGAACTTGTTGCGCAATTCAGATCTAAAATACATTATGTTTAAACTGCCCCTGACCCTCCCATGTGTCTGTTTCGTTCCTTCCGTCGAGTTTTATTACTCAATATAGCTCTATATAGGAGACGCCTACATGAACCTGTGATACGGGCATTGGGATTAATGTGTCAGGCTGTCTGGACTCAAAGAATAAAATGTATAAATCCTTATATCAAGATGAAGTGAACGTTTATAAATGCCCGACCACGTCTCTTCTCTCACAGAATTGTTGGTTCGGTTTATAATTATATCAGTTTAGAACGTGTTTTATTCATTTAGACTACCTCCAGACACGTAACCACAGTAGGATCACGTGACTTTAAGTTAATTACGTGCAATGTAATTGGGTTTGGAACATTTTCAAAAAGGAATAAAATGCGATAGTTTGTGTAACAGCTTTTTATAAAGACCTGTGGTAAGTGAAAAAATCATAAATTAAGGATAACCTTGACCAATTCTATGTCATTTTACTAAGTTCAAGATTTTAGTAGAAACAACTTTTCAAATTATTTTCCGTGGGAAGCCATATATTAACGAACACGTTGGACGTGCAAATATCAGACATCTATCTAAACTAGGTTAACATCAAACCGTTTTTGGATATAATAAGAAATAAGAGATCTACACATATTTATTCCTAGATAATGAACTGTTATTGAAGAGAAAAGAAAGAAATTTGACGTAGTATTGCGTAATATCAAGCACATAATTATATTCGAGTACGTAAGGTCACCTATTTAAAGATTTCATATTAAAAAAACGCACCCTATGTTCGTAAAAATGATCAACAGGTCAACTGGATGGGGCTAATCATTTGTATTCAGCATTAATTATTACTGGTCATTTTCAGGTATATTAACAATTCCTGCTCTGTTTGTTTCTAGGTCCTCTGTGTCCTAGCGATTTAAGGAATGCCTCTTACCACTGAAGTCGCGGGTTTGATCAAGGCTCGATAAAAACACACCATTTTATGTGAAAAAATGCCCAGTTAGTCGACGAAGGACGGTTATTCTAATCAGGTTTATTCTGAGGTCTTCCACCACCAATAAAACTGTTCTAAGGTATTAAAGGGAGTATAACAGGAAAAAATCCTCTAAATATCTTAAGAAATAAAATAATTATTAAAATGGATAAAAAGCATCTCATTATCATTAATAAATGAAATCCGAATGGTTTGGTATTTCAAATTACCAAAACGTGATCAAATCGATATCTAAATAAGAGTAGTAAACGAAATCCCCATTCTAAAAATAGGCAGCATCTAATACTGCTTGACGTCGTTCAGACACTACTTAACAGGAACCATTTTTTACTACGTGTGAGCCTGTATCAATGAGTGATCTTCTCTTAAAAACTAGTCTACGCCCTCCCCCATAAACTCATATATATGTATTTTATTAAATTTCTACTGAAAAACATGTGTGCCTAATCAGATTTTGTGTTGCGACCCTCTAAACTGGAATCCTGTGCATAACGGATCAAATTGAAATCAATGTGAAATCACGTGACTCATTTTATACGTCACAAAATATGAACTGCACTTTTAAGCGGGAAATTTATTTTAGTCTAACCTAGGTGCGTAGCCTAAGTTTCAGTTTAAACATATTTTATTGCATTTATAATTGCAGCAATGGGGCTGGGCCACAAGTTCTCACAACATTAGTTACGGCCCTTCCCCTAAAATATTACAAATAATTGAAATAAAAAAAACATGACATGGTATAACACATGATAAAGGGTTAAAGTTTATACAAAATGAAAAGAGACTTACCACAGTGTGTACACAATTATCCATCAGTTAGTATAAATTGTTTTTGTTTTTTAAAAATCAATAATATCAATTCAATTTAGAAGACTGGAAAAGGAATAGGGATGCAATAGATGCATTTAGACACTATGCAGACTTGTAACACAACCATAAAAAACGATTAACCTGGTATGATCAGCGTTGTTGTCATTAAAGTGACTGTTTACAAATTCTAGTTATATATCAATATTGATTATGAATGTCTGTCAATAGTTATAGAAAGCTTTTCTTTTCTTTTTTTTTTTATCTTATTGGATATAACAATGTTTTTTTATGAATGATTTCTTAATTAGTATTCGGATTCATTTTTTTTTTGAAGATTTAATAAACTGTTGTACAGCTTTAGATATTTTAGTATTATCATCGTATACAATATTAGAGTTGCCATATACTATTAACCTTAAACCTATTGAGTGGATTGCTCTAATTGAGCTAAAAAATTAAATTCTTGAAGCTACATATAAGTCACATTTAAAAAAGCAGTGCTCAGCATCTTCCGTCAAATATCCACAAGTACAGACGGGATTATTATTTAAATAGTTTAAATACATATCACTATTCAAATTACTGCAGTTACTTCTGATTCTAGCATGCAGAGTTGACAAGTATCTGTTTCCCAAGAAAATAAATCATATTTTAATATATTATTTTGGCATGTTTAAATAGATATCCTTTTGGCAGTATGGGGTCAGAGAGTATATATTTGCATGATATATTGTAAAAAAAATTAGCCAATTTCCATGAAGAGATACATTTTACCTATTTATTTTGATAAAGCAGAAAATAGTGTAGGATTTGTTCTGATTGCTCGTCACGAGCATTCAGAACTGGTCATACACTATTTTCAAAAGCCTTTTATATTGGACATGTCCAAAGGTGTCCATATGAAGTAAAGGGTTAAACTGAAAGGCTTTTCATTCGTGTTTTTATATCTCAGAAAACATGTCGCCATGATGATCACGTGACTTGTTTGTGGTACGAGAAACTCAATATATCATTAGTTTAGCAAAAATGACAAAAACACGTCGTCGTGAAAAATGATGTGCCATTTGTTGTTTTGTTGTAAAAACTCTTTTAAATTTCATCAGCAGTTGTCACCATCTCACCATCACTGGTAATGTGGAACAGTTGGTAATGTATGGCATCTTTTAGACGAGCTGTGACCTCATTCAATATAGTTTCATATAAAGGAATACGTTCGTTCTTTAGAACTACTTCTCTTAAGAGATGACCCTATCGGTCATTCTCGTATGAACAATAGGGCTTCAGCGATCAAGTCCAAAAGGCGTTATACCCCATTGCCTTTGCTTCTGGTTTCCATAGGGAATAAAATATTTTACATGGTTATTGTTCAATAAAAACAAAAATCGAAGAAGGAACGCTTACATGTTACTGTTTGTTTAGTTAAGACTAATTTATTTTAGCTCGATTGGGATGAAAGCTCAGAGTTTATATAATCCGCTCTCGAGTCCGCTTCCTGGGCAGAACCAGTACTAAATTTTTATTATTTGTTTACTCCTGTATTATCCAACTATCATTAGAAAAAATCAGCAATGATAGTTTTCGTTTCGGTGGGTACGCCGTTATCAAAGTAAACTTTATATCGGACGAACGTTCAAATTAAGTGTGCTCCCTCACTCTCACCTCTCGTCTGTATCGTCGGTAACGCTTGTTTTTCTTATCGTCACCGATGATCGTACATACTCGGCCAATTCCGTCATCCTTTGGTATTGCCAGACTACAAGTACCAATCGTGAAACATCGGGTATTTCCGTATCCTCCGTATCCTCCGTATAATACACCCCGTGTATAGCACGCTATTCGCCTGTGTTGCAAGTCTGTGTTCATTTGCGTGAAAGTAACACATTATGTATCAGTCATTAAGTTGAATATATGGCGTTATTGTATCGATTTTTTTATTTATACACTCGACATGGGTCATACTTATAGGGAGATTTCTTCCTCCAAGACAGTAAATAAAAGTCTCTGGCACAACTTCCACAAAGGTGGCATAAAGGGTGGACGCCATTTATTTTATCATGTGACTGAAAGTAGTTAAAAATGGCGCCTTTTTATGTCAGAGGTCTATTGCGTAGCATAAAGGCCGAGGTGATCAGATTGTACTAGTACCTTACTTCATCCCATATAGCAACTACTATTGGAAACAGGACATGTTTCCGTGGGGTTGTCGCATAATGAAGGTTATCAATCAATAAAACACTTCCGTTTTTCATTTTTAAAGCTCATTTTTTATTTGCATGGCATTATTGATGTATTTTGAACATTTTGAAAGCATTGTCATGTTTGAATTTAGAAAAAAAAATGAAACTTGGGAACTGGGATATGAATGCATTATTTTGGAAGTCTATTTTCACTTTGTTAAACATTGTACACACAGATAAAAAACAATCTCTTGGGTGACTTTTCTCATCATAATTTGGTAGTGCAGAGGTTGACAAACAATAAAATATAAGTTTCACTTCTTTCATTTCGATCTCTCTATTAACTGAATGACAAGCATGCAAACTTTTTTTATTTACTATAGAATAAAGAACAAACCAAAAATAGATGGGCTTACAGTTTATACACCTTAATATATTCGGAATATCTCGCTCACTTCTACGCAAGAGCAGTGCCCGAGGAATTCCGAATGACCACTGAAGCATGCATTATTTTGTTCTAAATGTACAATTTAAACATGGGCATGTTTTCAGAATGTTCAGATTACAGGTAGGCTATGCTTAGGAAGGTAATGCCTATATTTAAGATAAAATACCGTTAAAATACGAACTACAGAAGTATTGTAAAGGTGCAACGAGCAAGTGCACGATGAATTTCGGGGGATGCACCGGCAGACAGCGAAAACACATCGTGCAAAGTTTACGTAATGAGCGCATTTGATAACGGTTATTGGCGGTAATTATCCGAAACTGTGGCTTATCCGCCCATAACCACACATTCATTCAGGGAAAAACACAATTAAACAATGTAAACATATTTGCTCTTTAACGCTAGGAAGAGATAATATAAATCTAAATTGAATAAACACACTGTTAAACACAAGAACAATTTGTGAGAGCTTAACTGTTTGTCATATTTTTTTACAGCATGTGAATTTAGGATGCACATTTGATTTGTTTTTCAACATGTTCGTCTCAGTACTTCATTATGACTTATTCTGTTGGTCAGTAGAAATGATTACTACCCTAGACTCCCTGCATCCATCACGGCAGTAATAATGGAGTAATATGGTTGTGGATATTTAGTCAGGTTTTCGATAAACTAGGAAACCGGTAACTCATTGAAATTTTTATATCGTCCAATATTCAGAACAGCATATAAACAATACAATGACTCAGATAAACAATTACAGGTTATAGATCAACATTGTTTCTACGATACATACATGTATTTGGAGATAAAGTTGAAAATTGTGCTGTATGCTGTATATATAGCTGCAACACATATTTAAGACATTCTTCAGCATTCCCGTATGTATCAAAGATTGGTTCAAGTTCATTAGAGAGCGCAAGACTGTTTGTTGCCTTGCGATTTATATCATAAAGTTTGAAAATGCTTGAACAGTGAACTCCGGTGCATTTATACATATTTTGCAATAGACAAGAGACAATATCTATTAAAATGTAGAGAATGTTCGTGTAGCACCGCTACATCTAGGTGACAAGTTTCATTACATGTTAAAATCACATGTCAGTCTGGTAACTGCGTCGCAGAATGAGCAACACAGTAAGACGATGGCGCATTGTCAACAATATGGTGCCGTATTCGTGGTCGTTTTCCTTTAATAGTGGAAAAGTCACTGAGTAGTTAATGAAACGGTATTTTCGGGATGGTGAAAAATGAAATGAAATCTGTATTCATGAAATAAGTATCACCGTCGTATGCTAGTATACTGCTTGGCGACATTCTTCACGTTACTCGGACCTCCCAATGTTAACGTTATAGAAACCAGATATGGAAACACATTGCTTCTGTAGGTACGTTTGGATTTTTTCTATGTTAAAAACGCTTTCCTGTCTTTCGTAGCTTATTTAAACACTTTTCACCATTCATAAATAAAATGATTTCAACACTATGTAACTAATATAATGGAAGAAATTAAGATTCGAGCCCGTGAAATCCGTTACAAATTACGTTGCAATTGTAAGCAGGAAGCTATCTTAGTCTGAATATACTGTATAGTTTATATATTTAAGAAATGGACATTATTTGTTGAACATTTCTGAGATATAAACTTACATGTAACACGTGCAGAGTAAGTGAATACCTGGGATGGGGTTTGGGTGGGTGGATGTGTGTGTGGGCGTGTGTGGGGTGTTTGGGGTATTTGAGCATTTCTCGAGTCCGCTTCCAGGAGAGAACCAGAATTTCGTGTTGTTTTTGCGGACTGCGTGCTGTTTTTACGTGGCATAGGGCCGAACATGGGATCCAACCCACAACCTCTAGAGTGATCGGCCAACGCTTTATCCACTTCACTACCATCCCGCTTGAAAATGCATAAAGTATGTTTTGCAATATACCAGGATATATAAAAATATAAGATTTGACAAATAAACATTTTGCCGGTACATCATACCTATATTTGCACTAACTGTGTCCATATTGCCATAGGATATAGGTAAGACTAATATATCAAAAAGGAATAACCCATCACGGCATACACGCTATATAATATAATGTTACTGGTGTACTATGTGGTATATTTTTACTGGTGCACTATAAAGTATATTGTTACTGGCATACTATATAGTATATTGTTACTGGCGAACTATATGATATGGTGTACTATGTGATATATTGTTACTGGTGTACTATATGATATGGCGTTCTATATGGTATATTGTTACTGGCATTCTATATAGTATATTGTTACCGTTACTCACGACCCCTGGATTGATAGTCAGACGCGTAACCGACTGAGCTATTGTAACTGGTGTACTTTATGGTATATTGTTACTGGTGTACTATATGGTATATTTACTGGCGTACTATGTGGTATATTGTTACCGGTGTACTATGTGGTATATTTCTACTGGTGTAATATGTGGTATATTGTTACTGGTGTACTGTATGATATATTGTAACTGGTGTACTATATGATATATTTACTGGCGTACTATGTGGCATATTGCTACTGGTGTAATATGTGGTATATTGTTACTGGTGTACTATATGGTATATTGTAACTGGTGTACTATATGGTATATTTACTGATGTACTATGTAGTATATTGTTACTGATGTACTATATGGTATATTTACTGGCGTACTATATGGTATATTGTTACTGGCGTACTATGTAGTATATTGTTACTGGCGTACTATGTGGTATATTGTTACTGGTGTACAATGTGGTGTATTGTTACTGGTGTACTATGTGGTGTATTGTTACTGGTGTACTATATGGTATATTGTTCCTGGCGTACTATGTGGTATATTGCTACTGGTGTTATATGTGGTATATTATTACTGGCGTACTATGTGGTATATTATTACTGGCGTACTATGTGGTATATTGCTACTGGTGTAATATGTGGTGTATTGTTACTGGTGTACTATATGGTATATTGTTACTGGTGTACTATATGGTATATTGTTACTGGCGTACTATGTGGTATATTGCTACTGGTGTTATATGTGGTATATTATTACTGGCGTACTATATGGTATATTGTTACTGGCGTACTATGTGGTATATTGCTACTGGTGTAATATGTGGTATATTGTTACTGGTGTAAGCTGTGGTGTATTGTTACTGGTGTACTATGTGGTGTATTGTTACTGGCGTACCACATAGTATATTGTTACTGGTGTACTATATAGTCTATTGTTACTGGCGTACAATGTGGTGTATTGTTACTGGCGTACTATATGGTATATTGTTACTGGCGTACTACATAGTATATTGTTACTAACGTACTATGTGGTGTATTGTTACTGGGGTACTACATAGTATATTGTTACTGACGTACTATATAGTCTATTGTTACTGGCGTACTATATAGTATATTGTTATTTGCGTACTACATGTATATGGTATATTGTTACTGCCGTACTATGTAGTATATCGTTATTGGCGTACTATGTGGTATATTGTTACTGGTGTTATATGTGGTATATTGTTACTGGTATACTATATGGTATGTTGTAAATGGTGTACTGTATGGTATTTTTACTGGCGTACTATGTGGTATATTGTTACTGGTATACTATATGGTATATTGTAAATGGTGTACTGTATGGTATTTTTACTGGCGTACTATGTGGTATATTGTTACTGGTATACTATGTGGTATATTGTTACTGGCGTACTATAAATTATATTGTTACTGGCGTACTATGTGGTATATTGTAACTGGCGTACTATATGGTATATTGTTACTGGTGTACCATATGGTATATTGTTACTGGCGCACTTTGTGGTATATTGCTACTGGTGTAATATGTGGTATATTGTTACTGGTGTACTATATGGTATATTGTAACTGGTGTACAATTTGGTATATTTACTGGCGTACTATGTGGTATATTGTTACTGGTGTACTATATGGTATATTGTAACTGGTGTATTATATGGTATATTGTAACTGGTGTACACTTTGGTATATTAACTGGCGTACTATGTGGTATATTGTTACTGGTGTAATATGTGGTATATTGTTACTGGTGTACTATATAGTATATTATAACTGGCTTACTATATAGTATATTGTTACTGGCGTACTATATAGTATATTGTTACTGGCGTACTATGCGGTATATTGTTACTGGCGTACTAAGTGGTATATTGTTACTGGCATACTATGTGGTATTTGTTTCTGGCGTACTATATAGTATATTGTAAGTGGCGTACTATATAGTATATTGTTACTGGCGTACTATGTGGTATATTGTTACTGGCGTACTAAGTGGTATATTGTTACTGGCGTACTATATAGTATATTGTTACTGTCGTACTATATAGTATATTGTTACTGGCGTACTATGTGGTATATTGCTACTGGAGTACGATATAGTATATCGTTACTGGCGTACTTTGTGGTATATTGTTACTCGTGTACTATGTGGTATATTGTTACTGGTGTACTTTGTGGTATATTGCTACTGGCGTACTATATAGTATAATGTTACTGGCGTACTATGTGGTATATTGTTACTGGTGTACTATGTGGTATATTGTTACTTGTTTACTATGTGGTATAGTGTTACTGGTGTACTATATGGTATGTTACTGTCGTACTATGTGGTATATTGCTACTGGTGTACTATGTGGTATATTGCTACTGGTGTACTCTATGTTATATTGTTACTGGTGTACTATATGGTATTTTTACTGACGTACTATGTGGTATATTGCTACTGGTGTACTATATAGTATATTGTTACTGGTGTACTATATGGTATATTGTTACTGGTGTACTATATGGTACATTTACTGGCGTACTCTGCGGCACATTGTTACTGGTGTAATATGTGGTATATTGTTACTGGTGTACTATACGGTATATTGTTACTGGTGTACTATATAGTATATTGTTACTGGTGTACTATATTGTATATTGTTACTGGTGTACTATATGGTACATTTACTGGCGTACTTTGTAGTATATTGTTAATGGTTTAGTTTATGGTATATTGTTACTGGTGTACTATATGGTACATTTACTGGCGTACTATGTAGTATATTGTTACTGATGTAATATGTGGTATATTGTTACTGGTGTACTATATGGTATATTGTTACTGGTGTACTATATGGTATATTTACTGGCATACTATGTAGTATATTGTTACTGGTGTACTATGTAGTATATTGTTACTGGTGTACTATATTGTATATTGTTACTGGCATACTTTATAATATATTGTTACTGGTGTACTACAAAGTATACTGTTACTGGCGTACTTTATACTATATTGTTACTGTTGTACTATATACTATATTGTTACTGGCGTACTTTGTGGTATAATATTACTGGCGTACCTATGTAGTTTATTGTTACTGGCATACTATGTAGTATATTGTTACTGGTGTACTATATAGTATATTGTTACTGGCGTACTATATATCATATTGTTACTGGCGTACTAGATAGTATATTGTTACCGATGTTTTATATAGTATATTGTTACTGGCGTACTATATGGTATATTGTTACCAGTGTGCTATATGGTATATTTTTACCGGTGTACTTTATAGTATATAATTATTGATGTACTATATACTACGAGGTATGTCCCAAAAGTAATAGGACGACCTTGTCATTTTTGTATTTAGGGCGTTACATGCAAACTAATGGTATCAATGGATAGATCGGCACATATTCTTTTGTCATAAAACATCAAATCAATTTTCAGTAATCGTTAAGTTCATGCAAAAGGCACCATAGTAACGCGAGTTTGGAAGTACGGGGGACTTTGAAATTACACGCCATTTAAAAAAAAACAATATTGCCTTGGAAAGCACACAAATTCCTTAATATTGTGCCAAATGTTATGAAATAACAGTGGACGTAATTTCAGATCATGTGCGAATGTCATTTGGGAATTTGATGTTATCAATAAACATTTGAATATTGTGCGCACTTTTAAAGTAACAAGTGTGAATTGGAATAGTAAAGAAATTGGACGACGTCACGCCTAGAGTGGAAATTTGGAGCGTGGTAAAATTTTGTGTTGGGTGTAATATGACCCCATATGATACTCCGAAGTTTATTTCACACAACTCTTTAACAGAAAGCATATCCTGGAATCTTATCTATTTGTGGTACAGACGGGCTTCCAATGGTGAGACAAAAGTAACTGACCATCAGCGATCTGGACGACCGAAATCTTGTGTGATTTTCCTGGGATTCAAGACATATCTTCGTGAAAAGCGCTTTTCAGTACCTACGGGCCATGTGACGGAGTGTACATTCTGTGGTTAGGATCTAAGAGTAATCATAGTATCGTGACATGTACCAGAAGTGAGTGCAGTACCACAAAACATTGTTTTACACAGCGGTTCATACATCTAAAAAAGAATGACTTTCATTTGAATGTCAATTTGACGTCGCGCAAATAACGTCAATCTCCCCCGTACTTTGTAACATACACATTTTGACTTTACAAAATCAATGTTAAATGGTGGTGTACAATATTGAAATTTTGCATGCTTATAGATTAGATATTGAAAATTATCCATGCCAAGTTTTCTTTGGATCGAAACACTGAAAGGCATATTTCTAAATGCGTCCTATTACTTTTGGGACATACCTCGTATATTGTTACCAGTGTAGTATATAGAATATTGTTACCAGTGTACTACATAGTATGTTGTTACTGGTGTATAAAATAGTATATTGTTACCAGTGTACTATACAGTATAGTATTACTGGTGTACTATATTGTATGCTGTTACCGGGATACTATATAGTATATTGTTACTTGTGTACTATATAGTTAGTTGTTACTGGTGTACTAAATATCATGTTGCTACCGATGTACTATATAGTAAATTGTTACCAGTCTACATTAAAGTAAATTATTACCGGTGTACTTTATAGTATATTTTTTTCTAGTGTACTTTATAGTATATCATTACCGGTGTACTACATAGTATATTGTTACCAGTCTTAAGATACCAGATACAAGATACAAAGTTTATTGTGATATAAGGCCTCCAACCCACAACACATAATACAAACATGTTAATTATGAAATTGTACACGATGTAAAAATGCATCTGAATTAAGATGTCAACAATAAATCATTGTAAGAGCTTTGTTATAAGCAGTATCCTGAATGTGGCATATACTTAACAGAATATTGTATCTTCAGTTTTTTTTGTATCATCATCAATTCTTTACGTTTCTCGAATGCGTAATAAATGTAACATGCAACTGATTGCAACAATTTCTCATTTTTTTTAGACATAAGTATTCGGAATTTGTTCATATTAGAATGACAAAAGTATTTTTGTGGAATATATACCCCACGAAGATAAGAGTAGGCTGTACAACATAATAAAACGTGATACTCGTCCTCTACCTCATTTGATGTATATAGTTTGCAAACCCGGAATTTCCTATCAATGTCATGATGTCTTCCAGTTTCTATTTTTAAATTGTGTGAACCAAATATAAACTTTGCAAGCGAATATCTGAATTTTTTAACAAACAAAATATCTAGATATAATTCATGATCATAGGTTAGTTTATATTCTTTGTAAAAACACAATTTAGACGACATATTAATTGCTTCTATCTAACTCTGTACATACTGGTCTTTCAAACGTCGAACTAATGACAAAATGGACACACTTTCATTTTGCACATGTTGGTTTATCCACACAAAACCAAACCTATTCGAACAAAGAATTCTTCTGACCTGGCTGACCAAGTTAGCTCTTCCACTTTCGTCTAGTACTTTCAACATATTATAACATTTTTTTTACGTATATATATATTAATTATATATAAAAATATATTAAAATATATATATAGTAAATTGTTACCAGTGTACTATATGGTACATGTATGTTGTTACTGGTGTACTTAAACGTTTGTTGTTACCTATGTCCTATATAGTATATGTTACCAGTGAACTATATAGTAAATTGTTACCAGTGTACTACATAGTACATGTATGTTGTTACTGATGTACTTAATAGTATGTTGTTACCTATGTGCTATATAGTATATGTTACCAGTGAACTATATAGTATATTGTTACCAGTGTACTATATGGTACATGTATTTTGTTACTGATGTACTTAATAGTATGTTGTTACCGATGTGCTATATAGTATATGTTACCAGTGAACTATATAGTATATTGTTACCAGTGAACTATATAGTATATTGTTACCAGTGAACTATATAGTATATTGTTACAAAACGTCGTTTTCATGCCGATTTTAAGGAAGTTCAAGTGTCAAAAACGTTGTTGAAAACCTTTAATTAACTTCACTGCTACCTTGAGTTTTGGGTTTCTTCGAGAGTAACTGTATAATTCTAAAGGTTGTGATTTTCAGTTATTTAGTATACATTGTACAATTTGAAATAATTTTTAAATGTTCGGGAAAAGGAATCTAAAGTCAAATAGTCTGTTGTTGTTGTTTTTTTTGTCGAAATTCTCTAATGTCTATGCATTTGGAATATCTCGCCGATTTCTCAAATGCCGAAAAATGACGAAGTTTACCGAGAATGCACGACTGAATTCTACATTATATTATATAAGTCGGATTGAAACGTTTTTCCCAATTGATACTTCAAAAGATCAAAAGAATAAATAATGAATTCTACGTGTCACATGACCATGTATCACACAATATCACCACAAACGGGAAATAATCAACAAATGGAACAGCGCGTATTTCTAAACGTAAGCTTGGGGAAATACAAACTGGACACCACGAGCCGGTCCTGTAATTGGTAAATTCAATCTCGGATACGGGAGCTGTATATTGTGGATAATGATAGCAACAGAAATATTAATACGTTTGCGCACGTAATGGAATCATTCGAAAGTATTTTCATATAAATAATGAACAAAGCATTAGGCCCACGGCAACCGCGATTCCCAATACTGATTGCAACAAAAAATGGTTTTATATGACTCCTTGACAAAATATGTTTGTAACAATCTCACTATAATTGCCAGATAAAGCATTACGGGGAACAGAGACATCCAATAATGGCATGGTAGACGAGTTGATTAATCAACTTCACTTAAATGAAATCACGTAAATTGGCATACGTTTGCTATTTAAACTGAATTCCAGAACATGTGAATGTATAAAAATGATATTTTAACCTTAAAGAGATACACGCTACTTTTGATAATTTTAACTTGGAATCAAAATGACCACATGATTTTTAATATAAATTATGTAAAACGTAATTTATTAAACCACTAAGTTTCGTTTTTGTTTTAAACAGGACTGTACCTCTCTATGACGTAAAGTAAAGCCATTTAACTCATTTCGGTTACATATGACTAAAATGTGTTGTTTTTTTTTAAAAATATTCTTTAGTTATTTATACGCAAAAAATAACAATATTTTTCCTAGATTTATATAAAACTTGGAATTATGTCTAAAATATGAAGTTCTGAAAATAGTACAATGGCTCTAAACTCCTTAAATGGACACACAGCGGACGGTACTATAAAACTTAATTGATGTTTGAATATAAGTAAATGCGATTATTTTACATTGCAGTGTCTCCCTTTGATTTAAAAAAACCCCGCATATATCATATATAATTCCAAGGCAAACCCATCAGTGTTTTATACACACGTCTCACGTCCGGCCAGTCCACGCCTCATTAGACACGTTTGTTTAATGGCGTACGACACGCAAACCCCAGTATCTGGAGAACTAATTAGTGGCTAACGACCCAATAGACAAGATAAAACACAAATTATCATGTTGATGAACCGTCCTCCGCTTGTATACAGATGTATTTAGATAGAACCATAAACGTGTTTCCGAGAAACAGACGGCGGATCGATGTTCTTTAAAACGTCTGCAATGTTTTTTGTTTATAAACGAACTCGTTGGTGAAAGGGTCAATATGTTTTTTACACTGTCGTTAAACTCGTATTGTTATTTAATTACACGCGACAATAGTTTTTGCTGACGCAAAATTTCCAAAATTGTTGTAATGACACTATTTCCTAATTAAGAGCGACAGCATGTGGAAATAGAAACTATTATAATATATTCATGCTATCAGTTTTATGCCGGACGCATTTATTACTCAATAAACTACTTGTATACTTTTAAAATGGTGTAATGGTGGGAGACACAATGCTAACGGACCCGTCGGACGTGGAAATAGTCGTCCAATTTGGACAATATATTGAACATACACACAGTATTATCGTCACTCGTTTATTGTATAGTATTTTTAGTTTTTCAGATATCGAAACAAGTGTATGTATAGGAACGGCTGTAAGTTTTATAGATATAGAAATAGGTGTTAGTTATATATATATTATATTGAAATAGGTGTAAGTTTTATAGATATAAGAATAGGTGTAAGAATTGTAGATATAGAAATAGGTGTGCTTTTTATATAGAAATAGGTGTAAGTTTTATAGATATAGAAACAGGTGTTAGTTTTATAGATATGTTATATACCACAATAACATAAATTCATTAAAACTTGGTCATTGTGATAAAAGCGGTTATTTAGCTCAACAAATTCTTTGATTTAATTTTTTGAGAAAAAAATGGCGCTTCTGTATGAAGTGACAAGAATAAAACGTCGTCTGTTAGTCCTTCTGCTGAATCTTGTATTAGTGTTGATGTTCTCAAGATGTGATTTCAGTGTTTGTTACATATGTTTGTAATGAAAACGTCTCATGAACAGGCCACATTTAATTGTTACATGAAACAGAAGTCGCCGTAAAGCAATAGTTTACAAGAGTTACGGTCCCGCCACTAACATGGCGTCTCCCGAGTAAGTCCAAGTCTTTATCTCTGTGGAATCGTGCGCATAAACAAGTTACTTGTTTGCTTGTGGGTTTGATATATATCTTAACAATAAACATTCTCATGGAAAAATAAACATACCGATGGCTCGTCGTAATAATGCTGTATATCAGTCATTACTTTATATGCAGTTATAATAATTCTGTGTTAACGATTAAAACTAAGGGTGGGGTAGTCAGAAGTGTGTCGAAACTGTATATAAATGTCACGTGATAAGTCCGTGGTCACCATGTAACTGATAGGATCACTTATACAGAAAAGTGGAAAAATGATAAAAAAAAAGTATGTCTGATGGAAACAAATCTCCAAAGAAATATTTTAATAATAAGAAGATAGACTCTTGTTTAGAAGGAAGTTGTCTGTGAGAAGGCTATGCATTCGTTCCCACTGCCGCCATGTCAGAATTACACGAATGATTTTGAAATGAAACTCATTATACAAAGTTTTATCTCGCGGCATACATGTACATGCACATAATATTATAGTAGTGGTGGTGGTGGTGGTGGTGATGTTAGTAGTAGTAGTAGTAGTAGTAGTAGTAGTAGTAGTAGTAGTAGTAGTAGTAGTAGTAGTAGTAGTGGTGGTGGTGATGATGTGGTAGTAGTGGTGGTGTGGTGGTAGTGGTGGTGTGGTGGTAGTTGTAGTAGTAGTAGTAGTAGTAGTAGTGGTAGTGGTAGCGGTAGTGGTAGTGGTAGTGGTAGTAGTAAGTGGTGGTAATAGTAGTAGTACTACTACTAGTAGTAGTAGTAGTGGTGGTGGTAGTGGTAGTGGTAGTGGTAGTAGTAGTAGTAGTAGCAGTAGTAGTAGTAGTAGTAGTAGTAGTAGAAGTAGTAGTAGTAGTAGTAGTAGTAGTAGTAGTAGTAGTAGTAGTAGTAGTAGTAGTAGTAGTAGAGGTGGTGGTGGTGGTGGTAGTGGCAGTAGTAGTAGTAATAGTAGTAGCAGTAGTAGTAGTAGTAGTAGTAGTAGTAGTAGTAATAGTAGTAGTAGTAGTAGTAGTAGTAGTAGTAATAGTAGTAGTAGTATTAGTAATAGTAGTAGTAATAGTAGTAGTAGTGGTAGTAGTGGTAGTAGTAGTAGCAACAGCAGCAGAAGTAGCAATAGCAGCAGCAGCAGCAGTAGTAGTATTAGTAGTAGCAGCAGTAGCAGTAGTAGTAGTAGTTGTAACGTAATTGATAAAACTAGTAATGCCATGCTAGTTTTGAAAACAACGATAAAATCAGCATTTATCTTTCCGAGGAACATTTTTTACCTTACCGGTAAGAACTATCCAACGATTCTAAACTACTTTTTATACTTTATACTTTTATTATACATTTATGTGAAATATACCTTTACACATATACCCCTTTCATATTAAGGGTCTTTATATGTATACTGTGGGATTTTTAGTTCATATTTGCACGTTGTTTTTCATACTTTTTTTCAGAAATATATGTAGTGTTAGGTGAAACTCTATGGAAATTACAGCTTGTTCCTTTAGTAAGGGTATTAAAGGAGAAGCATGTCAAATACGCTTGAGTGTTGTTTCTGAAAGTAAAAACTGGCCAAATCGCCAGCATCTCTGAAATCTGGTACATCTGTACATTTAACCATAGAAACCGCACTGTAACGATTAATGAAAAAGCCGAGGTGAAGAATAATTTGAAATTCCAATGAAGCTTATAATAGAATGTTTCCCATGTGTGTAGTGATTTAAGACATTTCTTGAACAAAATGACAATTCTATAATCAATATTCACGGTTTGGGGTAATAAATATTTTCACTGCAACGGTTTTACCGATTTCTAGCGCAATTGCATTGGGATTTTTCGGAGGTCCCTCACTCCACGTAAGATGAAGATACTATAACATCGATCTTGATCGGCAATAAACATTGTACTGGAAGGCAAATATTTTGGAGTGTAAGAAATGTAAATTTACAAACAATGGCATATCTCAATATGAACAGAACAGAACAGAACAGAACAGAACAGAACAGAACAGAACAGAACAGAACAGAACAGAACATATATTTTATTAGGATTTGTGCAAAGTACATCATCATGATATATACAATATACAATCAATATAAACACATAGTCACTTAACAGCAATGATTAAATTCATTAGAGTACATAACAAAATATTTAATGACTGTTTATAAATGAAATGAGGCTGATTACTATGCTTAAACAGTTAGCACTGTTTTTTTTTCTAATTTCTAATGCCTCTTTTATATAGCTTGAACTATTATATAATATGGTTTTATTATGTGAATTAAGTAACTCTAAAAATTTGAACACAGAAGGTCTTTGATAGTAATAATTTTTCAAATACTGTTTTCGTATTTTTTTTTAAAACAGGGACATATACATAAGAAGTGAAACTCATCTTCTATATCCCTTGAATTGCAACATAAACAATATCTTTCACTTTTTGGAATTCTATTTCTGTCATATCGTCCAGTTTGTATTCTAAGAGGATTGATTAACAGATAGTCTAAATCTAGTGTAAAATAATCTAAGATTACAGGGCAATATTTCGAGATAATTCTCTTACTTAAATTGATGTTTGACAAGTTCATAAAATTCGAGCACTGAACTTTTTTCTACTGATCCAAACCGTTGTTGAATGAAATTGTCGTTAACCTTTTGTTTAAAAATATTTGGAAATACTTTGGGATTAAACAAAACAATTATTCTCAAACATATAGGTGAATCCATAATCATTTAACATGGTTTTAATATTTGATACCCAGTTCATACAACCTCTGTTACAGTTATATAGCCCCTGTTCATATAGTTTTTTATCAATATATTATCCGTATAAATAACTACCAAATGTTCCTGATTTAAATTAAAATTACAAGTATAACTAAATAATGTTCCAAGGTAATTTAAATCATCAACAACTTCAATAATTTCTCCGTTATTAGTCCAGTATTCATTAGGTAACAACCCACCACGTTTTCTAAATACCATTATTTTTTGTTTTCAATGTATTTACTTTTAAGCCCCAATTATTACAATAAGTATGCAAACGGTTTAGATTATCCTGCAATTCAGAAGGAGACTTTCCTAAAATAGCCATGTCGTCCGCAAAAAGTAACATAATCAAAACAATACCATCAATATTTAATCCTGAATCAACGCTGTTTTGCAAATACAGCTCAAAGTCTTAGACAAACATAGAGAACAGTATAAGCGAGATTACCTCCCCTTGTCTCAATCCGACAGCATATTCAAAATAGTCAGAATAACTATCACAACTCTTTACACATGGTTTAACCTTCTAAGACATGTCCTTTTTATTACGTAGAAGTTTACCCCTAATACCAAGCTTATATAATTTTAACCAAAAGTGCATTTCTATATATACTATCGAAACACTTCATCATGTCAACGAAAACAGCATATAAACGTTTATTATCATATAAATAATTCTAGATAATTGACATGAACACGACTATAGAATCAACTGTTGACCGTCCCTTTCGAAATCCAAATTAATTGCGCATCAGAAATGATATCACTATTATTACAAAATACATGTCCCGACCACCATCCGCAAACAGTGGCAGGAACATTAACAGTATATTGACACGCACCATCCGCAGAAATACAAAATGTTTAAAAGACATTGATATAGTTTAAAATGGACATATAAATGGTCAATAGATATAGTTGTTTGTAAATGCTATAGATCATATTTTAACGCCACTTTCAACAAGTTTTCAGTATTAATCACGGTGATGTTTGCTCAAAAGCGCTGCCGCACTGAAGCACTGGAGGAAGAAGAATAAAAAGAAGAAGAAAAAGAAGAAAAATATATAGAAGTATAGTTTATTAACAGTAACAGTTTCTCGTTATAATATACGCACATACACACACATAAACACATAAACACATATACACATATACACATATACACATACACACATACACTACTACACACCTACACATATACACGCATACACGCATACACACCAACACACATACACCCACCAAAACATACAATACATTAAGGCAATTCAAGTATAATCGTATTAAATACATTATTAAACTTGTTCATACCACACATTAGATAATATACCATGTCACATTATAGACCGGGCTGACCATGCAGCTATGGCTATCATCTATATAAGCGAGGTGACCACCAATACCCGTTATAACACATTTGGTACGTGTATGACCCGCCCGCGTGTATGACCCAGTCAATACCCCGAGACCATAAATATGAGACGACCATTCCAAAATGCACATCGTATTTGTCACATCCCGAGATAGGAAGGTCGAAACTACTGATCTAGCCAGTGATAAATATTTCCCAGATAAATCAGTTCTAAGAAATATTGCGTGGAATTAATATAGCCACGACACGGACGGTTAAGGTGTACAATTCCCGCGATATTTACGAGTCTACGGCTCCAATTAACCTACCAGACCGATGCAATTGGAGACAATTCCTACAACGTCATGGAGATGCTGCGTGCAGTTTCTAATCCAGTCTATGATATATTTATATAGAATAATAGATCTGGTAGACATTAAATAAGTAAGAATTACAGAATTGAAATATCCGTTTATTGTATCCCCTTTGAGCTTCGTAGCATTCACTTTTCATACCAGTAGTTTAGTAAAATCCAATTTTCCGAACAATTTTATTGCCGGTAGTTTAGCAAAATCAAATTCTCTATAACAGAGACATTCTGTTATGAAAAGAAACATTAATTGTAATAGAGTAACACGGATCTTTAAATGAGAAAATTAAAAAACATTTACACTTTTATGAGCCCAACACCTTCTATTTTCTTGTAATAAATCGGAAATTATGAATGTGTCAACATCAAGCTGTAAAGCCAAGCTGTTCATCCAGAATGGGCCATAAGGTAACAGGTTTTCGAGGTGACCACTACATTTTATTGCTTCTCGGCAAATAGTCCGTTCTTTGAAGAATTAATACAAATGCGAAATTATTCTTTTACCCTTAACAATTAGAATGTATTAATATTTGCAATCGAAAATCTCCTAGTACAGGATAACAGTGTAATTCTTTGTTTCAACACTGGTAGATTATAAAACACTTTTTGCTACAAAACAGTCTCTGAAATTATATTATATATTAAAAATAAAGTATTGCACTGAAAAATCGCAATTCATTTTCTTCGTTAACGACTTATTTTAAACCATAAAATCATATCTCTTGCTGTTGAAATAGACGTCATCGTGTGATAATAAAAAAATAAGAAATTAATAAAACATGGAACAACTCGCAAGGATTTGTCGACTACATACAGAAATTAGTTGACGGAAAATAACAACAATAAAACACAATTCTGGACTGGTCTACCAACTGTTTGTTAACGTATTGTTTAGTCGTTATTGACAAGACGTTTGGTTGATCGGGGTTAACCACGGTTTTTGATCAGTAATTCTATATTGCGGACACCAGCTGTTGTAGACACTGGACTCATAACTCACCGATACATATCTTACTGTCGATAAACCAATATCTGGCAATATCAAACAAGACTTGATAGAAACAGCACAAGGTTGAAACATCAGTTCCGACAGACCAGGTGTATTTGCTATAAACAATAGTCACACGTCGTCGTATACATGGGGATAATTAAGTTGAGCTGCGTCCTGTTCAGACCGAACGGACAATAAAGAAAGTCATTGGGATGCGTTCAGTTCAGATTGAACGGACAACAAAGTAACTGTCATTAAGACACGTTCAAATCAAATTGAACGGACAATAAACGATAGAATTCACGGGGTTGCGTACAGTCCAACTTGAACCGTCATTTGGATGCGTTCAGTTCAGATTGAACGGACAGTAGAGAAACACTCAACATCGAACATGTTTAATTCATCGTTCATTCACACGATTTAAAAACAAAATAACGTCTCCCGAAGCTACAATAGCAATTGCTGACTCTACAAATGGCTCATGTTTAGTGACGAGGCTATTGTTCAGTAACGCGAGCCAACACAGCTATTGCTAACTCTACAAATGGCTATTGTTTAGTGACGAGGCTATTGTTCAGTAACTCGAGCCAACACAGTTGTTGCTGACAATTTAAAGGACTATTGTTAGGTAACGCGAGCCAATGCAGTTATTGCTGACTCTACAAATGGCTATTGGTTGAAAGCGCGAGCCAGCACAGTAATTGCTGACTCTACAAATGGCTATTGGTTGGAAATGCGAGCCAGCACAGTAATTGCTGACTCCACAAATGGCTAATGGTTGGAAACGCGAGCCAGCACAGTACTTGCTGACTCCACAAATGGCTAATGGTCGGAAACGCGAGACAGCACAGTAATTGCTGACTCCACAAATGGCTTATGGTCGGAAACGCGAGCCAGCACAGTAATTGCTGACTCCACAAATGGCTATTGGTCGGAGACGCGAGCCAGCACAGTAATTGCTGACTCCACAAATGGCTATGGGTTAGAAACGCGAGCCAACACAGTAATTTCTGACTCAACAAATGGCTATTGGTTGGAAACGCGAGCCAGCACAGTAATTGCTGACTCCACAAATGGCTATGGGTTGGAAACGCGAGCCAGCACAGTAATTACTGACTCCACAAATGGCTATGGGTTGGAAACGCGAGCCAGCACAGTAATTGCTGACTCCACAAATGGCTAATGGTTGGAAACGCGAGCCAGCACAGTAATTGCTGACTCTGTAAATGGCTAATGGTCGGAAATGCGAGCCAGCACAGTAATTGCTGACTCCACAAATGGCTAATGGTCGGAAATGCAAGCCAGCACAGTAATTGCTGATTCCACAAATAGCTTATGGTCGGAAACGCGAGCCAGCACAGTAATTGCTGACTCCACAAATGGCTAATGGTTTGAAACGCGAGCCAGCACAGTAATTGCTGACTCCGTAAATGGCTAATGGTCGGAAATACGAGCCAGCACAGTAATTGCTGATTCCACAAATGGCTAATGGTCGAAAACGCGAGACAGCACAGTAATTGCTGATTCCACAAATGGCTAATGGTCGGAAACGCGAGCCAGCACAGTTATTGCTGACTCCACAAATGGCTAATGGTCGGAAACGCGAGCCAGCACAGTAATTGCTGACTCCACAAATGGCTATTGGTCGGAAACGCGAGCCAGCACAGTAATTGCTGACTCCACAAATGGCTAATGGTCGGAAACGCGAGCCAGCACAGTAATTGTCTGCGGAAACTGAGCGCTACTTTTGCATCCAATAAAAGCGAGTCTGTTTTTTATCAAATTCAAATACGTACGTTAAGTTACTTTCATTTAGAAATGCAAATATGTCGTCACGGGAAACATAATTCAAATTTTTACCAGAAGCTTTCAGAAAAAAAATGCTGCATGGGCAAACGGCACAAACGCAAACACCGACACTTTTTATATTTATGACTAGTCCTTCCAAGACAACATGCTTCGTTTTTATGTTCCCGACAGCGCCCAGAGTTCGTAGCAGACGACAATGAAGACTGTTTGTAAACGACATGCGCCATTTAGGTTAAACATAGCGTGAGTGTGTGTCATTGAAAATGCATTTTTTTTAAATAGAGACATCTAGCAACTGAGAACATAAATTCATTGAAAATCAACATCATGAAGCGGTAGAAACACATGTATAAATATTCTAGAATAACAAGACGTTATTTGTTTACAACGATTGAAACTTGATTCCAGAAGAAGTTGTCATGCCATGCAAAAATTACATAAAAAACACGTTACCTTCCTTATCATCTTTGAAGTGAAGATCTTGTAGCATTGGCTCATGGCCTGTTGTTATTTCAAGACGTGACTTTCTTCGCCGGAACCTCTTTAAAGCATATTAAATGTTACGATATACTCTTCATTTGGTGCCTTCAAAGAAGTATGATGATGCATTTTACAGAAGATATAGCTAAGCGTTAGTTTAATTGTTGCCGTACATGAACTGTTGCCATTCGGTAAGTGATAACGCAAAGCCGTGTAGCCGTGCTTAACATGATTATAGCGTGTTCCTGTACTATTAAAGACAGGGTTTTGCCCTTAAACAATAATTTTAACTGTTTAAGTATTTGCAGTATTGTTCCATTCAGCTTCAAAATACCAATTTGCCATTTTTCATTTCGCTGCTACCAACAGTGTAACTAATGCAAAAGTAGCAGACGAACACTTAACAAAAAACATGAATTAAACAGACGCTGGGAATCTGAGAACGCAGGTCTGATCTTATTTTACACAGTAGAAAGTTTATGCTCAATTTCACTTCTGACAGCTCATTGAAATCTGCTTTAATTGCTTCTCATTAAAGTACAAGCGCGCGTTAGTGTTGAATTGAAAAACAAAACTGTTTCCGGTTGATGGCAAAATGGCCAGAAAATCAATCATTCCAGCATGTATGGAGATTGATACATCACACTCGAGTGATGAGGAACTCAATTGCAAAATGATATATGGAATTAAACGGGTGGTGGAGCTGGACGATGGAAACAAAGAGATGTCCTTTGACAATGTTTGTAGCCATGTCACCTCAAAGTGACATATTCAAAATGCGGAAGTAAATGGTGCTTTATCGCTAGTGCGCATGTCGGAGGAAACGACAACGGCACGTGCCGAAGATATAGTCAGTGTTTTTTCGTCTGTCCTTTAGACTGGCTAGTGTCGCCTCTGTTGGATTTTTATATATTTCAAGTTCTTATTTTAATATTAACGTTCAAACGATGAAAGGGCAGTTTTCATTGATTTCGGATTTCTTTTTTTATCCGGAAAAGACGTACCGCACTCGATAACAGTGTATTGGTTCGACGACCTTATATCTAATTGTTGGATGAAGATAAAAAACTATAAGTTTGTAAGTACAGTGGTCATATGACCTTCCACGGGAATAAAAAGAAACATAGCCTCAACATCAATGATTATGGTGACAGACCTTTTTACCAGAACGTGTTTACTTATCGTGTTTGATTTAGCCACCTACTTACATAAAATACTATGTTAACATTTCACTGTTGATCTTAAAATACATAAAATATAAAGCGAAAACTTCATTGTGTTTGAAATTGACAGTCAACATCCCTGTCCATTTAAATTGTCTTGATTTACATAAATAGCAGAATGCCACAGTAGATATATGTCTGTTGTCGGTTTTTTTCTGAGGCCTTTTACTTATTCTCAGACAATAAAAAATATACGTCATCACATTACAAATTCAGGCAATTCGCATTATCAGGTTTATATTTTTTGTCTCAAACGGAGGCAGTGCAATCATGGAACATATGCTTTTAATTTCCCCGGATTATCCAGGTTTAATCGGCAAATTGACCAGAGCCGGTCTCTAGCATATCATATTTAAAAGAAGCGGTTTTAAATCCATGGCATGCGTCTGAAAGTGTTTATATTTCACATTATCTACCACTAATCTACATATTTGATCTGATATGTTAACTTCATCTCTACAATAATCCCTTCAGGTATCTAAGGGTCTTTTATTCCAGGAAGATTAACCCCCTGATTGTGACTATGTGATAGTAGCCGCCACAAGTCCCCGAGAACACGGCACTACTCAAGTGTTTTAATTTTCGGTAGAACGGGTTTTCTTTGTACGCTGAAGGCATACTAATTCTATCCAGGTGTCAAAAATATATATTTGAAAGTTCACAGAGACAATAACCTTATCCTTAGATTAGTTTAAAATAGCTGACAGGCATGTTCTAGTGCACGTACATTCTTACATACGCAGACAGACAGACAGACAGACAGACAGACAGACAGACAGACAGACAGACAGACAGACAGACAGACAGACAGACAGACAGACAGACAGACAGACAGACAGACAGACAGACAGACAGACAGACAGACAGGCAGGCAGGCAGGCAGGCAGGCAGGCAGGCAGGCAGGCAGGCAGGCAATCTGGCTGGTACATACGCACGTACGTGCATACGCACATAGACTAACGGGCAGACAGCATTTTTGCCGGGTTTTTTTTTTTTATATTTTTCATCAACTGTTTTTAACAAAAAGGAAAGGTATCATATATTAAAAATCAGTCATTTGAAAGTCAATAAAAAGAATTGGGGTATAGTCCAGTCAATCTACGGTTATTTTAGGTCATTTCAACAGAAAGTTTCTAAGCCGTTTTTGTATAAACATATATTGCTGCAAAACATATCAAAAGTTAACCGCAATCAGACGATGGGAAAACTTATATTTACAAGTTCAAACACACCACCTTACTGAAAAATGTTTAAGCTTTGAAAAGTCACCACTTACACTAGTTGTGTATAGATGAACTTTTTACCGCTAATAATGTTATTTTGTGTGATACATATTTACATTTATAAGATTTTTATCACTAAAATAACATATTTTAGATATTTGGAACCGTAATGTATTGAAAATGTGCATTTTGAGTATTTGAAATTACCCCACCCACTTAATTTAACGAGTTAATCTATAACCATTTTAATTTAAATAAGATAGAATTGCAACAGAATGTTTCTAAACTATAAGTTTTGTTTACATATATTGCAGGAAAACATCAAAAGTCAACCGCAACCGAACAACAGGAAAGCTTACTTTTATTAGTTCAAACATACCCTAAATAAATCCGCAATTTTATTCGGATGATTTTGTATCTTTACTGGACTAGTAGCTGCATTTTGACAGGGTTGCATTAGGAATATAATTATCTAACCAACATCTTGTAATGACTGTCGGAACATCGCCATATAGCAATGTCAGATTTCTACATGAATATAAATACCCTGACCAAGGGTGACCAGGATTCGATGAAAACTGAAGTTGCTATAGTGTTTATAAGAAAAAATGACGGACAGACGACGGTCATATAACCATGACATGAGTCCTTCTGGCCGGTAGAGCTGATAGCTATGTTACAACCTACTGAAAGAGCTGCAATTTAAAATATAAAGTGTTGGTTTGTAAAACAAATACACAGTGTGTATAATAAAAGCAAATTGTTTCCATGCAAAACAAATATACAGTGTGTATAATAAAAGCAAATTGTTTCCATGCAAAACCACGCGCATACAAAATGTTGCATTTTTAAAGATAAAAATATCCAATACAAGTATACAGTTTCTCATCTTATCTTAAATATAATGTTTTGCCCTTTAGGGACCAACTGTCTTCGATGTCAGAATTATGTATTCTTTATATTATTTGCTGTATATCACTGGCAATTGTAGAATATCTACTCTGACACAAAATATGCTTATTTTTTCATATCTGCCATTAAAGGGGACCTATATAGACAGCGTGCCTATCTTTTCTTGGAATACATCAAAACATATCAGTAACGGGTTTCCCTTGGGCCCTGCGCTTATTCTCTGATTAACTTAGGTTGTAAATTCTGGCCCCTAGTGGTCCAAGATAATTGACCCTAATATAAAAATGCAATCATTGTTAAAAAAAACATATCGTATGTACTGTACCCAAAAATGATGTTAGTGACAGAAAGAAGGTGATATCCGGGTTATGTCTCTTGACATTCAACATGAAACTAATCCGAATAATTCATTTTATCATTGTTCACGTTCATTGTTGTGGTTACCTAATCAATCCCTGTGTGGTTCCAGCTATTAGTTACTTGCGGAGATGGGTGTGCCCGAGTACCTGTTAACCTTTCAGGATCCCAGGAAACAGTGGTTAGGTTAACTGATCGCCTGTTAGCCGTCGATGGCATAAAAATAAATAGTCAATCAATCAATCTGTGTGGTTTCAGGGTGCCAACTGAGTGATGGGAAGAACCCTTGGCTTTAGCAAGTCACGAGTGGTGATCTGCCGAGAACAATGCAATGGATAGAATTTGCAGAAACCTTGTAGTTATCAAGGTTCTATTTAATTTTAGATATTCATTTAATGGCCCCCAGTATGCATGTTAATGTGTTATTTGTGTACAAGGAGACAGAAACTGGAACCATCCTTCCTGTTGGCGTCATATAACCACTATTAGACAATACGCCGTAAACCTAATTCATCCATTCAATTGTTCCGTCTTTCCTGGAATACCTTTCAATCTGTATTTTGAACCAGATTTCTTGATTCGATATTATATACTTCCCTCCTTCGCTAATACCGATTTATACAGACTACACAAATAGGTAATAAAAGCATGCCATATTTATACACGCATTATGAGTCTTACTTATTCAGCAGATAGGCCATCACTTGTTTATGTTTGTATTCTGTCTATTTTACTGTTGATACGGAAGTTTATGCAGCTGATCCGTACCTGTACATTGCGTATTGATACGAGTGAAAAAAAATCACTAATAAAGTGCGAATCAATTAGCACACACGATAAACGTCATAAAAACTAATGGATGGAAGTACTGCACGATACAGGATCAGTGTAAATAAGGGCTTTGTACTTATCTTGGTTTCATCTTGTATTTCTTAATTGAACTCGCTCAAATTACGATGATTTAGAAAAAAATACAGCTTATATATAGACATGAATAGAAATACACACACATATATAAATATCATATAAAAACACATACAATTACGTAATATAAACCTATTAGAAATACCAAGGACTTGTATAGAAGGATAGGAAACCTGCATCGCCTGATTATATGTTGGTGAAACAGCACATGAAAGATTCATAATTTGCCAATTTATCATTCATAATTCACAGGCAACTGATTTCTTGTACATAAACTGTAAGTTGTATGTAATCTAAGATGTTTAGACATGTTTCGATCATGCAAAATGACCTTGAATTAAAGATATTGAGGTTTAAGGAAAATGTATCGTAATTGTCGTTATTTTAGATGCATTATACACATTTTGTAATCACAATTACTTCAACAATTTTAAACACAAATTTCTGGGAATGGTATTGTTTTGATGACAATTTCATTCTGCAGTGTAAGAATTTTGATTTGTGTTCCTGAGATGAATGTTAGTGAAGATAGTTAAAAACGAGATATTGCGAGATTTTGCGTAAATACGCGAGCGTTCACAAAAATATTATTTCGTGGAAATGCACGAGACTTTTTATATGTAAGGCATGAATAAATGAACTCATAAAACTTGTAAGGACAGTATTGCTACTAATCAATATAATTGTATGAAAAATAAACAGTGACCATAAATACACGTTTACGCATGCGCATCAAAACGTCGGTTAGCATTAAAATATTTTTATTAATATTGATCATTGTATGTAATCTTAATGCATATATTTTTAATAATTCTAACATGTTTTCAGTAACTGCTTGTTTAATATAAAATAAATCATTGACACATCATATACCTTTTTATATTGGTAATAATATTGCATAATATAATCTAATCCAACGTTTCATAATACAGGTATGCTTACTTTGTGTACTATATGTGTTTCGGGCTGAAGGCCTTATATTTAACAATAAACTTGTATCTATATTGGCCCTACGAGCAAACTTTGCTGACGTCCGTTTCATTTGGACTGTGTTCAGTAGCTAACATTATCAAATATAATGTCCATGGACCCTGGCTCGACATCAAATTAGCGCGCACCGCACGATAAATACGGGGTATCAGACACCAAATTTATTTGCGGTTCGACTGGCGTTACCGAACGCAGCCCAGGATTTCGTATCTCCGGGACAAGCTTATCAATGTAAAGTCAAACAAAGCTCGGCTTATCTAAATATATGTTCCAATTGCAATGAATCTTATACTTATCACGGGAGTATAAATATTTGTTTGTCTGGTTTATTCATTCTTTTTCCGTAATCGACAGAAATATGGCGACTAGTCTAAGTTATTATATATAGATCTATATATATATTCGAGTGTGCGTAATCTGGCGATAGTAAAAAAACGCGCTGTTATCGCTTTTGACATGTTTTATTTAATTTTCGTAATATATTTGCTAAAAAAGATCTGCTAGATCTTATTTATAAACATCTATCGTGAACAACATTATTATTTTTAAAACCAAACGTATATTCTACGTTAATTTCTTTATAAACTTTACAGGATGAATCACACACAGCGACAATTGTAAGTATATCTCCCGCGGGACAGAATTACAATACCCACTAATAGTAATAATATATCCCGCGGGACGGAATTAAAATACCCACTGATAGTTGTAAGTATATCTCTCGCGGGACGGAATTAAAATACCCACTGACAGTTGTAAGTATATCTCCCGCGGGACGGAATTACAATACCCACTGAGAGTTGTAAGTATATCACCCGCCGGGCGGAACGGACAGTTGTAATTATATCTCCCGTAGGACGGAATTATAATACCCACTGATAGTTGTAAGTATATCTCCTGCGGGACGGCATTACAATACCCACCGACAGTTGTAAGTATATCCCCAACGGGATGCAATTACAATACCCATTGATAGTTGTAAGTATATCTCCCACGGGACACAATTACAATACCCAATGATAGTTTTAAGTTTATCTCCCACGGGACACAATTACAATAGCCACTGATAGTTTAAAGTATATCTCACACGGGACGCAATTACAATTCCCACTGATAGTTGTAAGTATATTTCCCGCATGAAGCAATTACAATATCCACTGATGTGTTTTCTCCCGCGGGACACAATTACAATACCCACTGATAGTTGTAAGTATATCTCCCGCGGGACGTAATTACAATACTCACTGATAGTTGTAAGTTTATCTCCCACGGGACGCAATTACAATACTGTGTGGACTGTGTTTGGTAAAAAACATCTCTCTCGTGACTGATCCTACTTACCAGACATGTTTTATCTTTATTTTTTTTAATTAAAGACAAGAACAATAATTTTGTAAAATAAAAAAACTAAAAAAACAACAAGTAAAAATCTAATGACAGTGTGTGAATCCAGACAGTTGATGGGATACGTGTTAAAGGCTACATGGATATGTAGCAAAATCTGTTTTCGTAATAGCATGTTGTGTATTTAAGAAAATCTCACGGCGTCCAAATCAATCCTGAAGTTTCAAACATAAACAATTGTAAACAACAATTTAGATAATCTAAAGGAGGACCAGGTATCATTTTTCGATATTCGACAGTAAGCTTAATTAAAACTTCATTTTCGTACAATTAACTGTTCTCCGACTGAATACGTTGTCCGGGATGCCAAGTCATCTCCACTCTGTGTTCCTGGTTATAATATGGGAACTGCCAATAATGATTGTTTAAAATTACATCAATGAATTAAAGTGAATTAATTTTCGTTTCTGGTTATCATTACGTCACTGCCGTGTGGTCTGTGCCAGGGCTTATACCATGGGAACAGACCACCAAGGTAGAAGAATAGAAAACACAGAGAAAAAACAATACGGCGAGCTCGGTAAAAAATCATTTTGTTTTTTGTATAAAAACGTAGACCTATACACATATTGTCCTCGAGTTGCCATTTGGAATATATTGTCGATTTCCTTAAATTTTGAATCGCAGAAGAATAACGGAAAACGGCCGACTATTTACGAATCTGTATATTGATATGACTGGTCCAATCAATAAAATAGTAACCTTAGAGAAACACACGTGCAGTAATTGAAATAGAATTAACTTTCTGTAAACGTTTTTTTTTATATTTTGTATTCGAAATGTGACGATTTCTACTCAATCGTTCATACTCGGCCAATTCCGACATCCTTCGGTATTAGGATAATAGGAAAATTGGCGAGGTGGTCCGAATGGATTTCTTTTTTCTTGGCTACGAAATTGTTTTTTAGCTCGCCGAGACGAAGTCCAAGGAGAGCTATTGTCATGACCCCTGCGTCGTCGGCGTAATCGGCGTCGTTGTCGGCGTCGTCTGTAGACACCTAGGTTAAACTTTTGCGTTTAAGTTTCAGTTATCTATGCAACCACTCATTGGATGTCAATGAAACTTTGCATGTGTGTTCACCATCATCAATGGAACACACAGAGACAAGAACAATAATTCTGGATTGCATTTTGGCACAGTTATGGCCCTTTTTGGACTTTAGACACTCACATTAAACTTTGCCTTTAGTTGCGTTTCTATGCAACCACTCATTGGATGTGAATGAAACTTCACATGTGTATTCACCATCATCAATGGAACACGCAGCAATAAGAACCATAACTCTGGATTGCATTTTGGCACAGTTATGGCCCTTTTTGGACTTAGACACACAGGTTAAACTTTGCCTTTAGTTGCGTTTAAGTTTAAGATATCTATGCAACCACTCGTTGGATGTGAATGAAACTTCACATGTGTGTTCACCATCATCAATGGAACACGCAGAGACAAGAACCATAACTCTGGATTGCATTTTGTCACAGTTATGATCCTTTTTGAATTAAGACACCCAGGTTAAACTTTGCCTTTAGTTGCGTTTAAGTTTAAGATATCTACGCAACCACTCATTGGATATGAATGAAACTTCACATGTGTGTTCACCATCATCAATGAAACACGCAGAGGCAAGAACCATAACTCTGGATTGCATTTTGGCACAGTTATGGCCCTTTTCGGACTTAAACACTCAGGTTACACTTTGCGTTTAGTTGTGTTAAAGTTTTAGATATCTATGCAACCACTCATTGGATATGAATGAAACTTTGCATGTGTGTTCACCATCATCAATGAGACACACGGAGACAAGAACCATAACTCTGGATTGCATTTTGGCAGAGTTATTGCCCGTTTGGACTTATTTTTTCGTATGTAGACACCTAGGTTAAACTTTTGCGTTTAGCTGCGTTTAAGTTTAAGATATCTATGCAACCACTCATTGGATATAAATGAAACTTCGCATGTTTGTTCACCATAATCGATTGAACACACAGAGACAAAAACCATTACTCGGGGTGTATTTTTGCAGAGTTATGGCCGTTTTGGACTTAAATTTTCGTCTGTAGACACCGAGGTTAATATTTAGCATTTAGTTTAGGTGTTTGCCCTTCATCTTTGCGTGGGTGGTGAGTTTTATCCCATCGGCGAGCTTTATTGTCTTCTGACAGCTCTTGTTTGTACAGTACGTTTGATACAAATGTCTAAACATACTTCCCGGATAACCATTTGAACATTTTACGTGCGTTCGCGTATCGGGCAACTTCGTCATAATGCAATACTTAAAGTGGTACGATATCACCGGGAAAATTCTTCTGGCATTTGACACTATGCTCCAAATGCCGAATAATCAAAATGTCAACAAATCAAAAAATGGTTAATTCTACATTCGACGCCAGCATGCCTATGTATTCATGATTTCTCAAAAAATGCTCATTAATTATTTTTACTTTTGACCCCGGTATTCGGAAAGAATTCTTCAATTTTTATTAGATGCAATAGTAATGAATTTGATTTCATGTTAATAAATGATATAATCAGAAACGAAAGAAGATTAATACGTTCGTCTGGCGCGGTCAGATTAACAGGTCACGTGATATGTAGGGTAACGGTAAAAATACTTTCGTTCAAAGAAGGGAGACACATATTTAATAAAGTTAGTTTGATATTTGAAGTTCGTTGTCTTTTTTCGATATTCAACATGGAATTAACGCTAATCTTTTCGGACTCCAATATTAAAGAGTTACATACTTGAATTATCAAACATAACTTCTAATCGTTCGTCTATTAGCCTTCGATGGCATAACAATAACGCTAATTATTCAAACAAACACCTATTCCAAGTTCCATCTATATAACAGCAAATAGGCCTTATGCACATTTATGAAAAGCTTGAACCCAAAACTTCAACATAGATGTAGACACCGACGCTGGGGTGATTACAAAAACTCCTCTATTTATAGAAAATTCGATTTTCAAAAAGATTATAATGTTGAAATGGTTATATTATAAAACATTTCATAGTTGTAAAGATTAATTTAACGCGTAAACACGAGAAAAATAATACTACCAGGTGTAACCCCACCATTGATTTTTGTTCTTTACTCTATAGTTAATAATAAAAGTAAGAACGCTTGTAATTCATAGAGAGATCCAAAGAAAGAAGTGAAATTTACATTTTACTGTTTCTCAACTTCTTTACTACCAAAGTATGATGAGAAAAGTAGGGGCCATGTGTCATATAAGAGATTTTTTTGATTCAGTGTGTACACTGTCGACAAAGTGAAAGTAGACTTCTGAAATCATGTATTCATACCCCAATTTCCAAGCATCAACTTTTTTTTGCTAAATTCACAATTTAAACATGGCAATGCCTTTTTAAATAACACACCAATAATGCCATTCAAATACAAAAAAAATGATCATAAACATACGGAAAATGCATTTTTAAAGAAGAAGAAACAAGGATTATTTATAACCGCCATTTTGCGAACGATCCCTACTACTAGTATTTACATGTGTTACTGACTCGATGTCAAACAACTTTATAATACTAGTAGAAGTTAACAAATAAAATAAATAAAAAAAAAAAATTAAAGTTTTGAAATAGTAAACCTGAGCTACAGGCAATTATACGTTTGTAATTGCCTGTTTATGGCAGTTAAACTGTAAACCTAATTCTTTGTTTCACCTTTTCAAAGAATCTGTGCGGCAGGTTTCATTTTTTTTCTGGAGTGGAAATGCGGATGTGCATACACTACGCTATAGTCCAATATTCATGGTAGTCTCATAATAAAATGAGGAGAAACACAGTGAGTGTAAACACGTTTCACACATCGCAGGTTCCTGTGGCCATGTTTACACGCAGTATCGAGGATTTATATGGAGATACACAATCATCTCATTCTGGTCATGGGTTCGGGACCAGCTCGGTTCAAAAATGTGTGAAATCTTGCCAGCTAGTTGCCGAAGCGCAGTGGTTTTACTCAGTTTCAACTTATGAGGCCTAAATCTCTACCAATAAAACTGAAAATGGATTTAAAACGTCATGTGTTGAAAATAGAATTAAACACTATTCCGCCCGTCTGTTTTATCAACATCTTTGATCAGGAGATGCAAGTTTCCTGTCATTTTCTATATAAGTCCTTGACATCATGCATCCTTTCGAAAACATATATGGCAATAAATTCGAAGTGCCGGAAAGGAAACTTCGTACTGCCGGAAAGAATGTCGTACCGGGGGAAAAGTTATTTGCGTATGCATCTAATATCTGGTTACAAATATATATCTAAAATTGGAAAGGAGTCATTACAAACCCGTGTGTTATTTATGCCTACGTATAGCTGTCGGAATTATGCTGTCGTCTGTCAGATGTCTAAGTTAAATAAGCTGTTGCAATTTCTTGTGAAAAAGCGACAAAACACCTGGTACGTTTGAAATGTCACTTAAGATAGTTATAATTATAGTTTTTGTTCTACGCATATGAGGCAAAAATTGAATGACGCAAACAGGGCAATGCAAATTTATAGTAACTAAGAACGATAAAACGATTACTGAAAAAAAACATGGAATAAATTCTGTTTTATTACATAAAACTTCAAATTTTCAAAAAATAATATGCCCAATTTTTTCATTGACATACTAGTAGCTACATATGTTGTGTTATAATTATCTATTTTTATTCACGTTAGGCTATATGCGAGAGGTAGTGGCTTCGGTCCAGTAGAAACTTGCTCCTTGATTAATACAAACTTAATCACCTAATCATATTTGTTTATTTGAATCTGAATAAAGATGAAAAATAATGTTTTCTTTAATCGCAATTAAAACTCTTTTGGTTGCCCTCCTGACCCATTAGGCTATAACAATCCTCTATACTGGGCCAAATTCAATTTATTTTAACCAGACAATACTTCAGATCTCAAGTTGATTGATATTGCTGATATAAATATGAAAATGAGATTGTTTCTTTTTTTTTATATTATTCATACATTTATGGTCCATTGATTGATAAAAAAATGAAATTCATAATTTTAGCATATTGAGGTCCCTCCTAGTTATAACTAGAGAACCCAGTCATTCTAACATATCTCGTTGACATTACGAAGCTTTCGTTAAATTTAGGCAAAATCAGTTCCATATTTGTAAAAATATCATCCATCATCTCTATTATAATCACATCATCATGCGACCTCTAAATGATGCCGAACTTCAAGGACATCTTACACTTGTAGACATCTATTAAACTTACACTGGACGACCATTTCTACTTTAGAACTTTGAAAAGTTCTTGAGAAGAATATTTTAAGGAATTTATTATTTTTAGTACGGTGGCCATCTTGAATTTTGGATTGATAAACAAACTCTGTGCAGTATTATATACAGAAATCTCACCATTGTGCAGTTCAATTAGGTCTATAAACAAACGGGTGGTTTCAGGGAAAGCGATGATGACGGACGACGACAGGCGAAATCAGACATCAGACGTCTGATACCATACGACGACAGACAACGGACAGCAGATGACGATAGGCGTCTGACAACAAACGACGGACAACGGGCTTTCGCATAAGCTTGGCTGATATTGGGCAAGCAGAATTAACAAACGGCAACACAAATAATCCAATTCGTTAACCCCAGAGAATGGACGCCTAAAATAGTATTATCGGGTGACGATTAAAACTTAAAAATAAGTCCGTGAAACTTATAATAATACATAACCGTTATACGCACGTGTATCAAAATGTCCTTTATAATGAATGATTCAGAATGCTGGAATGTTGTTTTTAACGACATAATTATAAAAAACACAATAACCATAAATTAACGCTCTGTGTAGCTGTGGTGCCTCAAATAATGTCTCCTAGAATAATTTTATGAAATTAATGTTAAACAAATAGCACTTTAGGGAGTTAAAGTGGGCAACAGAATCGATGTTAGGGCGTGTGGCGATGATCCTCACTAAACGTTCACTATTATTTATGACTAACATTATCCCATAGTTATGACTTTTTTGGCGATTCCCACAGTTTGAAATGGCTGGTATTTCATTCAGAATTGAAGACTCAAGGATTCTAATGAAACTTAATACTCTTTGTATGTACGTAATTATGTATTCGTAGATCTTTGTCTTGAGATCGGATATTTTTGACGGGAGAAGAGCAACCGCTGACAATTTGACAATTATTGGAGAAATTATCTAACAAAGACGATTATTTTATTTAATACATTCATTCAATCGCCTAATTATGACGTCCGTGTATATTGGTTCGCGCAGCCAATAATTTCATAATTACTGTTAATCTTTGATTTTATCAGGGAAAGGACGATTTTTACATAAACCTGTCAGATACAAAAATGGCATGTTATACATAATTGTCACATTAGATCGTCTGTCATCTTACAAATCGTCGCGATAATATGACCCGTTATAAACAGAGTGGCGACATTCATATGGGCCCTTCTATACCCGTGTAATAAACTTGGTCAGTTAATAAAGGACTATGCAATTGCTGTTCATTCATATCTTTTTTCGAACTCAAATTTATGTAGTAGGCATTGTTTTCATGAACGTATTTGTGAGGTTTCATTCATGATATCAATACAATATAGATAGTGTGACACAGGGTAATAAGGATAGTTTTTTACAGTCGTCATTCATGTGTAATAGAATAGTCATTCAGATAATACCTGCTGTATAATAATAGTAGAATGAGGAGAAGGTGGGGAAGAGGTGAAGAGGAAGAGGAGAGAGAGAGAGACAGACAGACAGACAGACAGACAGACAGACAGACAGACAGACAGACAGACAGACAGACAGACAGACAGACAGACAGACAGACAGACAGACAGACAGACAGACAGACAGACAGGCAGGCAGGCAGGCAGGCAGGCAGGCAGGCAGGCAGGCAGGCAGACAGACAGACAGACAGACAGACAGACAGACAGAGGAGATAGAGAGACAAAGAGAGACAAAGAGAGACCGAGAGACACACACACAGACACAGAGAGAGAGAGAGAGAAAGAGAGAGAGAGAGAGAGAGAGAGAGAGAGAGAAAGAGAGAGAGAGAGAGGGGCTGGTGTAATTGAAGATAATCATATTCAGTAAATTCAATTAAAGTAAATTCATAACTATAATATAATGCAAAATATATTTCATTGTATTGTAATGTCATTTTAATAAGCATTTGAATATAAAACATTGATATTGTTTTAATTAATGCATATACAAATGAAAGTTTGCCTATTAATTCTAATTTAATCCAATGGTATGATATTTCATGTTGAATATCGGACGACGAAAGGAGAGGAATTCTATAAAGCTTGTCTTTCATTCCAATCCTTTTGACAAAATAGTTTGTTTGTAACTATGCAATATTGTAAAATATTCTAAAAAAAAATATGCTAAAACGAAACATATCTGTCTGTTTATTACGGTAAGTTTGTCCAGCGTGGCTGACCAACTGTCCCAAACAGACACCTTTGTAATCTGGCGAACAGAACATATCTGTTCTGTAATATGACTAAAGAAACTGTTGAAAGTGACGTTGGTCAACATTTGTCCTGCTGCAATACCAATATTTTACGAAATTTATATTTCTAAACTTCAATACCTGTATAATAAATATCTGATATGTATGCATTCTCTCCATTTTAATTAATTGTTAGATTATCATACATTTTTTTTTCTTAAAAAGAGGGAGGGGGGATTTTATTTTTTTTATTATTTTATTTTTTGTTGTTTTTAAAACACACATATTATATATATTTATATATATATATATTTAGATGTATCTTTTTTATGGCAATAAAAATGGTCGTGTGGAATGATAATTAGGGGGCGGCGGGGATGATTATCTAACAATTTATTTGTTATGGCCTTACAAACCTTGCTTGTGTGATTAAATTTATTTAAAAAAGAGAAGACATATACTTTTCTTAAGCTATATAAGTCCTTGGTTTCTCTAGTTATATGCATCACTTGTAAAAATGGTGGACAATAATGAAATACACCTTATGTGAAGGTAACCGATAAACTGTTAATTTATAACGACTGACATAAACAAAACACATATGAATACAAACCCGGTAACGTGCAGATTGGCGACCGACCTACTGTGCCGGAGGTGACACGCCGCATAAATCAAGATCTACGGACCGGCGGTCCCATAAACTTCAATATAAAGTAGCAAGGTAATCAGAAGATAATGACAAATAATGTAAATAGTTCCCGCCGTCAAGTCGTCACCGCAAACTATCTGTAAATATGTTTTATGGCTGTAACTTGTTACAGTAGTTTTTGTGGGTTGTATGAAAAAGTATATAAACAGAAAGCCTAAAAATCCCACACACCAAATACGGGAATGTACTATCCTATATATGGTTTACTTTACGACATGCGGGCGAGTACATGCTATTCCACTTAAATGTCACTATAAAAACCAACTATACGTTAATAGATAATTCAATTTAATTGAATAAAAAACTGCAAACATGAATAATCATTTTAAAATTTTAAAACCCTAAATGGAAATATTAAACAATTAAAGCAAGTGTACATTTTTTTTAAAAAAAAAATCTGTAACTTTAATTAATTAGTTAATCACAATACGCTTGTTTTGTTTTAACTTTGAAATGTTTTGTTTTTAAAGGGAAGCGTTTTCACTGAACACTAGCTCTATTAATTATATATCTATAAATCATATATCTATAAATTATATGTATATATATATAAATTATATATCTATTAATTATATATATATATAAATCATATATCTATAAAGTACATATCTATTAATAATATATCTATTAATTATATATATCTATAAATCATATATCTATAAAGTACATATATATATATGAATTATATATATATATATATATATGTAAATGATGTATCTACGTATGAAATATATACCTATATAGTAATGTCTTTAAGTTATGTATCTATAAATTATATATCTATATATTATACAATTAAATATTATTATTTATTATGAAAAAATATATTTTTGCGTCTGTAATATAGAGTGGAAGTGTTGTTGTTTATTTAATCGCCACTCGTTCTGAAGTCAACAACAATAACAACAACAACAACAACAACAACAACAACAACAACAACAACAACAACAACAACCATGCGAGTCCATCCGGTCATTCTACTAGGCTGAAACAGATTTTCGGATCTTTGGTAATAAGCGAAGCGTGTTCGGATGTGTTGCTCTTGAAATGGTCTCAAATTTGGTATCTAGTGATGAACTTTTTAAAAAACAAAACAACTCTAAAAAGTAACACATGATGCTGCAGAATACCACACTGATATGTCAACCATTTGTCCATAATTTGTCTTATCTACATTCTTTTCTCTCAGCCCCGGATACTATATCTTGTTCAAACTTCTCCAACAGAGATGGGACACGGAAATGTAGATATTATGGAGGACTTTGTGAGTTACTATTGGCCGACAATACACGCAAACAAACTGGAATATGTCAACAATGAAACAATTATTTCCAGCCAGACACAACAAATTTTATTAAGATAACACAATATGAAATTTTAAAAAAATGAGGTACAGGAGATGCCTGACGCCCGTTACTGGTTCAAGGGCCAGACCACCGTGGTAGATGGAGATCTCCCTCCCAGTCAATCTATGATCGATCTGCCGATACAGGAATAGGTAACGACAGCTCGTGTATGTCCATAGTCCTTTGTTGTCGAGTGGCGTGAATAGTGAACATGTTTGTGTATTTTTGAAGAAAAAATGCCATATTTCAGCTGACACACTAGACTATAAACATAATCTGAAAACTATGAAAAGAAACTATAAATTTCGGATGCTTAGTTATTGCTCCAAACAAGATCTTAACTCAAAATATTTGCATCAACATCATTAATTTTTGTTCTTGCATGTCAGCCACCGCCATTTGGACCAGGTTGCCTATTATCTAAAAAAAAGTAGAAGGACGTTCAGGGCATAATTTTTGATAGTAAACTAATCTCAGGTTGGGTCAAAATGTCAAACTAGCAGATGATCGCAACTGTAATTACGTTTGTGTCACAATATTTTTTTCATTTATGCTTACTTTTACTTATTAAGTGCGGTATTTTAAAAAGGATTGATTGATTGAATATTTAGCGTCATTTATGCCATCTAGGGCGAACAGACAATCAGTTAACCTAACCACTGTTTCCTAGGATCCTGAAAGGTTAACCAGTACTCGAGCACACCCTATCTCCGCAAGTAACTGATAACTTTGCAGTTATCTTGTACAAAATATGTATCAATCAGAAACTATATTATAATAAATATTAATATAAAACTAAACATCTGATCCGGATAGTGTTTTGAAATACTTTAGAAATTGCCGAGGCAGTCCAATTGTTTGGATCAACCAATCAGAAACCTTGACCGAATACCGTTAAGATATTTTTCAAGGAAGAATCTTTCAAAAGACGTTTGTCTTTTTGAAAAGCAAGTATCACATACTTTGAAAACTGGGGTCACCCACGCCAAGGGCCAAAACTCGTAAAATGTCCGAATATATGAACATTTTATTTGAGTCCTGGATAGTCATTTTATATAATAAATTTTAACTTTAATAGAGATGCCAAAGGTATAATAGGCATCTATTATATGGAAAACGTAATGGTTTTAACTGAATCACATACTTTCCCTGTAGGCCAAATAAAATAAAACACATAAACAACACAAACAACAACAACAACAACAACAACAACAACAACAACAACAACAACATCATCATCATCATCATGGTGTATAAAGATAGAAAGGAAAGAACGACTTAAAAAAATAGCTTTATATAATACAATACAATTATTTATGCACAACTTATTTTCATTGAATACGCATAATTGTCACTTATTGCAACGTTATATTAACATAATTTTACGACAATGCAAAGCTGCGTTTACGTAACCACTACCAGGCAGTTCATCCGTAAATGACATGGGCATAATCACATTATCAGGGCATAAATCTCCATTCCATCGCCATTTTCATTATTATCACAATTGGCGTTAATCCTTGAAAATTACATAAACCGGTAGGATACCACGGTTCATTAGTCATGGTAACGGTGGTTTTATTCTATTACGTGTGTGTAATCCCAGTAACGTTTGGCACATTAATGAGCTGCTGACACTACTAGCGTTCCTGACGACGGTCACCCCACCCACTTACCCAGCTGGAAATGATCGCCCATCTTGGTGAGCTTGTTGACATAAACAATCAACCCTGTTTGATTTCTAGTAACCTACTACGTAATCGCCGCTTTGTAAATAAAAAGTTATTTTAAATCTATTTCTTTTACGATTGCAAGTTTTTACAGCAAAAGAAATCTTGCTCGATGCCTTTCTGGAATTTAGCAAACACAGGTAAATTATCTTGCTCAAAGACACAACACATGAACGCTGTGGGGACCGCGCCCGAAGTCCTCTTGTCCTGATCTCGATACTCTACCACAAGGCCATTTACTATTTTTTTACTTGTATTTGTGTGATTCTAAAGCTTTGTATCCATCTGCCAAATTACTGGCTGCCGTTTTACTATTTAACCTCAATAAGTGATATACGGGGTGCTGATATCCTGGGTGCTGTTGTACTATTTAACCTCAATAAGTGATATCTGGGGTGCTGATATCTGGGGTGCTGTTGTAATCTTTAACCTCATGAAGTGATATCTGGGGTGCTGATATCTGGGGTGCTGTTGTACTATTTAACCTCAATAAGTGATATCTGGGGTGCCGTTTAACTATTTAACCTCAATAAGTGATATCTAGGGAGCTGATATCTGGGTAGCTGTTGTACTATTTAGCCTCAATAAGTGATATCTGGGGTGCTGATATCTGGGGTGCTGTTGTACTACTTAACCTCAATAAGTGATATCTGGGGTGCTGATATCTGGTGTTTTGTGTTTCTATTTAACCTCAATTAGTGATATCACGGGTGCTGATATCTGCGATGCCGTTGTACTATTTAACTTCAATAAGTGATATCACTTGTGCCGTTTTACTTTTTAACCTCAATAAGTGATATCTGGGGTGCCGTTGTACTATTTAACCTCAATAAGTGATATCACTTGTGCTGTTTTACTATTTAACCTCAATAAGTGATATATGGGGTGCTGATATCTGGGTTGCTGATTTACTATTTAACCTCAATAAGTGATATCTGGGGTGCTCTATTTGGGGTGCCGTTGTACTATTTAACCTCAACAAGTGATATCACTTGTGCCGTTTTACTATTTAACCTCAATAAGTGATATCTGGGGTGCTGATATCTGGGGTGCCGTTTTACTATTTAACCTCAATAAGTTATATCACCTATTCGAATGAGTGATATCACTTATTGAGGTTAAATAGTAAAACTGCTGCCCCATACCAAATAGTCCCAGGGAGATGGCCACTATTGCATGGGTAAGTAGGGAAATGGCCACTTTTGCATGGGTAAGAAGGGAAATAACCACTATTGCATGGGTAAGTAAGGAGATGGCCACTGTTGCATGGGTAAGTAGGGAGATGGCCACTATTGCATGGGTAAGTAGGGAAATGGCCACTGTTAGATGGGTTAGTAGGGAAATAACCACTAATGCATGGGTAAGTATGGAGATGACCTCTCTATTGTATGGGTAAGTAGGGAGATGACCACTATCGCATGGGTTATAGTAGGGAAATAACCACTATTGCATTGGTAAGTAGGGAGATAACCACTTTTACATGGGTAAGTAGGGAGATGGCCACTTTTGCACTGGTAAGTAGGGAGACGGCCACTGTTGAATGGGTAAGTAGGGAAATAACCACTATTGCAGCGGTAAGTAGGGAGATAACCTCTATTGCATGGGTAAGTAGGAATATAACCACTATTGAATGGGTAAGTAGGGAAATGACCACTATTGCATGGGTAAGTAGGGAAATAACCATCATTGCATGGGTAAGTAGGGAAATGGCCACTATTGCATAGGTAAGTAGGGAGACGGCCACTGTTGAATGGGTAAGTAGGGAAATATCCACAATTGCATGGGTAAGTAAGGAAATAAACATTATTGCATGGGTAAGTAGGGAGACGGCCACTGTTGCATGGGTAAGTAGGGTGATGGCCACTGTTGCATGGGTAAGTAGTAAGATGGCCACTGTTGCATGGGAAAGTAGGGAGATAACCAATGTTGCATGGGTAAGTAGGGAGACGGCCACTGTTGCATGGGTAAGTAGGGAGATGGCCACTGTTGCATGGGTAAGTAGGGAGACAGCCACTGTTGCACGGGTAAGTAGGGAGATGGCCACTTTTCATGGGAAAGTAGGGAGACGACCACTGTTGCATGGGTAAGTAGGGAGACGGCCACTGTTGCATGGGTAAGTAGGGAGATGGCCACTGTCGAATGGGTAAGTAAGGAAACTGCCACTGTTGCACGGGTAAGTAGGGAGACGGCCGCTGTTGCACGGGTAAGTAGGGAGACGGCCGCTGTTGCACAGGTAAGTAGGGAGATGGCTACTTTTCATGGGAAAGTCAGGAGATGGCCACTGTTGCATGGGTAAGTAGGGAGATGGCCACTGTTGCATGGGTAAGTAGGGAAATGACCACTATTGCATGGGTAAGTAGGGAAATAACTATTATTGCATGGGTAAGTAGGGAAATGGCCACTATTTCATAGGTAAGTAGGGAGACAGCCACTGTTGAATGGGTAAGTAGGGAAATAACCACAATTGCATGGGTAAGTAAGGAAATAAACATTATTGCATGTGTAAGTAGGGAGAAGGCCACTGTTGCATGGGTAAGTAGGGTGATGGCCACTGTTGCATGGGTAAGTAGTAAGATGGCCACTGTTGCATGGGAAAGTAGGGAGACGGCCACTGTTGCATGGGTAAGTAGGGAGATAACCAGTATTGCATGGGTAAGTAGGGAGACGGCCACTGTTGCATGGGAAAGTAGGGAGATAACCAATGTTGCATGGGTAAGTAGGGAGACGGCCACTGTTGCATGGGTAAGTAGGGAGACGGCCACTGTTGCATGGGTAAGTAGGGAGACGGCCACTTTGCATGGGTAAGTAGTGAGGCGGCCGCTGTTGCACGGGTTAGTAGGGAGACGGCCACTTTTCATGGGAAAGTAGGGAGACGGCCACTGTTGCATGGGTAAGTAGGGAAATGGCCACTATTGCATGGGTAAGTAGGGAGACAGCCACTGTTGAATGTTTAAGTAGGGAAATAACCACAATTGCATGGGTAAGTAAGGAAATAAACATTATTGCATGGGTAAGTAGGGAGAAGGCCACTGTTGCATGGGTAAGTAGGGTGATGGCCACTGTTGCATGGGTTAGTAGTAAGATGGCCACTGTTGCATGGGAAAGTAGGGAGATGGCCACTGTTGCATGGGTAAGTAGGGAGATAACCAATGTTGCATGGGTAAGTAGGGAGACGGCCACTGTTGCATGGGAAAGTAGGGAGATAACCAATGTTGCATGGGTAAGTAGGGAGACGTCCACTGTTGCATAGGTAAGTAGGGAGACGGCCGCTGTTGCATGGGTAAGTAGGAAGACGGCCACTTTGCATGGGTAAGTAGGGAGACGGCCGCTGTTGCATGGGTAAGTAGGGTGATGGCCACTGTTGCATGGGTAAGTAGTAAGATGGCCACTGTTGCATGGGAAAGTAGGGAGATAACCAATGTTGCATGGGTAAGTAGGGAGATGGCCACTGTTGCATGGGTAAGTAGGGAGATGGCCACTGTTGCATGGGTAAGTAGGGAGACTGCCACTGTTGCACAGGTAAGTAGGGAGACGGCCACTTTTCATGGGAAAGTAGGGAGACGGCCACTGTTGCATGGGTAAGTAGGGAGATGGCCACTGTTGCATGGGTAAGTAGGGAGATGGCCACTGTCGAATGGGTAAGTAAGGAAACTGCCACTGTTGCACGGGTAAGTAGGGAGACGGCCGCTGTTGCACGGGTAAGTAGGGAGATGGCTACTTTTCATGGGAAAGTCAGGAGATGGCCACTGTTGCATGGGTAAGTAGGGAGATGGCCACTGTTGCATGGGTAAGTAGGGAAATGACCACTATTGCATGGGTAAGTAGGGAAATAACTATTATTGCATGGGTAAGTAGGGAAATGGCCACTATTGCATAGGTAAGTAGGGAGACAGCCACTGTTGAATGGGTAAGTAGGGAAATAACCACAATTGCATGGGTAAGTAAGGAAATAAACATTATTGCATGTGTAAGTAGGGAGAAGGCCACTGTTGCATGGGTAAGTAGGGTGATGGCCACTGTTGCATGGGTAAGTAGTAAGATGGCCACTGTTGCATGGGAAAGTAGGGAGACGGCCACTGTTGCATGGGTAAGTAGGGAGATAACCAGTATTGCATGGGTAAGTAGGGAGACGGCCACTGTTGCATGGGAAAGTAGAGAGATAACCAATGTTGCATGGGTAAGTAGGGAGACGGCCACTGTTGCATGGGTAAGTAGGGAGACGGCCACTGTTGCATGGGTAAGTAGGGAGACGGCCACTTTGCATGGGTAAGTAGTGAGGCAGCCGCTGTTGCACGGGTTAGTAGGGAGACGGCCACTTTTCATGGGAAAGTAGGGAGACGGCCACTGTTGCATGGGTAAGTAGGGAAATGGCCACTATTGCATGGGTAAGTAGGGAGACGGCCACTGTTGCATGGGTAAGTAGGGAGACGGCCACTGTTGCATGGGTAAGTAGGGAAATAACTATTATTGCATGGGTAAGTAGGGAAATGGCCACTATTGCATGGGTAAGTAGGGAGACAGCCACTGTTGAATGTTTAAGTAGGGAAATAACCACAATTGCATGGGTAAGTAAGGAAATAAACATTATTGCATGGGTAAGTAGGGAGAAGGCCACTGTTGCATGGGTAAGTAGGATGATGGCCACTGTTGCATGGGTTAGTAGTAAGATGGCCACTGTTGCATGGGAAAGTAGGGAGATGGCCACTGTTGCATGGGTAAGTAGGGAGATAACCAATGTTGCATGGGTAAGTAGGGAGACGGCCACTGTTGCATGGGAAAGTAGGGAGATAACCAATGTTGCATGGGTAAGTAGGGAGACGTCCACTGTTGCATAGGTAAGTAGGGAGACGGCCGCTGTTGCATGGGTAAGTAGGGAGAAGGTCACTGTTGCATTGGTAAGTAGGGAGACTGCCAATGTTGCACGGGTAAGTAGGGAGATGGCCACTTTTCATGGGTAAGTAGGGAGATGGCCGCTATTGCATAGGTAAGTAGGGAGACGGCCACTGTTGCACGGGTTGCATGGGTAAGTAGGGAGATGGCTACTGTTGCACAGGTAAGTAGGGAGACGGCCTCTCTATTGTATGGGTAAGTAGGGAGATGACCACTATCGCATGGGTTATAGTAGGGAAATAACCACTATTGCATTGGTAAGTAGGGAGATAACCACTTTTACATGGGTAAGTAGGGAGATGGCCACTTTTGCACTGGTAAGTAGGGAGACGGCCACTGTTGAATGGGTAAGTAGGGAAATAACCACTATTGCAGCGGTAAGTAGGGAGATAACCTCTATTGCATGGGTAAGTAGGAATATAACCACTATTGAATGGGTAAGTAGGGAAATGACCACTATTGCATGGGTAAGTAGGGAAATAACCATCATTGCATGGGTAAGTAGGGAAATGGCCACTATTGCATAGGTAAGTAGGGAGACGGCCACTGTTGAATGGGTAAGTAGGGAAATATCCACAATTGCATGGGTAAGTAAGGAAATAAACATTATTGCATGGGTAAGTAGGGAGACGGCCACTGTTGCATGGGTAAGTAGGGTGATGGCCACTGTTGCATGGGTAAGTAGTAAGATGGCCACTGTTGCATGGGAAAGTAGGGAGATAACCAATGTTGCATGGGTAAGTAGGGAGACGGCCACTGTTGCATGGGTAAGTAGGGAGATGGCCACTGTTGCATGGGTAAGTAGGGAGACAGCCACTGTTGCACGGGTAAGTAGGGAGATGGCCACTTTTCATGGGAAAGTAGGGAGACGACCACTGTTGCATGGGTAAGTAGGGAGACGGCCACTGTTGCATGGGTAAGTAGGGAGATGGCCACTGTCGAATGGGTAAGTAAGGAAACTGCCACTGTTGCACGGGTAAGTAGGGAGACGGCCGCTGTTGCACGGGTAAGTAGGGAGACGGCCACTGTTGCACAGGTAAGTAGGGAGATGGCTACTTTTCATGGGAAAGTCAGGAGATGGCCACTGTTGCATGGGTAAGTAGGGAGATGGCCACTGTTGCATGGGTAAGTAGGGAAATGACCACTATTGCATGGGTAAGTAGGGAAATAACTATTATTGCATGGGTAAGTAGGGAAATGGCCACTATTTCATAGGTAAGTAGGGAGACAGCCACTGTTGAATGGGTAAGTAGGGAAATAACCACAATTGCATGGGTAAGTAAGGAAATAAACATTATTGCATGTGTAAGTAGGGAGAAGGCCACTGTTGCATGGGTAAGTAGGGTGATGGCCACTGTTGCATGGGTAAGTAGTAAGATGGCCACTGTTGCATGGGAAAGTAGGGAGACGGCCACTGTTGCATGGGTAAGTAGGGAGATAACCAGTATTGCATGGGTAAGTAGGGAGACGGCCACTGTTGCATGGGAAAGTAGGGAGATAACCAATGTTGCATGGGTAAGTAGGGAGACGGCCACTGTTGCATGGGTAAGTAGGGAGACGGCCACTGTTGCATGGGTAAGTAGGGAGACGGCCACTTTGCATGGGTAAGTAGTGAGGCGGCCGCTGTTGCACGGGTTAGTAGGGAGACGGCCACTTTTCATGGGAAAGTAGGGAGACGGCCACTGTTGCATGGGTAAGTAGGGAAATGGCCACTATTGCATGGGTAAGTAGGGAGACAGCCACTGTTGAATGTTTAAGTAGGGAAATAACCACAATTGCATGGGTAAGTAAGGAAATAAACATTATTGCATGGGTAAGTAGGGAGAAGGCCACTGTTGCATGGGTAAGTAGGGTGATGGCCACTGTTGCATGGGTTAGTAGTAAGATGGCCACTGTTGCATGGGAAAGTAGGGAGATGGCCACTGTTGCATGGGTAAGTAGGGAGATAACCAATGTTGCATGGGTAAGTAGGGAGACGGCCACTGTTGCATGGGAAAGTAGGGAGATAACCAATGTTGCATGGGTAAGTAGGGAGACGTCCACTGTTGCATAGGTAAGTAGGGAGACGGCCGCTGTTGCATGGGTAAGTAGGAAGACGGCCACTTTGCATGGGTAAGTAGGGAGACGGCCGCTGTTGCATGGGTAAGTAGGGTGATGGCCACTGTTGCATGGGTAAGTAGTAAGATGGCCACTGTTGCATGGGAAAGTAGGGAGATAACCAATGTTGCATGGGTAAGTAGGGAGATGGCCACTGTTGCATGGGTAAGTAGGGAGATGGCCACTGTTGCATGGGTAAGTAGGGAGACTGCCACTGTTGCACAGGTAAGTAGGGAGACGGCCACTTTTCATGGGAAAGTAGGGAGACGGCCACTGTTGCATGGGTAAGTAGGGAGATGGCCACTGTTGCATGGGTAAGTAGGGAGATGGCCACTGTCGAATGGGTAAGTAAGGAAACTGCCACTGTTGCACGGGTAAGTAGGGAGACGGCCGCTGTTGCACGGGTAAGTAGGGAGATGGCTACTTTTCATGGGAAAGTCAGGAGATGGCCACTGTTGCATGGGTAAGTAGGGAGATGGCCACTGTTGCATGGGTAAGTAGGGAAATGACCACTATTGCATGGGTAAGTAGGGAAATAACTATTATTGCATGGGTAAGTAGGGAAATGGCCACTATTGCATAGGTAAGTAGGGAGACAGCCACTGTTGAATGGGTAAGTAGGGAAATAACCACAATTGCATGGGTAAGTAAGGAAATAAACATTATTGCATGTGTAAGTAGGGAGAAGGCCACTGTTGCATGGGTAAGTAGGGTGATGGCCACTGTTGCATGGGTAAGTAGTAAGATGGCCACTGTTGCATGGGAAAGTAGGGAGACGGCCACTGTTGCATGGGTAAGTAGGGAGATAACCAGTATTGCATGGGTAAGTAGGGAGACGGCCACTGTTGCATGGGAAAGTAGAGAGATAACCAATGTTGCATGGGTAAGTAGGGAGACGGCCACTGTTGCATGGGTAAGTAGGGAGACGGCCACTGTTGCATGGGTAAGTAGGGAGACGGCCACTTTGCATGGGTAAGTAGTGAGGCAGCCGCTGTTGCACGGGTTAGTAGGGAGACGGCCACTTTTCATGGGAAAGTAGGGAGACGGCCACTGTTGCATGGGTAAGTAGGGAAATGGCCACTATTGCATGGGTAAGTAGGGAGACGGCCACTGTTGCATGGGTAAGTAGGGAGACGGCCACTGTTGCATGGGTAAGTAGGGAAATAACTATTATTGCATGGGTAAGTAGGGAAATGGCCACTATTGCATGGGTAAGTAGGGAGACAGCCACTGTTGAATGTTTAAGTAGGGAAATAACCACAATTGCATGGGTAAGTAAGGAAATAAACATTATTGCATGGGTAAGTAGGGAGAAGGCCACTGTTGCATGGGTAAGTAGGATGATGGCCACTGTTGCATGGGTTAGTAGTAAGATGGCCACTGTTGCATGGGAAAGTAGGGAGATGGCCACTGTTGCATGGGTAAGTAGGGAGATAACCAATGTTGCATGGGTAAGTAGGGAGACGGCCACTGTTGCATGGGAAAGTAGGGAGATAACCAATGTTGCATGGGTAAGTAGGGAGACGTCCACTGTTGCATAGGTAAGTAGGGAGACGGCCGCTGTTGCATGGGTAAGTAGGGAGAAGGTCACTGTTGCATTGGTAAGTAGGGAGACTGCCAATGTTGCACGGGTAAGTAGGGAGATGGCCACTTTTCATGGGTAAGTAGGGAGATGGCCGCTATTGCATAGGTAAGTAGGGAGACGGCCACTGTTGCACGGGTTGCATGGGTAAGTAGGGAGATGGCTACTGTTGCACAGGTAAGTAGGGAGACGGCCTCTCTATTGTATGGGTAAGTAGGGAGATGACCACTATCGCATGGGTTATAGTAGGGAAATAACCACTATTGCATTGGTAAGTAGGGAGATAACCACTTTTACATGGGTAAGTAGGGAGATGGCCACTTTTGCACTGGTAAGTAGGGAGACGGCCACTGTTGAATGGGTAAGTAGGGAAATAACCACTATTGCAGCGGTAAGTAGGGAGATAACCTCTATTGCATGGGTAAGTAGGAATATAACCACTATTGAATGGGTAAGTAGGGAAATGACCACTATTGCATGGGTAAGTAGGGAAATAACCATCATTGCATGGGTAAGTAGGGAAATGGCCACTATTGCATAGGTAAGTAGGGAGACGGCCACTGTTGAATGGGTAAGTAGGGAAATATCCACAATTGCATGGGTAAGTAAGGAAATAAACATTATTGCATGGGTAAGTAGGGAGACGGCCACTGTTGCATGGGTAAGTAGGGTGATGGCCACTGTTGCATGGGTAAGTAGTAAGATGGCCACTGTTGCATGGGAAAGTAGGGAGATAACCAATGTTGCATGGGTAAGTAGGGAGACGGCCACTGTTGCATGGGTAAGTAGGGAGATGGCCACTGTTGCATGGGTAAGTAGGGAGACAGCCACTGTTGCACGGGTAAGTAGGGAGATGGCCACTTTTCATGGGAAAGTAGGGAGACGACCACTGTTGCATGGGTAAGTAGGGAGACGGCCACTGTTGCATGGGTAAGTAGGGAGATGGCCACTGTCGAATGGGTAAGTAAGGAAACTGCCACTGTTGCACGGGTAAGTAGGGAGACGGCCGCTGTTGCACGGGTAAGTAGGGAGACGGCCACTGTTGCACAGGTAAGTAGGGAGATGGCTACTTTTCATGGGAAAGTCAGGAGATGGCCACTGTTGCATGGGTAAGTAGAGAGATGGCCACTGTTGCATGGGTAAGTAGGGAAATGACCACTATTGCATGGGTAAGTAGGGAAATAACTATTATTGCATGGGTAAGTAGGGAAATGGCCACTATTTCATAGGTAAGTAGGGAGACAGCCACTGTTGAATGGGTAAGTAGGGAAATAACCACAATTGCATGGGTAAGTAAGGAAATAAACATTATTGCATGTGTAAGTAGGGAGAAGGCCACTGTTGCATGGGTAAGTAGGGTGATGGCCACTGTTGCATGGGTAAGTAGTAAGATGGCCACTGTTGCATGGGAAAGTAGGGAGACGGCCACTGTTGCATGGGTAAGTAGGGAGATAACCAGTATTGCATGGGTAAGTAGGGAGACGGCCACTGTTGCATGGGAAAGTAGGGAGATAACCAATGTTGCATGGGTAAGTAGGGAGACGGCCACTGTTGCATGGGTAAGTAGGGAGACGGCCACTGTTGCATGGGTAAGTAGGGAGACGGCCACTTTGCATGGGTAAGTAGTGAGGCGGCCGCTGTTGCACGGGTTAGTAGGGAGACGGCCACTTTTCATGGGAAAGTAGGGAGACGGCCACTGTTGCATGGGTAAGTAGGGAAATGGCCACTATTGCATGGGTAAGTAGGGAGACAGCCACTGTTGAATGTTTAAGTAGGGAAATAACCACAATTGCATGGGTAAGTAAGGAAATAAACATTATTGCATGGGTAAGTAGGGAGAAGGCCACTGTTGCATGGGTAAGTAGGGTGATGGCCACTGTTGCATGGGTTAGTAGTAAGATGGCCACTGTTGCATGGGAAAGTAGGGAGATGGCCACTGTTGCATGGGTAAGTAGGGAGATAACCAATGTTGCATGGGTAAGTAGGGAGACGGCCACTGTTGCATGGGAAAGTAGGGAGATAACCAATGTTGCATGGGTAAGTAGGGAGACGTCCACTGTTGCATAGGTAAGTAGGGAGACGGCCGCTGTTGCATGGGTAAGTAGGAAGACGGCCACTTTGCATGGGTAAGTAGGGAGACGGCCGCTGTTGCATGGGTAAGTAGGGTGATGGCCACTGTTGCATGGGTAAGTAGTAAGATGGCCACTGTTGCATGGGAAAGTAGGGAGATAACCAATGTTGCATGGGTAAGTAGGGAGATGGCCACTGTTGCATGGGTAAGTAGGGAGATGGCCACTGTTGCATGGGTAAGTAGGGAGACTGCCACTGTTGCACAGGTAAGTAGGGAGACGGCCACTTTTCATGGGAAAGTAGGGAGACGGCCACTGTTGCATGGGTAAGTAGGGAGATGGCCACTGTTGCATGGGTAAGTAGGGAGATGGCCACTGTCGAATGGGTAAGTAAGGAAACTGCCACTGTTGCACGGGTAAGTAGGGAGACGGCCGCTGTTGCACGGGTAAGTAGGGAGATGGCTACTTTTCATGGGAAAGTCAGGAGATGGCCACTGTTGCATGGGTAAGTAGGGAGATGGCCACTGTTGCATGGGTAAGTAGGGAAATGACCACTATTGCATGGGTAAGTAGGGAAATAACTATTATTGCATGGGTAAGTAGGGAAATGGCCACTATTGCATAGGTAAGTAGGGAGACAGCCACTGTTGAATGGGTAAGTAGGGAAATAACCACAATTGCATGGGTAAGTAAGGAAATAAACATTATTGCATGTGTAAGTAGGGAGAAGGCCACTGTTGCATGGGTAAGTAGGGTGATGGCCACTGTTGCATGGGTAAGTAGTAAGATGGCCACTGTTGCATGGGAAAGTAGGGAGACGGCCACTGTTGCATGGGTAAGTAGGGAGATAACCAGTATTGCATGGGTAAGTAGGGAGACGGCCACTGTTGCATGGGAAAGTAGAGAGATAACCAATGTTGCATGGGTAAGTAGGGAGACGGCCACTGTTGCATGGGTAAGTAGGGAGACGGCCACTGTTGCATGGGTAAGTAGGGAGACGGCCACTTTGCATGGGTAAGTAGTGAGGCAGCCGCTGTTGCACGGGTTAGTAGGGAGACGGCCACTTTTCATGGGAAAGTAGGGAGACGGCCACTGTTGCATGGGTAAGTAGGGAAATGGCCACTATTGCATGGGTAAGTAGGGAGACGGCCACTGTTGCATGGGTAAGTAGGGAGACGGCCACTGTTGCATGGGTAAGTAGGGAAATAACTATTATTGCATGGGTAAGTAGGGAAATGGCCACTATTGCATGGGTAAGTAGGGAGACAGCCACTGTTGAATGTTTAAGTAGGGAAATAACCACAATTGCATGGGTAAGTAAGGAAATAAACATTATTGCATGGGTAAGTAGGGAGAAGGCCACTGTTGCATGGGTAAGTAGGATGATGGCCACTGTTGCATGGGTTAGTAGTAAGATGGCCACTGTTGCATGGGAAAGTAGGGAGATGGCCACTGTTGCATGGGTAAGTAGGGAGATAACCAATGTTGCATGGGTAAGTAGGGAGACGGCCACTGTTGCATGGGAAAGTAGGGAGATAACCAATGTTGCATGGGTAAGTAGGGAGACGTCCACTGTTGCATAGGTAAGTAGGGAGACGGCCGCTGTTGCATGGGTAAGTAGGGAGAAGGTCACTGTTGCATTGGTAAGTAGGGAGACTGCCAATGTTGCACGGGTAAGTAGGGAGATGGCCACTTTTCATGGGTAAGTAGGGAGATGGCCGCTATTGCATAGGTAAGTAGGGAGACGGCCACTGTTGCACGGGTTGCATGGGTAAGTAGGGAGATGGCTACTGTTGCACAGGTAAGTAGGGAGACGGCCACTGTTGCACGGGTAAGTAGGGAGACGGCCGCTGTTGCATAGGTAAGTAGGGAGACGGCCGCTGTTGCATAGGTAAGAAGGGAGATGGCCACTGTCGAATGGGTAGGTAAGGAAACTGCCACTGTTGCACGGGTAAGTAGGGAGACGGCCGCTGTTGCACGGGTAAGTAGGGAGACAGCCGCTGTTGCACGGGTAAGTAGGGAGATGGCTACTTTTCATGGGAAGTAGGGAGATGGCCACTGTTGCATGGGTAAGTAGGGAGACGGCCACTGTTGCATGGGTAAGTAGGGAAATGACCACTATTGCATGGGTAAGTAGGGAAATAACTATTATTGCATGGGTAAATAGGGAGAAGGCCACTGTTGCATGGGTAAGTAGGGTGATGGCCGCTGTTGCATGGGTAAGTAGTAAGATGGCCACTGCTGCATGGGAAAGTAGGGAGACGGCCACTGTTGCATGGGTAAGTAGGGAGATAACCAATGTTGCATGGGTAAGTAGGGAGACGGCCACTGTTGCATGGGAAAGTAGGGAGATAACCAATGTTGCATGGGTAAGTAGGGAGACGGCCACTGTTGCATGGGTAAGTAGGGAGACGGCCACTGTTGCATGGGTAAGTAGGAAGACGGCCACTTTGCATGGGTAAGTAGGGAGACGGCCACTGTTGCACAGGTTAGTAGTGAGATGGCCACTTTTCATGGGAAAGTAGGGAGACGGCCACTGTTGCATAGGTAAGTAGGGAGATGGCCATTGTCAAATAGGTAAGTAAGGAAACTGCCACTGTTGCACGGGTAAGTAGGGAGATGGCCGCTGTTGCACGGGTAAGTAGGGAGACGGCCGCTGTTGCACAGGTAAGTAGGGAGACGGCCACTGTTGCATGGGTAAGTAGGGAGAAGGTCACTGTTGCATTGGTAAGTAGGGAGACTGCCAATGTTGCACGGGTAAGTAGGGAGATGGCCACTTTTCATGGGTAAGTCGGGAGATGGCCGCTATTGCATAGGTAAGTAGGGAGACGGCCACTGTTGCATGGATTGCATGGGTAAGTAGGGAGATGGCTACTGTTGCACAGGTAAGTAGGGAGACGGCCATTGTTGCACAGGTAAGTAGGGAGACGGCCGCTGTTGCATAGGTAAGTAGGGAGACGGCCGCTGTTGCATAGGTAAGAAGGGAGACGGCCACTGTCGAATGGGTAAGTAGGGAGATGGTCACTGTTGCATGGGTAAGTAGGGAGACGGCTGCTGTTGCATGGGTTGCATGGGTAAGTAGGGATATGGCTACTGTTGCATGGGTAAGTAGGGAAACGGTCACTGTTGCATGGGTAAGTAGGGAGATGGCCACAGTTGCACGGTTTAATAGGGAGACAGGCACTGTTGCATGGCTAAGTAGGGAGATGGGCACTGTTGCATGGGTAAGAAGGGAGACGGCCACTGTTGCATTGGTAAGTTGGGAGACGGCCACTGTTGAATGGGTAATTAGGGAGATGGCCACTGTTAAATGGGTAAGTAGAGAGACGGACACTTTTGCATGTGTAAGTAGGGAGACAGACACTTTTGCATGGGTAAGTAGGGAGACAGTCACTTTTGCCTGGGTAAGTAGGGAAATGGCCACTGTTGCATGGGTAAGTAGGGAGATGGCCACTATTACATGGGTTAGTAGGTAGATGTTTCAGCATCACCATGTTAAAATTTAGGTGAAATATTTGTAAAATGCATTGGATAGATATTTTACATTGAATGAAGAAAAAAAAAAAATCTGTCGAATGATAAGAGAGTATAAAAATTATATGTATATGAAAGACACTCTGTTTAGAGTTGGTCCAAAACTATAGATTGGTCCAACACTATAGATTGGTCAATACATTGATGATTTGAGAATGGTCAACACATTTTGTATTCCCACAGCTGACCGTTTTTCCACCTTCCCTTGTCATCACCCTCCAGCATTTGTCCGAGGTCGCCATATTGAATTATTTAATCTAGTAAGATACGATTTCTTGATCGCAATTGTCCTCGAGGACAATGTTAAGTTTTATATTCGACTTTATTGTTTTATTATTGGAGGCCCACAAGGACATCAAAGACGATTTATTGCCCTGTTATCCGTATGTATGCTAATTACATTCGGACAGATATTTAATTTGCTAATTAAGAAACACGTACACCGTTATCCCAGTTCTGCACAATGTTTATTAGTCATCAAAGTTAAGAGAAAAAAACACACTAAAGTTAAGAAAAAACTTTATCTGATGTAATTATGACATTGTTTAATCAATTATGCTATCATTTTATCTTTATGTCCGTATAATGGACATTGTATGGTCAAACAAGTTATTCTGAATAGTGCAGTTAAGCATACAGATGGGGGTAGTAAAGGTGAATATACAGAAATTAATAATGAATCATGCTTTTTATATCTTTGAGTCAGTATCTTAGTTTATGCTAGCCATGATGTCAGAAGAGAAGGCAATAACTAGATGTAGCTTTTTACTACCGTTATTAATAAGAAATTATTTGAAAGAAGTGTTCCAGGGAAGATGGACTTTAGCTAGACGGTTGGTGATGGTTGGTCTCCTTCAGTAATACAATATACCCAGATATTAACACTTTCAGTCTGCAGTTTAAGAAATCTAACACAAGTGTTAACTGGAGATACGGTAATAAGTGGGGAAACTGTCTTGCCAATATTTATGAAAATTATAGAAACATGTATAATTATCTACAATGTGAAAATATGATTTTAATGGGGTTCGACGCCATTTTCAACGTGACATGTTATATATGGCATATATGTCTGGTTTTATTGGTGGTTTTGTCAGTAGATCCACTATCTGACACTTTCTTCACATAAAGTAATAATGATAATAATAATAATAATAATAATAAAGTCTTTATTTAAAGAGAAAACACAGTTGGAACAACCTCCAATCTTCCCTGTGGTCCTCTATTATATACATGGTAACAAAGTAATAACAAAATATATACAACAAAGTTAAACAGCAGAATCAATACAATTTGGAAACTTATTAACAACAAGTGAATTATTTTTGTTGACATATTCAATTTGTAATGTGTATTTCAATTGACAATGAATAGTCATTGTTTATTTAACTAACTCAATAATATATTTCAAGGAATGGCATAATAGTATTATAGTGTAAAATTTACACTTGAAAATGATGAGTTCACCACAACATATATTTAGACAGTCAATGTTACATTCAATGATTTTAATCAACTGACTGCTATGAGGATACAAGTTTAATGTTTTGTAACACAATGAAAATTTATCTTTGTTGTGACAGGGGACTGTTATATTTAAATGTTATATAATATCTCTTAAATTCTTGAACTGACCAAGCATTTTTAACATGGTTTGGAAGGGAATTCCAGATTTCGGATCCAGAATATATAAGAGTTTTATGATATGTTTCTAACTTTGGTTTTGGTACATATAGAAAATTATTTGACTGTGAGCATAGATTTTTAGAATGTATATTTGATGTTGGGGTAAAATTTTTTTGCAAATACTCTGGGGCCAAGTTGTTGATGAAAGTGTTTGGTCTAAGCTTTTATATTAAAATAGAAGACATGTACATGCATGCAGACCCTTAATTTCGCTTCTATTATGGAAAGGGGCATAACTCTGAAAAATCATTGTAGGATATCCCCTTTAACCAAGGTGTGCTCATCTGTGACAAACAGTGCTTAGATAAATTCTGATTCAATTGGCACGATAGAAAAAAGTCCAAGCCCAAAATACCAATTTGTATTTTTAAATATATATTTTATTAGATCTACTCACATCTTCAATAACTGACATGTGGTTATAATATTTGTGGGTGTAAATGTGTGAATGTTTCAATATTGCCATTTGTCCCTTTAAAGAAATGGAAAGTTGGAACCAATCCCGGCTTTGCATAAAATATTGAAGATGAGATAGGGTTGAAATATAATTCATGTTTACATTACTCGAGGAAAGTGTCTTTAAATTCAATGGATTGTTGTGCAGTTTCCACATTACAATAAAGTGCTTCAGTTTCAGTCATAGCAAGTGTTTTATTGCCAAAGTGATTATGAGAGAAAAGAGGCAGATCTGAATTTTACCATTTACATTTTTGTTATTGTGGCAAATATACAGAACTTTGAAATAATATTGCGTTGCCAGGGTACACTGGTAGCAATTATTAAACAGTTGATAAAACAGGATAACGGTGTTACAAAATAATGCATTTGAAGCCATTCCAGCCAAAACTTATCATAGGAGTCACTTTTGTCGAAACTTCTTTCATTTTAATGTGCCAATGTGTTTTTAGTCTGGTACCCTGCCCAACTTCATTCCGTTACTCTCCATTCCAAACAGTGTAACAGAATGAAGTTGGGCAAGATACCAGACTAATGTGTTTTTAAAATTTCATTCGGCTATCTTTGTTTTTTACGCAAGTCTCGCTTGCTTTTTTAAAAGACGTATCGGATTGACGTCTTTAGAATAGCAAGCGTCGCGGATGATCAGGGCTGTTTTTAGGAAGTAATCTAACAAAACAACATGGAGGCTATCACACTGAAATGAACCCGTCCTTGTGCATAAACAAGGACGATAGTTTTATGGTGTTTTTTTTATATTTAAGAAGACAAAAGATCTAGTTGTAAGTTAGGTTATTATGGTGACTTGTTACCGTATTTGTACTTTTTTGTCCTATGCTAGTAATGAAGTTATGTTCTGCTCCATAAAACTGAATTTTCAACTGATAACATCTCTGGCAGATATATGTTATATAACATCATAGCTACTTAGAGCTGCAAGCACCAGGAGAAAAGACATATTTGTTAATAAAGTACTAACGTGCAGTAGGCTATTGTCCTTCATCCATCATGATCTTTCTGTTGTGTTCTCTCTCGCACCTGCACTTTTCATTTGCTTTTCACCAAATTTACATATTAGTTACATAATCATAATAATAATAATGATCGCAGACAAGTTCTTGAAAGACCAAATAATATAATTAATAGTTTAAACCTATTTTTTTTTTACTTCGATTGTAAAACAATTTCTTACAACTTAGGAAAATCATGTTCAAAATCTTCCTGGTTAGAACTAGTACTAAGCATATGCGGAAAAGGTGTCTTGCTCAAGAACACCACACATAGCCATGGCAGAGGATAGTTAATGTCCGAGTTAGAGCCCTTGAAACACCAACAATACACCATTTGACTGTGTGTGTACACTTGTACCCGTATATTTCATTTGATTCTTTCCCAATATACACAGTATTTATATGAGCACAATACCTCGGACAATTTGGATAATTGATGTCAGAGTTATGGTCCTCGAATTGTTAAAAATTGTGTTGCTGAATGTTGTATGCACTCTAGCACTCAGTTTTTATTTGACGTCACCAAACTTACATAGCAGATACGTAGCCAAATATCTTGGGCAAGTTCTTGAACTGGCCAAATTGGATAATTTATATTAAAGTTATTTCCCCATTTGGATAAAAAATGTATTAACCATTTACTTCATATAGACACCTTTTGTCACCTCTAATATAGACGCCTTTGGACACCTAATATAGAAGGCTTTTGAAGTATTGGGTGAATTATGTTTATATTAACTGACAGAATGGAAAACAGTGCAGGAAGTGTTCAGATTGCTCGTCTTTAAAGGCCTTCTGTGATTGGTGTTGGAAAACGTGTATCTATGGAGTAAAGGGTTAAATGTTCTTTGCACTCTAGTCATTTTCTCCCACCCAAACGTAACTATGGAATACCTCAAACAATCTTTAAACTGCCCAAATCAGACAATTATTGTTGGAGTTATGACCCTTGAATCATGAAAAATTGCGTTATATTACATTGTGTGCACTTTATTACCTGAAATTATCTTTCAACCGTCTGTAACGGTCCTCGAATCTTCAAAAATGTTATTTTACTTTGTGTATCCCTCTAGCATCTGCAGTTTTCATTGGATTCTTGCCAAACTTAAACAGTTGTTATATATAACAATAATATCTCGATCAGGACAAATTCTTGAACTGGCCAAATCTGATAACTAATGTCAGAGTTATGGACCTTGAATCATCAAAAATTGTGTTGTTTGATATTGTGTGCAATCTAGCACTTAATTTTTCATTTGATTTTCACCTGACTTTCATAGTAGTTGTATAGCCACATCCTGCTCAACAGCTGTAATCTGTGATAATGTATACATCACATCATTCCTTCTAGTTTCCAACTATCTACAATGTCATCTTCAAACAGAATGATTTGTTAACTTTTAAGGTTTGATATCATATTTCTTAGTTCAATATAACATTGTCAGCATTTTCTTAGTTATTTATCATACCCTCAACCATGGAATGTGTTGTCATCTATCCATAGTGTGCCATGGCAATGGAAAGAAAAAAAATAACAATCTTCTTGTCAGAAATAGGTTCTAGAAACATTTGGCAGAAATGTTCCTACCTCTATTAAGATTTTCAAGCCATCATAATTTGTTCAAAAACAAGGCCACCAGAAGAAAGGGGTGTTCCCTATATTTTGCATACATGGCTATTATTAAAAATCATTGCACACAAATGTTCATATTGCCTCTTGACGCAAGTGAGTGATATAGAACTCTGCTGGCCCATTTGTTTGATATTGGTTTCTAAACATGAATTATTTATGGAATTATAAAAAAAAAATTTTTTTATATCTATACTCATGCATTTTTTTTCAAAGGAAGTAGATCAGTTACTTATACCTATAATTTTTTTAAATTTTTTTTTTTTATGAAAATTAAAAGGGTCGGGGCGGCATGAAAATTAGGGGATGGGTGGGGATGATAAACTAGCAATTAATTTATTATGGCCCAATGGTTCAAAAATATTTTTTAAGAGTTGCCTAAAGTGCCATCCCAAATTTCAGCTGTTTATGTTGAACCTGTTTATCTCTGTAATTAAGTTTATATATATCTGCTACTATAATTATAGATGTTTTTTTTCCCACTTTTTTGTTGTTGACTTTTTGTTCGATTATGTTGTAGAAATAAAACATCAGTCATTTGGTCACAGGGTAGATCTGTAAAAATAAATAAATATTAGATCTAAATGAACTTTATTTTCTATAGAATTTCTCTTAAACTTTTAAAATTCAATCAACTCTATGAATATGTGATAATTTTCAGTAAGAATTTCCCCTGAGATATTACTAGTATGTTATGCAATCCAATCATAATAAAATAAATAATGGTTATTAATCAGTTTTCTACTAAATATACTGAACTTATTTTATTCATTTTTCTACCTTACAGTAGTTTGCTTGTTTCGCTTACATATTATTTACACATGGAGTATATTCACTCAAGGGCAACAACTCTTCAGCTATATAATATCTTAATTATCTACAACCACATTACTTTTGTTTTAATATACAGTTAATATACTGGTATTGTCTGTATGGTTCTCAGTTAAACTACCGGTACCATAAGTATGCTGGTTGTGATGCTGATGCGGAATGTAAAATAAACAAAACCCAAATCATTTTTCTTTTACAATTTATTATCAGATTTTACAAACAATGTATTACACAGTTTATACACTGTCTAAAATAAAATATAACATTTCTATAAATAGGTTGGTCATAGAAAATATCACATATTGGCTTCAAACACATTTAAACAATTGGGACAGTTTGCATCACAATCAAGTTGATAATATTCTTTTCATTGACTGGACTTCCTCTTTTTAATATCTGCATAATGAGTTTGGACAGAATAATAATCAAACATAAAGTCCATAAAATATAAAAGTCTAAAATTGGGACTGAAAACTAATAAATTGTCTAAAATTATATTTTTAGAGTTATATAGATTTTGAGATCCAGTCTGAATTTTAGTTTATATATTTAGACCGTAGTCTTCAACACCAATACTAGAAGGAACATGTAGCAATTTTGATGATTTTCACATTTTTTTTTTCTTAAATTTACATTATTATCCACACGACACAAAGATTAAGTAAGAACAGCCCAGTATGAGTGTGACTCTTAATTTAGATTTTACTTTTGATGGGGACTTAACTGTGGTAAATGCTTGAAATACAATCTTTTTTGTATATTCGTGGTATATTTTATTTTCTTTAGTACACATCAGCACAATAGTAAATATTCTAAGCAAATATTAATCTGTACTTTTTTAGAATTTTTATTCATATTTTTAAAACTAGTGCTAAATCACTTAGCTTTTATTAGAAATGCTTATTATTTCTTAAATATGAAATTTCAACAGGTAATAATTTGAAATAAATCTCTGCATATGATGCATCATTTAAAAGAGTTAAGATATGGTTTATGAACTTGATTAAAATTTTATTAAAAATTCAAAATGCTGCGTGTCCCTTTAAGAGTTTTAGATATTGATTCTATATGATGTGTACTGTGTACTGTATGCTGTGTACTGTGAACATTAAGAGGCAGTATAAGAAGTAACTAAGTTACAGGGAAGAATGTACTTGACAATAGTTAAAGGAAAAAATTTACTTTGTTGAAATGATTTTAAATAGATAATTTTAAAGGGGCACAACTTAGTAAAAATGACCAAGTCATAAAATTTGAGAAATTGAAGTAAACATGACTAAAAATGCAAAATGTATTCCAATATTTTAAAACATTATCAATAAGACAGAAAAAAGACAAAAAGCAAAATTTATATCAAGTTTATTTTTCAAGGTTTATATGACTTGTGAAAAAGAAGTGAATTACACAATATCTGGGAAAGAATAAAAATCCCATCTCCTTGTGTGTGGTGAAGGGGGTGGGAGAAGAATAAATCCTCGACTCCTTGTGTGGGGAAAGAAAAATAAATCCTATTCTCTTTGTGGGAGAGACAATTACCCTCATTTCTGTGTTGGTAAAGAAGTGGAATTATCATCTAACCCCAATTAATCAAAGTTTTATTACATGAAGTAGCTCAAACATATAAAACTCTGTATTCAAGTATTTAAATAACTATGTGTGTCCTCTACAAGAATATACATATACAGTATTGGCAGTAATGCAACATTTATTTGAAATTTTTATCTATATTAGTGCAAAGAGAACAAAACATAATATCAGCATAACATTACCTGAAGTCTAAGTCATATATAAGGAGTTTTTCATGTAAATGATAAAGCCATACAATGCAACCCTTAAAACTGCACTTAAAATTAATGTCATACATTTTTATTTTACTGTCTGGAAATGGAACAGTATGTAATAATTTGCGTTCTGGTTACCAAAAGAGCCTGGTAAATTATATTAAAAGAATTTTTGATATAGCAATTTTCAGTGTGATATTCAGTGGACATTGCATCGAAAACAAAAAAAAAAAACAAATATAAAAAGCAATGTTCTTAACTATAATTTGAAAAAAATAGATAAAAAAAAAAAAGTGAAAATTTACAAAAAATAACTTTCAATCCTGTTAGTTAAAATGGCACTTGCCTCATGAACATATTCATTATTGTAATATCAATATTACATAAAACCAGATACTTAATTCTAGGTGCAGTTGTGTAGGATTATATCTATTGTTGGATGCAATACTGCTCTATTTCCTAATTTCTTTACAAAACTTATGTAGATAGAACAGTGTTGCACTGAATCCTCGTATTACTGAGAACCATAATGACCCTTTACTAATGCTGATTACAGATACTAGTGTTTACATGTATAAATCCCGACATTGGCCCTCGGCTTAGTCAGAAATTCAAACATGTTTGAAATACTGGTTTGTTATGCCCTCCAACTATACTTTATATATCTACTAGGAAAACCTTATATTCTTTAAAACTGCTTATTCAACATTATCATGTACACAATGACTAACACATTTAGTCACCTTCCAGGTAAGTACAGCTAGTCTAAAAATAAATATCAGGGAAATTATCGTTCAAGTTCCCAAGCTTTCCCCTCTCCTTTACGGTGTGTACTTTGTAAAAACTGGTATTCACAAGTATATCTTAGCAATATGTGATTAAAAATAGCAAATTTTAAAAGCCAAAATTAAAATTCAGCTTGTATTAATGAATGAACTGCTGACTCAGACAAACTCCACACTGTCTGCCTTGATTGTACTTGAGAAACTCTATTTCTCTTAGCATTTTATTATAAAACATAACTACAAGGCATTTGAATTGTGTATTTATTACAGACCAAATATGCATAATGAAATTATTGGTATAATTATTTCAAAATTTTATTTTCATTTTTGATACCGTTTCCTGAATGATTCCAAATATAAAATGTCCGATAGTTTGGACAGGTCTTGCCATCATTTAGAAATATCATTGCAACAATTGTTCATATCCAACCATTCGTTCTGCTCAGTTTATTTGTTTATTTATCTTTCTATAATAAATTTCACTAAAGGGGCACAGCCCAGGTAATCATTCAAACAACAGGAAGTGATGTAGTAGAAAAATGTGCGGAGGATTACACGCCAAGTAAGAATGCATGTTTCGCTGTGCCTGCGGTATGTACCGATTCCATCTGTGGGGTTATGGGATTGTTCAGTGTAGCATTGAAGGTTCCACGTAAAACTGTGTCTTGTATCAAGGGAGAGAACTGAAAATAGAATAATATACAAATATAATTGTAATTATGGGAAAATTAAAAAAGATAAACTTGTATATATAAAAATGTTAAACAAGTCCTGGACCTATCACTGAAGGTGATTAATGCCCCCACATTTATTAGTCAGCACAACAAAACAATTGCATGATGTGATTCTACATTTGATGTTAATCATGTATGCAATTATCAAGACAAAAATTGGTTTGCTGCATAAGAATTGCAGTATGGTAAATACAGCAATGTTACTAAGACTAAGTGCATAGGCAATAACTCTGCATGGAATAAAATCAGCATCACAAAATATGCGTTGCACACAATATACACTTGATGTTGATCTTGTGTGCAAAGTTTGAAGTCCCGTTTAATAGTTTTTGGTCTCCCCTCAGCAATAAAACAGATTGTCAGCGTGATGAAAAAGAAAAGGAAAAAGAAAAGAAATACTCTGACATTAGATAAAAGTTTTGTTAAATTTGAATAGGTATTTTTTTTTTTTAATGTAGCTGTAACCTCACATCAGCTAAGATAACACCATGATATTTATACTCGACATCTTGACTATTGCTTATATATTATATAGAAGATAGAGCTAAGATTTCCCACCAAGTAAAACTACAACATTAGTTACAACACAACCCATGCATTAACTGTTTTTAACCTGAGAAAATAATCACTGTTATGTCTAACACATAACCATATAATCGTACATTACGGTAGGAGTGATGGATAATGTCACAATAATAATATACATCATCATGATGCTCCTCGTATACAATACAAAACTACATTTATCACCGCTTCGGAACACTGCGACACTCTCCCTTACGCATGTTTTTGTACAAACTATCCTGTACTTTTAACAAGATAACGACTGTCCAAGACGCAGGTTACAAGATTTCGGAGACGAACAAACATGTTTGACAGGCCCAATGTCTCACTACAAGTATGCGCGCATTTTATTTATTAACAGGCGTCTAGACGCAGCCCTCACTTACACATACTTTATGTACAAAAATAAGAAACCAACACATAGGTATTTTATTCATTCATTTAAGCTCCTTTTTATATATCAACTATTTAGAGTATGCAATAGCACAATTACTTATTTATTTCTCGAAAAGATAATAGCAATGGCATCATTGGCATGTGAATGATTTTTGTTTCAGAATGTTCGACACAAAGTACCATGTGCAGGATAATGATTGACTTGTCTTTACAAATGTAGCTTACATGCCAATTTTCAGGTAATTTAAAATAGCAAATAAACATTATGTTGGTTGACATTTTAATTATATTTTTATTTTTTAGGTTTGCCATAACCTACAACTGTACTATACAGGCTTACACTGTGGTGATGAATACAATAAATATAACTGTTATACCATGTACAAGATATAATGTAGATAACTCGAATACAATGTAACTAATGTAATGTATATAACTCAAATACAATGTAATGAATATAATGTATATAACTCTAATACAATGTAATGAATGTAATGTATATAACTTGAATACAATGTAAATCATATAATGTATATAACTCAGAATACAATGTAATGAATATAATGTATATAACTTGAATACAATGTAATGTATAATGTATATAATTTGAATACAATGTAAATCATATAATGTATATAACTTGAATACAATGTAATGAATAAAATGTATATTACTTGAATACAATGTAATGCATATAATGTATATAACCCGAATACAATGTAATGAATATAGTGTATAGAACTCTAATACAATGTAATGAATAAAATGTTTATAACTTGAATACAATGTAATGAATATAATGTATATACTCTAATACAATGTAATGAATATAATGTAAATAACTTAACTACAATGTAATGAATATAGTGTATAGAACTCTAATACAATGTAATGAATATAATGTATAGAACTCTAATACAATGTAATGAATATAATGTATATAACTTGAATATAATGTATATAACTTGAATACAATGTAATGAATATAATGTATAGAACTCTAATACAATGTAATGAATATAATGTATAGAACTCTAATACAATGTTATGAATATAATGTATATAACTCTATTTCTATAATGTGTACAATAAATATAACTCTATTTTGTATAGTGTATAAAGTAAATATAAGAATGAATAAAAGTAAACATAATACTCCATTTTTTTTAAATTTAATTAAGTAAATATAACTCTATTTCACGTATAAATGAATAAAGTAAATATAACTCTATTTCACATAATGAATAAAGTAAATATAATTTTTCTTATATAGAATAAAAACAATATTACTCTAATTTTCATATAGAATAAAGTAGACACACCACCCCTATTTCTTAAACAGAATAAAGTAGACATAATTCTATTTCTTATATAGAATATAATTATTAAATATGAATCTACACCATTATAGTGAAAATGGTAAATAACAACCAATTTCATATAAGAAGTCACTGTTATCCCTTAGCAGTAATATATAATATATATATAACAAAAATTATGTCCATAGTAGTTTGCATTCACAATTTCATAATATATAATTTGGGTAGAAGCCAGCGAATTATGGCAGGTAAATCAAATAAGTTGTAAATTGCAATATATCTTGTACATGTTTGTGCCGAAATAGCAAGTCATTACCAGGGACATTGCATGGAATACGGAGTAATGGTTATGCAATAAATGCATTGCATGTTAATTAGTGCACCATGCATTAGTGATCACACATCCATCAATTTACTACAGTGCCTTTTTTATTTTATTTGAATTCCTAACTTTTTTTATTTTTTATTATACTGTGTTTATTATTTGCCCATAATATAACTAGTATAGGCATATGTAACTAGTATAGGCATATATAACTAGTATAGGCATATATAAAATAACTAATGTTTGAACTGAGTACCTTTTTAATGTTCATGACTGTGACCTAATGTTCATGATTGTGAAAAATTTCTAACATTACTAATGTTCATGCTCATGACTGTGACATTTTTAATGTTCTAATGTTCATGACTGTGACCTAATGTTCATGACTTAGACCTAATGTTCATGACTGTGACCTAATGTTAATGCTGTGACCTAATGTTCATGTTATGACCTTTTTAATGTTCTAATGTTCATGACTATGACCTTTTTAATGTTCTAATGTTCATGAATGTGACCTAATGTTCATGACTGTGACCTTTTTAATGTTCTAATGTTCATGACTGTGACCTAATGTTCATGTTATGACCTTTTTAATGTTCTAATGTTCATGACTATGACCTTTTTAATGTTCCAATGTTCATGACTGTGACCTAATGTTCATGACTGTGACCTAATGTTAATGCTGTGACCTAATGTTCATGTTATGACCTTTTTAATGTTCTAATGTTCATGACTATGACCTTTTTTAATGTTCTAATGTTCATGACTGTGACCTTTTTAATGTTCTTTTGTTCATGACTGTGACCTAATGTTCATGACTGTGACCTTATGTTCATGACTGTGACCTTTTTAATGTTCTAATGTTCATGACTCTGACCTTTTTACTGTTCCAATGTTCATGACTGTGACCTTTTTAATGTTAATGACTCTGACCTAATGTTCATGACTGTGACCTTTTTAATGTTCATGACTGTGACCTTTTTAATGTTCATGACTGTGACCTTCTTAATGTTCATGACTGTGACTGTTCTAATGTTCATATCAGTGTGACCTACTGTTCATGACTGACCTTTTTAATGTTCATGACTGTGACCTTTTTAATGTTCATGACTGTGACCTAATGTTCATGACTGTGACCGTTCAAATGTTCAGGAACATACACATGGATCAGGTATTCTTTTAACCAATGATGAAATTGTTTGCAATAAATAACAGACTTTCTTTTCTTTTCTTAGTTCACCTAAAATGTTAGTTCTGGATGGATCTGTAACTTTACGATCATGTAGCCAGGCTAGATATAAATTATGATCTCAGAATAACATTTTATTTTAAGTCATTCATCTTTTTAGAGTTGGTGAGTCAGTCTGATTGTTTGTTGAAAGCTTTATTTTCGCTATCTAACATGTAAACCATACATCACTTCTGTCTTAGGTCACCAGGTTGACCTGTAATCTGTTTTCACTCAATTTTCCCTATAATTTATACTTTATTTCACTATAATCTATACAGAAATAGAAATTATCTTACCAGTTTGTAAATATTTCAGCTAACAAATTTATAAAAGTGGATTTTTATGAATGGGAACTGTTCCTTGTAATCTGATAAGTCGCATTTCGAGAAACTGTGATGAAGAACTCGAGCAACCAGTAAACTTTGTTGTTATACACTTAAGATAAATTAAAAAATTCATGTCACATAAATCCTGATTAACTGTTACTTAATATAATGTCAATCTGTATACCATTGGGCACCTATTCTTTCCCATATCTGTACAAGATTAAATAATTAGCTTTTAAGAAGAAAATAAAAACATTAAAGCTTTACATTGTTGACTTTTAATCCACGATTTTTTTTGGTTTATTTACTTTGAAAAACATTATTTTATAATGGACATATTTTAATTTTCATGTCTTTTATATAATTGTTATATTTTGCTTGCAAAACTTAATGTAGATATTTAAACAGACCTGAACAATTAATTTATTGGGAAGAAACTATAAATTTAATGGATTTGAAAAAAAGAAAGAAAAAGAGAAGAAATCATTATTCTATCCCTTTAGAAAAACCAATTTAATGAAATTAAAGAAATTCTCTAATTCCATACAGTGACAAACACTTGTGAGATTATATAAACCATTATTTTGCAATTAGTATCATAACAATTACATGTATTATCACAAGACATCAACGTGAAATTACACATCTGTGGATATATTATCTTCCATCATTTTGAAGACACTAACTGCCAGACTGCGCCCTCATCTGGATTCCATAAAATTAACATTCCTCTGGTAATTTTGAGTCAAAAAGACAAAACAACACATTTTCATTAAAATTACTTAACAGATTAAAAAAAACTGCCAGTTCTAGAATTAAATACATCATTTTGAAGATATACTAATCCTGCTAAGAGTTCAACAAGCATAAAAAACTAACAGGGGGAGCCATCGTAAAGGCTGCGCTTTTTTTGTAGAAATCTGCATTTTACTTCAAGTACAGCTCTCAGGCAATCAAGAAAACATCAGAATCACTGCAGTTACATCCAGTTGCAATAAAGACAATGGGGGAAAGCAATGAAGAAGCAATTATATAGGCATTATATCCTGTAACTAATTAATATGCCAGGCCAAATACAGCAACTACTTATGCAAGTTGTAAAGAAGTTTGTAATAACCTTGCAATGTGCGTCATGTAACCTGAGGTAGTCAGCCTCCTGACGATGGAAACTCTCTACCAATGTCACTCATCGTACATTGTTATGAATCAATATCTACATTCATTTTGCAATTTAATCACTGAACCAATATGGAATTGTGTCTGATTACCCATTTCCCATGACTTTGGATAAAAGTCATCCTTGCCGAGATTTGTGACTAATCTATGATAATATAAAAAATGTTGTGCTATTAATACATATTTTTATAATAATAATAGTAATAATAATAATAATAATAATATAATAATAATAATAATAATAATAATAATAAAGACTTTATTTCAAGAGGGTAACACAATTAGTAAATTACAGCAGTCACTAATCACTCTTGTGACCCTCAAATATAACATATATTTAAGAAATATGTGAAATGAGTATTTAATGTTTTTTGATGTGATGTCATAAAACGGGTAGGTATTAGAGGTGCGATGTTTGCTGTTCTTTAGCAACTTTATGCAATACTAAAGTACATAATTAATTATACAACAAATTCACTCCCTACTTATACAGTATCCTACAGTAAGTAAAACAGCGGAGTTTTTTTTTTTATTTTTTTTATTTTGCAGACAATTTTTTGGCTATATGGAATAGTGTATACCTACTTGTATGAAAATATCGCTCCCCTTCCCCTATCCCCCACTCACACACTACCACCGTATCATTACTAATTATCCAAGTTTTTTATGGGGCTGACACTGGTACAGATGTTTGTACATTTTGCCTCAGCCATTACCCACCCCTTATCAAAGCATAACTGGTGAGACGGGGAGTTAAAAGCAAACATTTTTGTAGTCGCTAATAATCACGTTCCATGAGTATGTTCTTCTTGGAATGAAACACTTCAATTTATATAATTAGCAAAACTAATGGATACTGTCTAATTAAGTTAGTAATCCTGGTATCAAAGGGAATAAAGCTGAATTAATAATTTAGTTATGTATGAAAAGGGAGTTGCAAGCAACAAAGCAGGTGTACACTAGCACCATAAATATAATTAAGTATGTATAAAATCTACCAAAAATCAGTCTTGTTTACTCTATACTTAATAACTTCGAGACGTATAATTAATTTGATTACTATAAATTGTAAGAAAAAAATAACATGGAAAACCGGCTGACTCATTTATCCTGAGTAAAACTACTTATCCTTGGGTGTCGTAAAATGTACATAAAAATGGACAAAGTATGTCTAATGAATTAGATTTGTAAAAATCTTTTTTTAATCACAAGAAAAGGTATGCCTTAATAGGATAGTACAAATTAATTACCCCACCCACCCTTGAATGTAGTACATTAAATCCAGACACGTTACCACGAGGACGTAAATTATATTTTAGACGATTTTTATGAAATGCAATTCTCTATTTCACAATGCTTGGCATTACCAAAATTGCACAACAAATAAATAAGTTCACAAAGATATCATTTTTGGAATGCTTATATTTCCACACATCCTCTATTCATTCTCTTGTTTGCAGATAGCTTTTAAATTCCACCACAACTTTTCAATGAAATCTGCTTAAAATATGAATTATGACACCAAAAAAAGTTTTTCACAGAATAAGCGTCATTACCAATGGTATTCAGGATGCTCATGCATATTCATTGTGCTATATAAGAGAGCAAAGGAACAACAGCACAACATCTAAATCTTTAAAATGCAAGGAAACTTATTAAATTATTCAGGAATTGCAACCATGACATGATCTATTCAAGGAAATATCAACATTTTAAGGAAACTACCAGTAAATTTATTAACTAGAAAAACATTTTTCTATTCTTTAACATAATTGTGACCTTGATCTGATTTGATACGTAAGCTGTATATCCCAAGCTTCTTAATTCATTTTAACATTAGAAACTAACTACAAAATTTCGTTAAAATATCTTTTCAAAAGGACAATAAAGTTAGTGAGTATATTCCATTTTTAATAACATCAGAAACTGTTCCTCTTTTAGAAACACTGACCGAATTTGGCTTAAAAACAATTCAGAGTTTCCTCTACATGTTTAAAACAGTTTTTTTTTTTTAAATATCTTTAACAAAATGAAAGTAATTAAGACGAAGTTTTCAGCCACAGGGCTTTACATTATTGCTCGCCCAATTGTCCGGGACAAATGAATCAAGGGTACAGACAAGTAAAACATAAGGCTTCTAGTCCGACTGGACAAGTGAAAATTCAGAAATTAGTTAAACACAGTATATAATAAAACAGTTTTAGTTATTCTTAATTTTATATCCATAAGACTGGTACCTTAATTCTAGATAAAGTTGTTTTTGGTCAGGACAAGCAGATTTAAGAAATACTTGTCCTGGACAAGTGAAATAAAAAATAATGTAATGGCCTGAGGCAGTTGTCTAAACTGAACTTTTTTAGCAACGAAAATAGTTTTACCATTGTTGTTATTGGACAGTAGATGAGACCATTTAGCAATAGACGATTTGGTGAAAAAAAGACAACAAAAACCAACTGCTGGGACGCTATATGACTGTAAAGGCATGCAGTCTCGAAACTTGCTTACCCAGTATTATATGAGGTGGAAAAGACATTAAGTCACCAAACCTGATTTTTAAGCAACAAGGGTGCTTTAATCTTTTATAGTACTACTTTTCTGTTTTTAAATAATGAGATTTTTATTTATATTCCCTAAAAGAAATAGAGATATTTTCCATTACTTTATTTAATGTATACCTTACAAAACAATGAGTTTTTTCAGCTTGCATCAATTGTTATATTTAATATCAAAACCATTAATCTTAAAACTATTTTGAATTAAGGCTTTAATAACAAACCACAGCTAACAATAGTCTACCAAACCATATCTAAATCTATCCCCGTTGCTTGGTGAGCTTTTTCACAAAAGATAATAAATTCAACTGTTCCATTATATTTCACAATTGAATTAATTATTTATCAAGCAAACTTTTTTTGATCAAATTTGCACACTGCATTAACCCTAGCGACCACTATTATGCGGAAAGCTTTCATCTTCATTTACGTTACATTAGTAGTTTATAATGATACTAAAATCAACAGTGCAATCTCCTGATAACAAATTAACAAAGTGGCTACTTTCACCTACTGGTAATTTACATATCCATTGCTGAAGTACCTGCGGAAATGTTCAATTCGTCAACGACGTTTGTTCTGACATATATAAACGACACAAGAAAAAAGTTATAAATGTACCTTAACTTAGTCTTTATCTGTAGTTTTTTTTCTCTTTTTTTTTCTCGCCTTCTAACAAATATATTTTATAAAAAAAACAATCCTTTGCTAACCTGCCGAGTAGGTTATTTTTCTCTTCATATATATATATATATATTTTTTTTTTTTTTTTTTTCATTCCTTCCAGCAATTATCACTTCTTATAAAAAAATACAACTTAATTTATTTGACTACTTTGCTATATTTTCTTTCCTCTTAATCTTTTTTTTAATTTTCAGAAATTGTCTTTTGTACAAAATTTGATCTGGAAGCCTCCTCCGGTACTGAACATTATTCAATTCATCACCAACAATTAAATTTGGTTAACTTATAAATTTTATCCAGATTGATTGTTTTGTATGGTGTTTAGCGTCACTTTCAACAATTTTTCAGTCATATCGCAACGGTGTCTACTTGAGACAGTATTCTAAGCGCTGTCACACTGGAGTATCATGCCGCAGACATATGGTATGATACCCCACCCAGTTACATTATACTGACACCAGGCCGACCAAACCTAGAACTCTCCTCTAAATGCTGAGCGTCAAACGAGGAAGCTTCTAGTACCATTTTTAAAGTCTTTGGTATGACCCGGCCAGCGATTGAATCCACGACCTTCCACATGCGAAGCAGACGCTCTACACTAGACCACGCTGCGGTCTTGTCCAGATTAAATAGACACTGACCAGAAACATGACAAGAGCTCAGCCAAGCTTTCATATTCAGCTGTCCGGGCTTTGTTTCATGGCCAATATTAATTTTTGACAAGTTTGGTGACAATCTGATGAAAAAACTAAAGGTGTAACAAAGCAAAAATCAACATTACTCAATAAATCAAGGGGCACAACTCTTAGTCTCAATTCTGGTCCAATCTTGCCAGTTTAAAAATTAGTCTCAGCTTTCATGGCCATAAGCACTCTTTTTTCCAAGTTTAGTCAATATCAGATGAAAAATGATATGCTGCAATGTTTCAAAGAAACAATCAACGGTCGACTGATATGTCGTCTGATATGTCATAATTAGGTCCTACTGGCCTTAAGCCAATAGAACTTAAAATTGTAAGAATTATTACAAAACAACTAGACGATATAATCATTAAAATAATTTAAACATAAGGCAAGGATGGACATTCAAACAAAGGCATACTTGTTGTAATGTCTGCCAGTTGGTGCTTGTAAGTTTACTGATATGTAAATAGTAAGATAGAATGCCACATCAAGCAACTTGAAATGATGCACTGCACACACGTACACACACTGATGTGTTCCGCCTTTTTTTTATTTCTGTGCTTCAATTTTCCCTGGAGTAAAATATACTCAATAACATGAAGAAATTAATTGTAGGAAATGGAACGTATTGAAGCCTGTTAATTATGCGTTTTCATGTGCAGGATAACTTTGATGAATCATTAATTAGCTCGATTTCATGTTCTGTAGTTATCCGGCAATAATTGGTGCATTCAATACACTGAAAATTCACTTTCTGATAAAAAATAAACCATTATAAAATATCTTGACTGCTCAATTACCTCCCTTTGTAATGGAGTAAAAATCTGATTAAAGGGAGATAACTTTCTTCTTTAACAAAACCCACAGTGTGTCAGAAAAAATTACTGTTTAAACCTAAACAATGAAATCTTTTTTTAAAAATGAAAACAGAGCAAACTCATTGTCATTTATAAATAAAATACAAAAGATTTCGAAAACATTGCTATTTTAATCAAAGTGCAGAATTTAAAATAAAATCCCTATTCTAAAAATAAATATCGCACATTTAATGCTTAACAACCTTCAGATCGTTATTCAGTTTCTTCCTAAGACAAAACAAATGCAACATAATCAATATGATGGAACATATCAAAACCTCAATGACTCATTTTATATGTTACAAAATATGTTTCAATTTAAGTAGAAAATTATTTTAGTTTAACCTGGGCGTGTAGGAAAAGGTAAGACATTCCTTTTCAATATATCATTTTGCATGTTAAGATATATATACTTGTAGTAGTAAAATCAATGAGCCTTATAACTATGCTGGGGAAATTTTTTTTTTTTTTCAGTTTTAAAATTTTGATAATTTTCCATTATTATGCATAAAGTTGAAATAGTTTGACGAGTTATTTTTTTCATTATTCATAAAATTGTCAAACACTCAGAAACATTTATAAACTATTTCTTTTTGTATTCTTATAACAAATATTAAAATAATGGCTGAAATCATACACAGAAAATTGCCACAAAGGTCACAATCTGCCCAATTGTTTGTTTATAAAGACAAGCTAATTATAAATGTGTTGAACAAGTTAAGAAAAATAATAGTGATGTGTGATGAGAGTAGAGCCAAATAACTTTGTGACGAAACCAGAGCTCAAACTCGTGACTTAGCTTTGAAAGGTGAGTGACCTTTAGACAGCACCTTAGACCACTCGGCCACGGAGGACTCTTCAATGTTTCCAAACAAAAATATAAAACAATTTCGCTGCAAAAACCAGTATTTTAATAATCAACAATAAATTAAGGTGGGACATTGCAAGGTAATCCCAGGTAAACAGTGGCCACTTTATCTTACTATTTATTTACTGTGACTAATGACCCTAATAATTCCTTGATAAGCAGGCGACCTTACACTGGGGTCAAGAGGGGTCACCGGGGCTCATTAATGCATGATTACTGTCATATCTGCGGTCTCATCTCCAACAAAACGAGAAAATTATTCTAGCTAATGTGTGTGGAGGGTTGTGTTTATTTTATGTTTTAATGATTAATAGATCAATCAAATGTACACGAACAAACAGCCAGTACAAACCGCCATGATGTGTTTATGAATCTGTATGAACTTAGTTTGTAGCCAAGTCTATAACAATATCAACAATAGATAAACTTGGTCAATTTGTACATAGTCGTGTTAATTTTTGACAACTTTTAGACTAACTGAATACAATCAAACCTGTCTTAAGCAGCCAGTCAAGGGAAGGAACAAAAGCAGATTTTTAAGACAGGTTGTTGCTTAATGCAAATTAATTTGCTCTGAAAGCATGGAAATGGGAAATAGCAAATGTGGCTGCTAAAGACAGGTGGCTGTTTAATAGAGTTGACCACTTACACAGGTTTGACTGTATATGGATGAATATATCTCAGATAAAAATAGTAAAACCTGTGTGGTCGCCTTTATTGAGCAGCCACTTGTCTTAGCAGCAATATTTGCGATTTCCCATTTCTATGTTTATAGTGCAAGCTAACCTGTAGTAGTACTTAGCAACAACCTTAAGAAACTAAGTCAAACAAACAATTCAAAGTCATTTAAGCAATCAACAGTCATAAAAAATTACAAACCTAGCTTAATCTGAGTAATAAGTTTCATACCGGGGAAATTACAAAGAACTTGGTCACATTTACCAACATAATTACATTATGTATCTGGTGTTGACTTGCTATGATATGCTTCAGTACCACAAACACAAGCATGTGAAGATCCTGGCGGGGTGAAGGCGGCTGTATAGATATCCATTTCTGACTGCACCAGGAGCAACTCTGCACAAACATTTAGACTATCGCAGCAGTTTGCTGTCAATGAATTAGTTTTTTCTTCTATCAGCACATAAACACTGACATGTGCTTGTATCTCCATAAGATTCTATGAAATGGGAAATATGTTACATTTCTAAATATGCATCATGTCAAAACTGAAAGAGGAATAAAGAAAATTCCCAAGAAAAATGAGCTAAAGAAAACAGGTTAACTTTGATAGTGCTATGTACCAAGGCATAAATCTTAATTTCTCCTAACAACATGTCAAGGGGAGTTTACAGGAATGTAACGTTTGGTTGTCAGTAAGAGAAAGCAGCTGGGACCTGCAGGGACTGGCATTTCCATTATATCCCATGATGCATCTTCGTCACCTAGACCACATACCCTGCCAGTTTTATGTTCTGTACTGTAATCTGAGGCAGATCAGGGATGGATGACTCTTGCATAAGATGAGGTTATCAGCATTTTTACCACTGCTGGATCCCTTGGGAAGAAGTAAAATAGCCCAGTGTAAAAGTGTGCCGGGCAGAGGTAAAATAGCCCAGTGTAAAAGTGTGCCGGGCAGAGGTAAAATAGCCCAGTGTAAAAGTGTGCCGGGCAGAGGTAAAATAGCCCACTGTAAAAGTGTGCCGGGCAGAGGTAAAATAGCCCAGTGTAAAAGTGTGCCGGGCAGAGGTAAAATAGCCCAGTGTAAAAGTGTGCTGGGCGTAGGTAAAATTGCCCAGTGTAAAAGTGTGCTGGGCAGAGGTAAAATTGCATAGTGTAAAAGTGTGCCGGGCAGAGGTAAAATAGCCCAGTGTAAAAGTGTGCCGGGCAGAGGTAAAATAGCCCAGTGTAAAAGTGTGCCGGGCAGAGGTAAAATAGCCCACTGTAAAAGTGTGCCGGGCAGAGGTAAAATAGCCCAGTGTAAAAGTGTGCCGGGCAGAGGTAAAATAGCCCAGTGTAAAAGTGTGCTGGGCGTAGGTAAAATTGCCCAGTGTAAAAGTGTGCTGGGCAGAGGTAAAATTGCTCAGTGTAAAAGTGTGTTGATGGAATCATTTATGTGAGGTCTAAAAGTATATGGCGTAAATTACTAAATTACGTAATTTGACGTATTAAATGCAATTGTGTTTAAAAATATATTGAAGAATTAAAACAATTATTCAATGTGTTTTGTATGCAAGAAAAATAGCTGCTTTCAGAGCCTTGTACTCCCGAAGCTGTTCTCCTTGGGACAGAATTTTCTATCTGAACTCCTCAAACCCATTCTTATATAATAGGACCCTGTAATTTCTCATGGGTGGATCCAGGATTTTCAGACACAATTACAATTTTGGCAAATTTTCAATACACTGGTGGGCATATTTAACTTACTTTTTAATTTTTTTGAAGGAAGATCAAAAAGCATTTTAACTGAAATGTGTATCCATTTTGTTTAATCATTTTTAAATCTCGTACAGTTCATTATTTAAGTGTGGTAATCAAGCATATGATTTTTACTATTTTCACTTGACTGATGGTTTTAAAAAGTTTGGAAATTCCTGTGGAGAGGGAAGGGATGTCTGTCCATCTGTAGATCTGTAAAGATGTTTTCTTCATAATTTTCAATGCTTTGACATGAGGGAGAAACAGTGGAAATATTTCACTCTCTTGTCTTCCTTTCATTCATAATGTACAATCATGCTTTTCTGAAAAACAAGCATGCGTGTTAGTTCTCTTTATGACAAGGATAATGCACTGAATCTTCAAAATTTAATTTTATGAGAAAAAAAAAATCACATTTAATATTAATTGAATCCATGAATTCACAAAATTATGTCCTGATCATTACTTTTAGAAATTCCAACGAACAAGTAAAATGCATTTTTTACCCCAAATTGTTTGCCGAGAAATGTAAATGAAGAAACATTATATTTCCAAGGAACACTCAATTTTGTGAAAACTTAACATTACAAAAACTTCCAGAATTGATATGGACGAGGACTCTTAGGTAGTTATTGGATATTTAAAGTTAAAAACTTGCCTCAACTCCTTTTAGTAATATGGGATAATAAATTTTAAGTATAGCCATAGCATCACAATTACCATGATTATCCAGAACAGCCTGACAGTAACTTGCTGTCTGATGGGTGTACATGCATTGTTTGACTCTCAGTCAGTCTTATCAACACACCTCCTTAACAATGAATGCTAAACTGCTCCAATAACATGGCTGGAATAATCTTTTTATGGTAAGTTGGCAAGGAATGGGTTTACAGTATGCTGGGCTAACCTTCATGGAGACCCCTTTTTTTTTAATGATACATAATTCCATTCTAACCCTGAATGAAATATTTTATTATTCTAATACCGACCACTGGTACCAACAAATACCTGAAATTTTGTGTATTTTTTTTAAAGAAATATATCATAAAGTATCTCTGTTTGGGTGTAATTGGACATAGTTGTTATCAAATGTTTGTATAATTCCTCTAGCAAATCATTCTGAATCTAACCTGTGGCAGTAAATAACAGACTGACTGACAGTCACGTTGGTGATACATACCTGGTGGGTTGTACCAGTGTATGAAATATGGATTAAAATGTTCCCTGTTCCTATATGTGTGGTATCCTTAGAAATGTGACTGATTGATTGATTGAATAATTGCATCATTTTTATGCTATCAAAGACTAACAGACGTTCATTTAACCTAACCACTGTTTTCTAAAATCCTCAAAGATTAACCAGTACTCGAGCACACCCCATCTCTGAAAGAAACTGAGAAATTTCTCACTTGAATCAGTGGTGAAAGAAGAATGATAATGAGACGCAATGTTGTATATCAATCATAACAGAGATTGTTGCCGGGCATGGATTCGAACTCACAACCCCTGAATTGATAGTCAGATGTGTCACTGACTGAGCCTTAGAAATGTGCATGGTGCAATTGTCTACAGTGCTTGAGGAACACACACAAAATTGGAGGGTTGAGGGTTCCGTTCCAAAACATGGCTACCTGCAGTGTCCTTCATCCAGATAATTTATACACTAAGCACAGGTTTTACCCAGGAAATCTTTAAGCATGACTTGTCTAAGAATTTGTGTTTCACAATCAATGTAAAATGAATTAGTTTAAACTAATTAACTATTGTAGAAATCTTCAGGTTTCAATCTCATAATTATGTCTGACCAATTTGTTTGTCTGAATAGGATGCGGCACATTTTTACAATTTATTGGTTATATTTTGTGTCCAGTAATATGTGATGGAAGACAGCAGACAGGCGTATATTACCCCAATTACAGAAGGATTATCAGAACATGTGTCTTTCTACATGATAGTGTAACTATTTCTAAATGAAAAGTGACCAAGCTAGGCTCAAACCTAAGACCTATGAGAAGCAAGAGGTATGTGATCTTAAACTATATATTTTCCCATGTGAGGCTGCTGGAAATATTTCTCATTTGAAATGTATTGGGTAAAACAAGACAGTTAGTCTGATTATGGTTTGCAAAGAAAAGAGTACTAAGGTCATTATAAATTAATTGCTAGATTATCATCCAAATTCTTCATAACAATGGGTGTTTTTTTAATAATTATTATTATTATTTGTTTTTAATGAAAATAAAGAGGGTTGGAGCAGCATGAAAATTAGGGTTTGGAGGGTTGATAATATGGCAATTAATTTATTATGGCGTAAGTCTTGGTTATATATATCTTGAAATAATTCATTTTTGAAAGTACAATTATTTACAAAACTGAATGGGACAGGATAAAAATTAAAAAAATGAGGGCTAAATAAATTAATTTTCTCCGATATCGCAAGTTCACACATCTTAATAAACAGGGCAGCTTGTAACAGCTTGTGCAGATTGCGTGGTGCAAGACAACATCTTTCGATCTCTATATAATATGATTTTTAAAAAACAATAAAAATGTTTAATAATTAAATGCATGCCAGGAATGACAATAAGCATGTCCTGAATGTCAAAACTACATTTACGAGTCCCCCTTGCCTCTGGCACAGTATCAGTGACACAAAAAAATTGTCACAGACAAGTCCTTCGACCTTTTTTGGAATGTTTCAGAGATTTTCATCCATTAATCGGAAACCGCAGAACATTAAAGGAAAATTTTCCATTTGTATTCAAATTTGTTGTGGGCTATTTAATGGGTATCGTAAATTATTCACAGTTTTATTGCTGTGGCAGATGAGATAATCAGTTATAGCTGACTGACTCGTAACAGTCCAAGAAATACAAAAATATAATAGCTCTGGATCTAACCAAAAAAATACTTGTCTTTAATATCATAATAATTTTTATATGGCATTATGATAAATTTAATAACATTCCGCACATAGTATTGAAATAACTATTTCATCCTGTTTCTAAACTGGTCGAAATGTCTTTGTCTATGAACATAATTATTATTTTATTTACATTTTATAGGTAAATTATCACAGTTTGCATTGTAAGACTGAGTAACAAAATTTAATATCATACACCTACAATCTGAACATAAATCCTTCAATTTCTATAATAGAATTGCTTCCATCATATATATTTTTTAAAAAAAAAAATAAAAACTGACCGACAGTCAAACAAAGCCAACTCTAAAAATGAATATGTGCCATTTGCAAAGTATGCAGATCCAGATAAGGCCTAGATCAGAGCAATATTAGACCCAGATAAGACCCAGATCAGACCAATATCAGACCCAGATCAGACCAATATCAGACCCAGATAAGACCTAGATCAGAACAATATCAGACCCAGATAAGACCTAGATCAGACCAATATCAGACCCAGATAAGACCTAGATCAGACCCAGATCAGACCAATATCAGACCCAGATAAGACCTAGATCAGAACAATATCAGACCAAGATAAGACCTAGATCAGACCAATGTCAGACCCAGATAAGACCTAGATCAGACCAATATCAGACCCAGATAAGACCAAGATAAGATCAATATCAGACCCAGATCAGACTATAAGCATTGTTTGCCTCTCAGTCAGTAGATGATGTGGCCAAAAGAACTTGACTTTGAAAAGTTTTATTACATAGAAATTAAGCATTTTAGAGGTTCTTGATTAATAACATGTACAAGCATATCTACATTTTGATGATGAATGTAATTATCTCTGACTGCTAATCTCCTACTGGAAGTCAGAATTGACATTTGACTGCTTGGTCTATACCAAGGCCTATAAACATATCCCCAAGTCTACTAATTAGAGGCAGCTACACAATCAAAAAAGGTGGTGAGCACTCCTAAACAGCATTTCACCACCTCCGCTGACAATTGTGAAACTTATCTTCAAACAAAAATCTTGGAACAAAATGAATAATTTATTCTGTAAAATTTAATTTAAGTGTAATCCATCAATTTCCTTTTTGCACCTTAAATCTGCATTCTAGATTGGAACTTGTCTGGTAAATAGATTTTTAGTATTTAGACAAAGGCAGTAAACCAGTCTGGTGTCACATGACTAGAATGGTCCCCTATTGTTTGATTAAACTGTCTGCGGTCCCCTTGCCCCATAAAACAATTGACAAGACCCAAGTGCCATCTCAAGCAATTCATGGCTCTTTGTTAATTTTAAATAAAAAAAAAATGAAAATAATGAATTCAGGACCATGGTTAAATATGTTGTCTGCACTTTAAAAGCAGCCGGCATTCTGATGTTTACTTTTCTCACCAAACTTAGCAAATGAAAACAGGATACAGGATGATTTATGTCTGTGTGTCCATTAGAGGGAAATATCAACCACTGCTTCGGAAACATTCGAAAAATTAAGAATGATTTAAGCCAAATAAACATCTGCTTCATTTGACAACTGGACCCCAGAGTTGTGTCTAAATCAGAACTCATTTGGATAGCAATGGCTATTATCCTTTGTATCATGCAACAAAACATGAATTTAGAAATTATTGTTATTCTGATTTTATGAATGACACCCACAATGTCATGTTCTGTTAAACAAGTACGGTGTACTACACTGATAATACATCAAATAATTATTAACTGTAAGATTTTTTGAAAACCAAAATCTAACTGAAAAAGTACTTCAATTGCAACCAGTGTAGGACTGGTATGCCAATGAAGCAGAGATTGTGATTTGAACCATAATTTCAGAGATAAATGCAGTACTGTTGCATTTCCTTCTGCATTTTTACAAAGATACACAAGTTTTGCCCTCAGTCCCAGAGCTCCAGATAAGATGCGTATCTGCATATATGATGCATTAAAATTTGTGGATACGCACCAGATTTATTTTATGTTCGTATCAATTACGCATATGCAAAGAGTTTTACGCTAAAATCAATTTCTCTATGCGTAAATAAGTTTACATTCTCTGAAAATCGATCTTCAATGGACTAATTTTTTAATTTATCTGCATAAATAAATAGCTGAATGGTTTCAATTAAACTCACTTCAGTGATAAATTTTACCAGTTATAATGGTAACCCAGTCTATGCAATTAATAAACAATGTCACTAAGTTGTTTGATATTTTCTGGAAAGGACATCAACTTTGGAAAGCTGAGTGTTCCGGCTGGATACCTGTAATACTCAGAGCTGTTTCAATATTTTAGGTGTATTGCTGGTTGAAAATCCTATTCAACAACATATTGAGGTTATTTTTTATATAATATGTGCTCACATGTCGGGTGTAAATCATAAATGACTGTCAAGCCATGACATTTTTTTTGTTGTAATTTGAAGAAAACATCTTTGAAAAAAAAACTTACGTTAGAAAAATTATCTCTAATATATACCTGGTTTTAGGTTGTTGGTATATTAAGATGAAATGTGGAAATCATGAAACTTTGTTTAAAAAGTCATGTTATTTTATTGTTTAAAATGTACAGACGATATACTCTGAGAAACTTTTTATTTTGAATGTCCTTCTTTGTTTTGTAAGGTATCGAGATGAGCATACGCGACTTTCTTTACCAGTTTAAACATAGGCCGGTCTAGGTTTCTATGTGGCCCTTTTCAGTCTTCCATGTGCCGTTTATTTTTCTTTAATGGATGTTAAAAGGTTATGGAAAAAAGAAATTAACATTTAGAAAATTATGTTCATTTTGAAAGCAAATTATGCTAAAAAATGATTACATAATTTTAGAAATTAAAGTAACAATTGAAAAGTTCATGGCCCTGTGGCCATGTTTATAAAAAGTTAATGTCACATACTGCATTAAATGACTTCCATATTGTCCAGTGTGTATGCTAAAACTCTATTTTTCTACTTATTCTGATTGCATTTTGGTCAGCTATGACATACATGCCAAGAACAAATAAGCAACAGAAAACTTTTGTGTACTAATAAGTCAATTTAATTATGCCACAGTACAATGGCTTGTTCCTATTTTTCTACAGCATTGGTATATCATTTATTTTTTAACATCTAAACTGTCATTTAACTATTCACCAATGGTCTGTAAGAAATCCAAAGATTGAGCAGTAAAATGACTGATATAAAATAAAAGGCAAAATGGAAAGTTCAATGTCCATTTTTTAACAGGAGTTTGCAATAACCTCTGTTACGCAGCCTCTTGTGTTAAATAAGCAGCTAAACATGTTGGTTTTATATTTACAGCCAAACTTGGTCTGTATTCAACAACCACATGCTCTAAGGGGCCATTATAGAACATCCCCACTGTATGCTGCAACTTAACACAGGTTTGGTTGTATATCATATGCACATAACTCATTACTATTCTGAAAAACTCAAGAATACTCATCCACTCTGACTTTGAAGAGTAGTTATTGATCAGCTTAAAAAATTATCTGGAGCTTTGCAGCCCTCAATACTGCCTTCAGTACCATAAACATTTTTTATTACTTTAGGAATGACATCCAAAATTTTGTACATGATTTAAATTTTTTAAAAGAATACCAGAAATAAAATAAATGGTCGTTCTTGCTGCTTTAAAATATTATATAACTGTTTACCTAACACCAGCTGACAGTGACACTTTTATTCCACTTACATTTTGTTTTATTGGCTCCATGGAAGGTATTTTTTCGACTAACTACAGAAGCTGTTTGATGATTGGGAGTGACATTTAATTTTACAGAGCATGCATGGACTGCAACAATATCTCCTTGCAGATAACTCATTTTGGGGGCCATAAAACATCTCTCACCATGATTACAATATCACAGTTGTAATTTTCTGGCACTCCACCCACCCCGCTGCCTTTAGGAAATAAGAGCCCCCATAAATAAGAATGTTATAATTACCGACCTCAGGTGTGTGGCATTTTTTTATTTTTTATATACACTCACAAATATGTAAGGTTTGTAGTAAACAAGTTTATATTTTGTTTGAAAACCTTACTGATAATCTTAATTTATAGTTTATTCAACTATAAACATTCCTCCGCCCATCGATCACTTCTTTTAAATATTGTTTTATCAATGAGGGTTTCTGATGAGACCCATGGTAGCAACACCTTCATAAAAACTGGTAGCTACACGTTCCAGGACAATTAATTAGTGCATAAATTGCTAATTCTTGTGAGTTGTAATTGAATTATTTAGCATCAAAAGTAATGAAAATGAATAAAAGTTTTATTTCATTATGTGTCAAGCCTGGTGTGCTCTGACAATAATTGATAGTTGATTATTAGCAATCACTAATATAATCATATACTCAATCAACTCACACAACCTGCAATATGCAACAGCTCAGACATGCAAACACCCAACAGTTTGCTGCAATGATTTGAAAGCCAAGGTTAACTGCAAAGATTTGAAAACCAAGGTTTACTGCAAATATCCAAAAGTCAAGGTTTGCTGCAAAGATTGCATTAGAGCATGTATTGGTCTTGCAGTTAGAGTGTACACTGGTCTTGTATTAGAGCATGTATTGGTCTTGCAGTTAGGGCATGTATTTGTGTTGCATTAGAGCATATTGGTCTTGCAGTAAGAGCATGTATTGGTCTTGCATTAGAGCATGCATTGGTCTTGCATTAGAGCATGTATTTATACTGGTCTTGCATGAGAGCATGTATAGGTCTTGTACTAGAGCATGTATTGGTATTGTTTTAGAGCATGTATTGGTCTTGTATTAGAGCATGTATTGGTCTTGCAGTTATAACATGCACTGGTCTGGCAGTTAAAAATTGTATTGGTTTTGTTTTCAGACCATGCAATAGTTTTGCAGTTAGAAAATGCATGAGTCTTGCAGATGGGGTATTCATATGTCTTACAATCAGAAAATACATAAATAGTGCAGTTAGAGCATACCGTGGTTTTGCAGTGATTTAGCATACATTGATATTGCAATTAGAGGATAATATGTTTCTTGCAGTTGTTATAACTATCATACTGGCTACCACTGTGGGGAAATAAATGATGCAGTGACAGGATTAATAGACAATGTTCAAATTAATGTCAATCTCTCTGGAGGAATAATCAGTTTCTCCAACTACAATATCTCCCTGTTCAACTTTGATTAATGTGTAAGACACTATCTGTAGTTATTTTGTCATCTACATATTTCTTGTCTAAAGTTAATATATTTTTAAATCTGATAATGTTAAGGAAACAAGTCTGCTCTATATCATTGGAAACATATGTTTTATTTTTAATATGTACAGAAAAACAGATCAGCTACAACTGACCATGTGGGACTGTACATGAGATTTTCATTATTTTTTGTATTTGGGTTAAGTATTCTGTAATTTTGAAATATCATTATTGAGGTTTATAATGGTCACATTCTTTTTCATTACTTTGGTGTCACAGTTAAAATTTTTTGCAGCTTCTTAAAATCTCATACATATAAGATCACTTATTTCAAAATTACAGTATATGCGATACTTAACGGTATCTTTTCTGCATAAATAATTTATCAACATGGAAAAACTAAGTCAGATTTACCTTTAGTCAACTGAATGTTGTGAGATGGAAATAGTTATAAACTTACTTATTGTAAACTCCCCAGATTTCACCACCATAAGAAACTTGTAAAGAAATAAATGAATGACAATTATTCCTACTGAAATCTAGATAATAATGATGAACCATCAATAATGGACTGACATATTCCTGAAACATTCTCTTGACATCTTGCAATTTCTTGCAACTTCAGTCCAGGTAGTTACCATACAGTTTAGGCTTGGCATTTATGCCAAACATGGAGTGTAGTCTATTACATTTACATACATGTATATGATGCACCATTTCTTTTTCAAATTTATGATACAAACAAGGGACCCATGGGCCTTAATAGTCACCTGAGTGGCATATTAGCCCTGACACTTCGGGTATCAACAGAACTCCCAAGGAATTTAACTGTTTTGACCCCATGCCCAAGGCCATAGAGAGGCGGAGGTACTCACTTAAACAAAGATATTAACTGTCATGTCAGCAACAACAAAATACACCAAAAACCATTCAAATAAATTATTTTAGTTTTGAGAAAGAACAGTTTTCGTCATTTTCTCTATATTGATTAAGTAAAGAGGCCCCACCCCCAGGGCCAAATGGTGAAACCCAGGGGCATGAAATTCATATTTTTGTGGAGGACTCATAGGCCTCAATGCTTACAACTTGTTTCTCATCACTTCCCATATTATGAAGAAGATTTTTAAATTTACAACGAAATCAGCTGTTTAGGTGCCACTCCCATACGTACAAAAATACATTACAATAGGGCTAACAGCTTTTGAGAAGAAGTCAAAAATGTGAATTGTTTACAGACATACAACAGGCAATCGCAAAAGGTCAATTCTCGGGTGACCTTAAAACAAGGAGATTAATTTAAATATGTTATAAAATAAAAAAATAAAATTCTATTTCCCCAATTTTCTTTACATATTATTTTAAATAATCTGTATATTTACTGGTAAATGACTCGACACTTCATATCTATTTTATTTGTTTACAACTGCCTTATTCTATATGTTATTTGTTAAACTGTAGGGGAAGGGCCCAATCTAATGTTGGAAGAACTTGTGGCCCAACCCCATTTTTGTATACATGTATATAAATAGAAATAAATATGTTTAATCAAAAAAAAAATGAACACTTAGGAAAGTGTCAATGATCAATATTATTATAAAATGGTGAAAATGTTGGAAATTTAAATTCGCACATCATTCAAGTTTGCCATGGTGCTAGTCTGCACACTGATGCAGAAATTTAACACTTGCAAATGGAAAACTATCAGCAGTTGCAAAAATTGTCTTCAAATTTGATTTCAACTGTGTGAGACTGTGCCATGTGAAATGGTGGCCATTTTTTCCACCGTCTGTCCTCAGAAGTATCTCGTGTTAATGTCAATGCACAAAGAATGCTACTGGTACTCCCAAAGGGGAATATAAATTACATTTTAGGCAAATGTTAGGGTCAAAAGAGAGTCAATAGTAAGTATTGTTCTAAAGTTTCCATTAAATGCATGATGGGTAATATTATTTTTTTTCATTCTTAATCACGAAAGTCAGTGAACAGATATGGGTATCATTTTGGTGCAAACCTATCTATTGTACATATATAAGGCCACAAGAACATAAACAAATCTGTTGTACATGAATAAAGACACAAGAACATAAACAAATCTGTTGTACACGAATAAGGATACAAGAAAATAAACCTATCTGTTGTACATGAATAAGGACACAAGAACATAAACCTATCTGTTGTACATGAAAGAGGACATAATAATGTAACCCTATCATTCTGTTGTACATGAATGAGGTCACAAGAACATAAACCTATCTGTTGTATATGAATCAGGACACAAGAACATAAACCTTTCTGTTGTACATGAATGAGGACACAAGAATGTAAACCATACATGTTGTACATGAATGAGGACATAAGAACATAAACCTATCTGTTGTACATGAATCAGGACACAATAATGTAAATCTATCAGTTGTACATGAATCAGGACACAAGAACCTAAACCTATCTGCTGTACATGAATGAGGACACAATAATGTAAACCTATCTGTTGTACATGAATAAAGACACAATAAGGTAAACCTATCTGTTGTACATGGATAAGGACACAAGAACATTAACCTATCTGTTGTACATGAATAAGGACACAAGAATATAAACCTAAGTGTTGTACATTAATGAGGACACAAGAACATAAACCTATCTGTTGTATATTAATGAGACACAAAAACATTAACCTATCTGTTGTACATTAATGAGGACACAATAATGTAAACCTATCTGTTGTGCATTCATAAGGACACAAGAACATAAACCTATCTGTTGTACATTAATAAGGACACATGAACGTAAACCTATCTGTTGTACATTAATGAGGACAAAATAATGTAAACCTATCTGTTGTTCATGAATGAGGACACAATAATGTTAACCTATCTGTTGTACATGAATGAGGACACAAGAATGTAAACCTATCTGTTGTACATGAATGAGGTCAAAAGAATGTAAACATATCTGTTGTACATGGATAAGGACACTAGAACATAAACCTATCTGTTGTACATGAATGAGTACACAGGAACATAAACCTAACTGTTGTACATGAATGATGACACACGAATGTAAACCTATCTGTTGTACATGAATGAGAACACAAGAATGTAAACCATACATGTTGTACATGAATGAGGACACAAGAATGTAAACCTATCTTTTGTACATGGATAAGGACACAAGAACATTAACCTATCTGTTGTACATGAATAAGGACACAAGAACATAAACCTATCTGTTGTACATTAATGAGACACAAGAACATTAACCTATCTGTTGTACATTAATGTGGACACAATAATGTAAACCTATCTGTTGTACATTAATAAGGACACAAGAACATAAACCTATCTGTTGTACATTAATAAGGACACATGAACATAAACCTATCTGTTGTACATTAATGAGGACAAAATAATGTAAACCTTTCTGTTGTTCATGAATGAGGACACAATAATGTTAACCTATCTGTTGTACATGAATGAGGACACAAGAATGTAAACCTATCTGTTGTACATAAATGAGGTCACAAGAATGTAAACATATCTGTTGTACATGAATAAGGACACTAGAACATAAACATATCTGATGTACATGAATGAGGTCACAAAAATGTAAACCTTTCTGTTGTTCATGAATGAGGACACAAGATTGTAATCCTATCTGTTGTACATGAATGAGGACACAAAAATGTTAACATATTTGTTGTACATGAAGGAGGACACAAAAATGTTAACCTATTTGTTGTACATGAATGAGGACACAATAATGTTAACCTATTTGTTGTACATAAATAAGGACACAAGAATGTTAACCTATTTGTTGTACATAAATGAGGACACAAAAATGTTAACCTATTTGTTGTACATGAATGAGGACACAAGAATGTTAACCTTTCTGTTGTACATAAAAAGGACACAAGAATGTTAACCTATCTAGGGTACATGAATAAGGACACAAGAACATAAACCTATCTTTTGTACACGAATGAGGACACAAGAACGTAAACTTATTTATTCTACATTAATGAGGACACAAGAACATAAACCTGTCTGTTGGACATGAATGAGGACACAAGAATGTAAACCTATCTGCTGTACATGAATGAGGACAGAAGGACATAAACCTATCTATTGTACATGAATGAGGACATAAGAACGTCCTCAATGAGGACACAAGAATGTCCTCGTAAAACATACATAAATCATGTCCAACTTTACATCTTTTGCAGTAGAGCGTAGGGTACAAAGTAAATAAAATTAGAGTCGTGTGCGTGACCTATAACTCTCTCAATAACATTTAGCTATTCCTGGTGAGGTGATGGGCTTGAGCCCAGATTGGTCCAAACTCTGTATGCGAGATGGTTTGCCTGTTATTTGCTGAGTGAATGTATCTGAAATCTACGGTTCCACAAATAAAACTGGTGGCTATATATACCGGTATGTATTAACCTGAATGCTGCTGGAAATGGCATAATAGGCTATTCATTCATTTGATAAAGTATTTCTCTGATTCAGCAACATATGCCCCTGCCGAAGATCAGACCTGCAACCTCTGATCCTGTATACCACTGGTATGAGTTTCTATGCTTTGTTTTTCAAGTAACTTCTTTTGAAAATGTTTGTTTCTGTAATGTTTAAATATTTTAATTATTTCTCCAACTCTCAAAAAATAAGTACATAAATATTTTCAAAGAAAAAAAAATGAAGTAAATTATTGTAGCAGGCAGACATTCTAAATATTAATATCACATTCATTACAGGTTTTGCGAATACAAATTTTAAACGCAGGAATCAAGCGTCAGAGAACTACTCATGGGTATTATAAATATTAGGAGAGATCTGTAAGCAATAATTCCTGTAGTAATTAGCGAGCACTGTAGCACTTTATATTTCACCAATAATGAGTATTATAAGAAGAATTCAAACAGCAAGGCATTAATATTTAAACTAAACGTCTCCACTCAATGTTTCAGAGACTGTATAACACTGACTTCATGACACCATCAATAGAAATGATGTATGCCTCTGGAACTATTGCTGATATAAGTCTCAATCCAAACCTCGAGGGTAGAGCTCCTCTCACTACTTTCAGTATATGAACGGGAGATGTTGATATTAGGGAGGTAAGCAAATATATTTATCATTTTTCCATTTTTTCGTTTCCTATAGAAAATGAATCACACAATATAGCTAACATAAGGACAATCTTGACAGAAGACATGGGACAATTCTTGACAGAGGTCATGGGACAATTCTTGCCAGAGGACATGGGACAATTCTTGACAGAAGACATGGGACAATTCTTGACAGAAGACATGGGACAGTTGTTGACAGAGGACATGGGACAATTGTTGACAGAGGACATGGGACAATTGTTGACAGAGGACATGGGTCAATTGTTGACAGAGGACATGGGACAATTCTTGACAGAAGACATGGGACAATTCTTGACAGAAGACATGGGACAATTCTTGACAGAGGACATGGGACAATTCTTGACAGAGGACATGGGACAATTCTTGACAGAAGACATGGGACAATTCTTGACAGAGGACATGGGACAATTCTTGACAGAGGACATGGGACAATTCTTGACAGAAGACATGGGACAATTCTTGACAGAGGACATGGGACAATTCTTGACAGAGGACATGGGACAATTCTTGACAGAGGACATGGGACAATTCATGACAGAAGACATGGGACAATTCTTGACAGAGGACATGGGACAATTCTTGACAGAAGACATGGGACAATTCTTGACAGAGGACATGGGTCAATTCTTGACAGAGGACATGGGACAATTGTTGACAGAGGACATGGGACAATTGTTGACAGAGGACATGGGACAATTCTTGACAGAGGACATGAACACAAACATAAAGCAACCCATGTCATTCCAGGTAAGAATAATATCAAGGATCAAACTGGATCTCTGCAGAGTAGTTACTGGCTGTCATGTCCATTTAATCATATTTTGTTATGCTGGTCATTTGGTACATAATCAACCCCTGTGTGGTTCCAGGGTGCTAAGTGATGGATGGCAATAAAAAATACCATTTAAGCTCATTAATGCATACCCTCAACACATGGAGTATTGGATAGAAATTTTCTGATACTCCGCAATTCTGCAGGTATCAAGATTACAGGTTAGTTTTGTATATTCAATTATTTGCATGATTTGTTTTTAATTTGTTTGCTATTTTTGTTTCTGTACATGGAATAAGCCTAGACTCTTCTTTATTCATTTATTTAATCTGATAATGATTATGATAACTTATACAGGAAGACTGAATTCAGTGATATGTAGTTTATATGTAAGATAAAGTATTTTGTGATTTATGTTCTAATCTGGCTGTATAATTTACCAAAATAATATTTAGCATCATCTTTAATATATTGATTCCCGCACAAAGTGCACCAAACATCAATAATAATAGAATGCGGTAACCAGTCAGTTTCTCAGTTCTGACCATATACTCAAGGTTACTAAGTCTTGACGTGGCATTTTTTAGTCACCATTTTAAATTTTACCCACCACCATCCTAATTCCTCATGGGCTCCTAGTTATTTTTATTATAGCTTAAGTTCACATATATTTTAGACAGATTAGAACTACCTTTTTTGTTGTTTTTATACTCATTACTTTGTATTCGGCAGTTTTGTATGCCAACATATGTTTTGAATCAACTTTTGATGTATATAGGAACTATATAATATAATTCCTGGCATTTTTTATTAAAATGCTAATTTCAACATACATTGTGTTTTGTTGTTACAGCTTTACCATATAAGTGGCCTCGGTCCATCCTATTCATTGTTTATTATTTATAAAATACAAAGTAACATAGATGTAACTAAACTGTAAATGTGTCCATAGGAATTAAGAACAAAAGGGGTCATAACTCCTGAAATTTTACTGACATTGACAAATATGAAAGTAGACCTGAATTTTATATTTATACAGCTGCTTCTCACAAAATATTAATTAAAAACAAAGAGCCTTTCAAAAGATATTGATCGGAAACCATAACTTTACAAAAAAATAAGTTGACAAGGGCCATAATTTGGCCAGTATTTTATAATTATACATCTGGGCACCAAATATTAAATAAAAACATTAACCCTTTCAGAAGTAATTAATAAAAACAACATTATTTTACCGAAAACGTTGACAAATGTGGAACTTTACCTGTAGTCTATAATCATACAGGCACACACGAAATATCAATTTAACACAAACACCCTCTCTGAAACCAATTTTTTATCTAGGAGCTGACCGACCAACCATTTTATGGACTGAGGCAATATTTAATGCTCCATCACCATTCTTCCAATGGGGACCAGGGGGGAATTTTGGTCTGAATTCACAAAACAAATAGTCAGATATGTCATTGGTTCAATCCCAGGTCTGACTAGATGGCCTTTAATCAACACTCAGAGCCAGAGCTTCTAAATGCACTGTTTATCAGTTTTTGGACCGATTTCTACTGTTCAAAACTGGTTTTCTTTTCAAAGTTTAATAAAATATCAGTCCAGTCAGAGCTGGTTTTTCCTAACTCAAAAGTGATTCATATAAGCTCTAAGTTTTTCAAGCTTTGATAAATAAAATAAAAACAATTATATAAAAGGGTAAATAACAGAAATAAGGTCTGATTAAAATAACAAATTTCCTACTTGCCGGTAAATTAAAGCTTTTTTTGTGTAATAAATTGTTTTATTTCATATTCTTTACATATACATGTATGTATTATATTTTTGTAGCCCAGAACAAATTCACAATATTATTTTAAATGTATTCAATACTATCATAGTAGTAAAAGGCCTGAAACTGAAATATTTTAACAAGTACAGAATAGTGACTAAGTATTGTCCATATGTTTCCATTCCAAGCCTCAACACATTTTTCCTTTGTGGATGTTTGAATGTGTGAGTGTTGGAGTCTTCTGTGTGGACATTTAAATGTATGAGTGTTGGAGTTTTCTGTGTGGATGTTTAAATGTGTGAGTGTTGGAGTCTTCTGTGTGGATGTTTGAATGTGTGAGTGTTGGAGTCTTCTGTGTGGATATTTTAATGTTTGAGTGTTAGAGTCTTCTGTGTGGATGTTTGAATGTGTGAGTGTTGGAGTCTTCTGTGTGGATGTTTTAATGTGTGAGTGTTGGAGTCTTCTGTGTTAATGTTTTAATGTTTGAGTGTTGGAGTCTTCACTATGGATGTTTTAATGTTTGAGTGTTGGAGTTTTCTGTGTGGATGTTTTAATGTGTGAGTGTTGGAGTCTTCTGTGTGGATGTTTGAATGTGTGAGTGTTGGAGTCTTCTGTGTGGATATTTTAATGTTTGAGTGTTAGAGTCTTCTGTGTGGATGTTTGAATGTGTGAGTGTTGGAGTCTTCTGTGTGGATGTTTTAATGTTTGAGTGTTGGAGTCTTCACTATGGATGTTTTAATGTTTGAGTGTTGACGTCTTCTGTGTGGATGTTTTAATGCTGAGTGTTGCAGTCTTCTGTGTGGATGTTTTAATGTTTGAGTGTTGGAGTCTTCTGTGTGGATGTTTTAATGTGTGAGTGTTGGAGTCTTCTGTGTGGATGTTTTAATGTTTGAGTGTTGGAGTCTTCTGTGTGGATGTTTTAATGTTTGAGTGTTGGAGCTTTAATGTTTGAGTGTTGGAGTCTTCACTATGGATGTTTTAATGTTTGAGTGTTGGATTCTTCTGTGTGGGTGTTTGAATGTGTTAGTGTTGGAGTCTTCTGTGTGGATGTTTTAATGTTTGAGTGTTGGAGTCTTCTGTGTGGATGTTTGAATGTGTGAGTGTTGGTGTCTTCTGTGTGAGGAAATATTTTTTATTTATCTTTTTTTAAAAATGGAGACTAAATAATATGGAAGGAAGAAAAAAAAAGAAAAGGATTTATAGAGAAGTGAGATACAGATACAGAGAGTATATTATATAGAGTGTATTTATATGTTTCCTGCACAATACTAGCATTAAATCAACATGTAATTGTACGTGGATTTCCTTCAACTTCTTTTTTCCCAATATATATATTTATATTATGTGTATTTGTATTTACCCCTGTGTTTGTGTTGTTTTGAAGTGAAGACAAAATCATTTGCAAGAATTGAGCTCCAGTGCAAAATTATTTTTAATTTCTTCAAGAGACACAACAACAGAACAGAAATCTAACATGTCATATATAAATTATTTTGGAATTTGATTTAAAGTTAAATTTAATGAAATGATATTTTTTTTAATTTCATTAATGATAATGCAGGTGTGTCTCAGCATAGAGACATTTAAATCATCGTAATAGTTAGAAAATACAGAGAGATTTCAAAATAACTGTCAATCAATAGGGTATAAAAAACCATTAATAAAGGTAGTGTGAACTTATATACAGAATCCAGTTCTACTGGTGGAGAATTTAGACAACATAATGAATCCAAGATTTTCATAAGCAAAAGTTCTCACATCATTTTTTTGAATTTATCTGTGCTCACACTTGTGACCTCAGAGGTGAAAGGTTTGGTGGTCTTGAGATGGACCTACAGACCTACGAGGGGTTAACGAGAAGTTTGTGTACAAATGTCATAAAATGAAAATGTTTGTCGGATTTATTTGAAGTTTTACATGTATTATGTTTGATCTAACTGCAAATTGTAAGCAAAATATGAAGAAATAAATATTCAAATAAATTAGTTACAAGTATTTCAAACATGTCATGTTCGCCATCCACTGCAGGTCATATTAATGTTACATTATCGCAATGTCATTTTTTTCATAAGTAATTTTCCTTAGCTCTTACTCGTTTCTCTGTGAGGACCGCAGCGTGGTCTAGTGGAAGAGCGTCCGCCTAGCATTTGGAAGGTCGTGGGTTCAATCCCCGGCTGGGTCATACCAAAGACTTTAAAAATGGTACTAGAAGCTTCCCCGCTTGACGCTCAGCATTTAGAGGAGAGTTCTAGGTCTGGTCGGCCCGGTGTCAGTTTAATGTGACTGGGTGGGGTATCATACCGTGTGTCTGTGGCATGATACTCCAGTGTGACAGTGCTTAGAATACTGTCTCAAGTAGACACTCACGATAAGACTGAAAAATTGTTGAAAGCGATGCTAAACACCATACAACAACTACAACAACATCATTTCTTTGTGTGTTCTCAAATGACTTGCATGTAATGTATCCTTGATTATCATTTGCACTGTACTATAACCTATACTTAGTTCACATTATTTTACATGAACTGTATTACAGCGATTCTTGATGAGGCATCAGTGGACCATGTTGACATGTCTTTTGTGCGATTTTGACAGAGGGCGACATTTTCAGCTGCGACATTAACCATGTATGCATACTGCTATGGATACCATAACATTATTACTGACATAGGAAATACACTAAAATACTGTATATAGATGACAAAATTAATACACCAATACTTAAGTTGTGCAAAATATAGTGATGCATAAACTTCTGGATAACCCCTTGTATGTGACCTTGAGATAGGAATTAAACCAATCTGTGACAGGGGACCCAGTCGGAAAAAAATCGGTAAAATATCAGTACAATGATTGATTGATTGAATATTTAGTGTCATTTTCATGACATCAAGAGCTAATAGATGATCAGTAAACCTAACCACTGTTTCCCCCCCCCTGGGATCTGGTAAGGTTAACCATGAGTACTCTGGCCCACCCCATCTCTGCAAGTAACTGATAACTTTCTTACTAGAGTCAGTGATGAGAGACAAATGATAATGAGATGCAATGTTAAATATCAATCATCACAGAGACTGTGGCCGGACGGAGATTCAAACTCAAGACCCCTGGATTGATAATCAGACGTTAACAACTGAGCTAATCGGACCCAGCAAATATTAGAACAAAAATCCAGTAAAATAACAAGCTGTCTGTAAATCTGAATAAAATGTGTTAACTGCTCACAGGATGGCACAACCACTGGGTAGTTTTTTTTCTACAAACAGGAAATCCTACCAATGTACTTTCAATTTGAAATTAAAAATTTATAGAAACCACTATTGATGCTTCAATTTCACCTTTCTGTCTTCATTGCAACATGTCCCTGACTTTTAAATGTTACATTAAACAGTGCAGAGGAAGGTCCATAAAATTAAAGACGAAACTAAAACAGATTTGGTATTTTGAATTTGTTTATAAATGTTTTATGTGATGTGTTTTTGGCTTTTGATTTTCCATTTCAGTTTAATTTTTATTTTGTAATCAATTTTCTTAAATGTTTGTGGGCGAAATTGCATCATTCCAGGAACAATTAGAAAAACTTGGAAAACTGAGTGCAACATTGTGTATCTTTGGTTTCAATGATGTCCGATTGTTTTTATAAAACAGAATATGTGAATATATGAGATGGCCTTCTTTAGTAATTCTTTAGCAGTAAATTTTCAGCCATGATAATAATAGTCAGTCATGCAAATGTTTTTATAAAGAAAATGGGAATATCAGTCCGCAATCCTGCTCCTTTAATGGGATTTTTTGTGTTAAACTACTGCAGAAAAATGAGTTAATCCACATTTTTTTAGTTCTTGTGTGTCCCAACTGTATACAGAGAGTTTAAGAGATTCATTACTGCTTTAGGCAATCTTTTAACAGAATATTTTGCCATGAGATTTTTTAGAAGAAAATGTGAATAGAGTAAAGAGTATAGGAGAATGATGCCATATGGTGTTAAGCGTCAGTTATTTTTCAGTTATATCACAATGTTATCTACTTGAGCATTGTAAGCGCTGCCACACTGGAGTATTGTACCAGAGACACATGGTATGATGGTTCCCATCCAGTCACATTATACTTACACTGGGCCAAGCAGACCTAGAATTGTCCTTTAAATGCCAAGCACCAAGAAAGGAAGCTTCTAGTACCATTGCAGGGTTGAAGTCATGACCTCTGTTACATGGAGAATAACTGGGGCCTTATATAGCAATTTTTCAGTTGTAATTTGGCTGTATATTCAAGAGTAATCAAGTTAATGGTTCTTACAATGTTGAAAGTCAATTATTTTTTAATTCAACACTACCAATACATTATAATCAAAATAATCATCACTACAGGAGAAATGCAATCAAAATACATCTTGACAGAGTAGCCACAAAGAGTTTAGGGATTTCCACAACAACAGGATTTCATTTGTATGATGTCACAATTTATTATCTATGTGGCTCTGTGAATGCTTTATATTTGTCAAGGGAGACATAAGGGCAGTTTTATCACCACAGTAAGTGATATATTACCTACAGGCAAGCCAATATTGCAAGTATACAAGTGATTTTCCTCTCCCAGAACCATCCATTACTTTCGCAGGACCTTAGGCACGTGATCACAGAGGATATATTTGATATGTGTTCCAATATATTGTTTAATTGACGTAGTGTATCATCCATGTGCTAATAAATGAGCGTCGTCTCTAGGCACAGCAGAAATCATCATTTAGGTTACGTTTGAACATTTTTGTCAGTTTATTATCAAAAACTATAATGTCTGCCCCCATCCATCTCCAACAAATTGGTAAAATACCTAAAACTTATTTTACATTTATCTGTTTTTCACAACGTTCAGAATGTCATCCTTGTGAAAATGCACAGTGAAATATTCTAGTGGTATGGTATCAGACCCAGTATTGGTGCCATAATCATTAGCGAGTTTTGACATCATGAAGCGAAGGGTAACATACAAGAGGTGTAAAATTTGCTGTATCATTCATGAACTTTAATTTAAGGATGCAGCACAATACTTTACATGTGCATCGACGCTAATTAAATTAAAAGAAAACAATCATGGTGATGTTAAAGGAGTGCTTTTTAAATATAAATATAAGGAATAAGACTTGTATATGTTTAGCATTAATGAGAATCAACTTACATGTAAAAAAACAAATTTTAGGTGAGATGTCTTCGGGTGCATTTTACATGTAAATATTGGTTTAATATGGATTATTTATTCTAAATAAAAACAAAATTTACATTTATTTATAATTATTCATTTATTTATCAAACAGCATGCCAGTACATATCAAAATATATTATTAAGCAGGGTACGACCTAACAGAATGAAATGGCTAACCCGCCACTTTTGTATTTTTAATATAATATTTTCGTCAAAATATTGAGTATCAAAATTTCTATACAACATAACAGACAATTATCTATTAATTTAACATACTATTGTCCTTTCTTATTCAAATTTCACTGAAATCACTTTGCTATACTTTGAGAAAATACATAAAACGTCCGGCACTTAGAATGTCGTGTGGCAGGTAACTGGGGTTAGCTGTTCCGTTTAGTATATTATATAATCATGTCTGTACTAATTATTAAATGAGGACACTGACCTCGTAGAAGAGGCACTTAATGAAATATAATTGTATATAATTCTTGTTCCTGATTACTGGGCCCAACATAGTTATCGAGATAAATACTGACAAATTGATTAAACAATTATCTATATGGATAATAATGTTTTCCAGGATCTGATGAGGTTCATGATTAACTCTGTACACACATATAGGACCATTAATTATCATTCCAAACATTGTGGAAAATTACATCCTTAACAAACACTTTAGAGATGTAATCATTTTTTTTTTACTTTCTACCGGTATCTGTTAGTACTAGTAGTTGAACAAACACGTGTTGATTTCAGCAGAATGTTACAGAGAGATCCGTCTAAAAATGCTTATCTGGTGAGCTTCCAATTAGAAACAAATTATTGAAAAAGAAACTGTGCTATACCATGTTGGTATCTTTTCAAAGATGAACTCAATTTTTTTCATGTAGGTATAAACATGATTGGCTTTATAGTATTTGCTGAAGATAACTCATGCAAAAAATAAATTCTATTGTCAAAGCTGGCCATGCCAAACATATAACAGTAAAATATGTTTGTACCTCAATCTTAAATAAAGGGAAAAACCAAATACAAAATCCTTGTTGGGCAAGTCTACAGCAAAAACAACTTCTTGATTTTGGTTAAGTTTTGTTCAAGACAGCCTTATAAGAGAAACTCCACTTCTTAACATGGACAGCATTCTATAGTGTAAGATATCACATGGACAGCATTCTATAGTGTAAGATATCACATGGACAGCATTCTATAGTGTAAGATATCACATGAAAGAAATATCATTGCAAGGTAATGAATGAAAGAATGAATATTTAGCATCATTTTTATGCCTTCAAAGGCTAATAGGTGATCAGTTAACCTAACCACTGTTTCCTGGGATCCCAGAAGGTTAACCAGTACTCGAGCACACCCCATCTCCACAAGTAACTGATAACTTTCCCACTTGAATCAGCAGTGAGAGACGAATGATAATGAGACACAATGTGGTATATCAATCATCATGGAGACTGTGACCGAGAGAGAATTTGAACTCACGACTCCTGGATTAATGGTTAGACACATTACCGACTGAGATAATCGGGCCTGGCTCATTGCAAGGTAAACAGAAGTTTTTAGAAATTCAAAACGAGTGCATGATGCCATGAGCTTTTACTTCCAGTACATTTTGCATGTTATAAATTATGTAAGAACTCATTATCAGACCTCTGATTATAATGGCTTCCCTCGTCTCTCTGAGTTCAACATCCCACTGATACCAATATCAGTCAAAGGAATAAAGACTTTAAACTTGAGAAACAAACCATTCTTCGTCATAACCGCATGTCACTAGTTTTGTATAGCAACAGTTTAATTCTGTTTTTTTTAAGTGATTTACAAAAAAAGTTGATCAGTTGATCTCGGTGTAACTTATCCACCTTTGAAAGAGATAATTAACAGTCGGGCGTATAAATATATACCCCGATATTAATGTTGGAGAAACAAGCTATAACCTCTCATATAAATAATCGCTGTTTAGCGTCAAAATGGGCAATTAACATTAACATCTACCAAAAATACCAAATTTCTTGATTAAACATCTTTAAATCTGCGGGATTGACTGATGTTTAGATCAAAATTATGATTTAAATCGTCTAAAAGCAGTTGTGCAACATGGTACAAACCAGATTGTCATCAATTTAATGGGTTATTCTTTGAAATATTAGGCTGTAAGTTGCTTGTAAGCATTATACTATAAGCAAAACATTAAATCTAAAATAACTAACTTAATTTGTATTTTGATGGGAAGTTCTGGCTTTGAAAACTAAAAAAAACCCAGCACATTCGAATATTACAGTCTGCCATTTAATCTGCAGACCAATTTGATGATCTTTTCAGAAGTCAACAAGGTGTATGTTTGAGAAGAAGAAATGTATGCAACATTCAAGTGCATTTATTATTCTGAGGTTACGTAGGGTGTAATGTTGTGTGTGATGGGGTAGGGCTCCTTTAATGACTGATGGAAATCAATTGCCATGGCTACAGAAGCATTTGTCCAACAGTTCATTAGGGTTAGGAAAGATTAAGTCATGATATTTTTAATAATGTTTAATAAAGGAAAACAAAACCATATTTTGTAGAGCTGATGTTCTTTTTTGTTCTATATAATCACCGTAATATGCGCTTGTTTAGTTTGCTGTCACTATTTGTATACTTGTTAAGATCTGTACTATCATCATGTATACCTGTTTGTCCACTTGTACAATCCGCAGTTTGTACACTTATCAAAATCATGTATTTGTTTATTGATAAAACACTGAAAGTTTCAGTTTTAACAATTCTGATTCGGTTGGTAGAAGACTTCCCCCCAAATATCTCTATACTATCTTTGTTATGTTTCTTTTCACAAACATGCACGTGCACTGAGAATAGCATGATAATGTTGACGCATTCTGTTCATCAAGGTGCATTGTTGTTACCATTAATAAACTTAATTAACAGAAAATTCCGAAACAAAATAATTCCATATTTTTTCTGACAGAAATTGTCATTCAAATCCAGCAGTGCAAACCGTAAAACAGTACTGAGAATTTTCAATCTTTTATTCTACATTTATGATTTATAAAAAAATAAAGCAGATTGGAAAACTCAATTGCTCTCTGAAATTACTTGAGTGAAAACTCTTGGGAGATTTCTACAGAAGGTGACAATGCCATCAAAAGAATTAAACCAATCTATTACTATTGATTTATAACATTATTTTTGGCTTGGAGATATTTTACCCACAATGGTATAATTCATATTTCCACATGATTTCCCCAATAATGACCTGGAAGAATAAAAAAGGAATTATGACAGAGTTTGCCTGAAACTCGAATAATCTGTCTTGATTTAGGAGTCAAACAGAAGGAAAGGTTAATTTTTCCCATTTTAGTATGAACTTGCGGGGTTCCAAGAACTACTGAGTTCAGATTTGGGTTTTGATCTGTTCTGCTGAGTTATAAGAACTGCCTTGAAAAGGAAAGATGAGTCTCTAAAGGAGATCTTCTGTTCCCCCCATCCCCATATTTTTTTTATTCTATTTTCTCAGCTTTTATAACAAATGACACTAACAAATGAAATCATTCATCAAATTCAAATTTCCATAAACATAATATCATAATATTTCATGGATCTTTTTGGAAAGAGATATCCATGTTTTTTTCACTGTAAACTGCAACCTATTTCTAATTGTATAACAGTTTTGCATTTTATTTTTTACATCATGAATGGTTTGTTTTTTTATCAAAATTTTATGTTTCGCAAATAAAAGAGGGCTTCATGCGAGATATATAAGTTTAACTGAATCTGTTAAGTTAATCTTATTTATTTTTCTTCGACTGTGAAACGAGTTCTTGCAACTTGGGTAAATCGAAGTCTTCCTGGGTAGAACCAGTACGAGCATAATGTGGAAAAAGTGTCTTGCATAAGAACATCACACATAGCCGTGGCGGAGGATCGAACCCATGACACTCTGATCATGGATTCAGTGCTCTACCACTGGACTACGTGCTCCACATAAATGTGTTATCCTCTGTAAATAAAAACATGGCTTTGACGTTTAAATATTTTTTTTCTCTTTTTTACATTTAATCATTGTTTGCTGTCCACATGAATGACATGACTTGTGGACAATGTAGACCATGATGGACATGCCAGCAATTTGTTCAGGGTCTACAATGTGACTCTGTCAGTAATATCTTGGGTGAACATGACAAAATGTCACCTACCTCGTAAGCGCCTGGTCCAGGCATATCGGACTTCTTATCTCGGAATCTCTGGTCCTTCGTCACTATCATGTTACCACGCCTGTCCTTTACTCGTGGCTCATAGGTGCCCGGACCTGCAAATATAAATAAAAAAATTTAATCTTTCATTTTTCAAGAATTTTCCAAATTCAGAACTTGTGACTACAATCCTAGCTGATCATGTGACTACAATCCTAGCTGATCATGTGACAACAATCCTAGCTGATCATGTGACCACAATCCTAGCTGATCATGTGACTACAATCCTAGCTGATCATGTGACTACAATCCTAGCTGATCATGTGATAATAATTCTAGTTGATCATGTGACTACAATCCTAACTGATCATGTGACTACAATCCTAGCTGATCATGTGACAACAATCCTAGCTGATCATGTGATAATAATTCTAGTTGATCATGTGACTACAATCCTAACTGATCAACTGATCATGTGACTACAATCCTAGCTGATCATGTGACTACAATCCTAGTTGATCATGTGACAACAATCCTAGCTGATCATGTGATAATAATTCTAGTTGATCATGTGACTACAATCCTAACTGATCAACTGATCATGTGACTACAATCCTAGCTGATCATGTGATAATAATTCTAGTTGATCATGTGACTACAATCCTAACTGATCATGTGACTACAATCCTAGCTGATCATGTAACTACAATCCTGCCATTATGGCAATCAACTCTGTTAAATCATTGCAGTAATATGAACATTTCTGAAACAATTTAAACTTCAAAAAGTGTGTGGTCCAGCGGTAGATGTTGTTATATGGTATTTAGTGTCACTTTCAACAATTTTTCAGACATATCGTGACAGTTCTACTTAAGACAGTGTTCTAAGCACTGCAACACTGAAGCATCATACACAGACACATTGTAAGATACCTTGACCAGTCACATTATATACACTGGGTCAACAAGACCTGGATCTATCCCCTAAATACTGACCACCAAGTGGGGAAACTTCCAGAACCATTTTTCAAGTTATATTAACAATTTTTTTTATGATTCAATATTTTTTTTTTTAACCAATTTGTTGAGACTAAAATTAATTGTCCCATTCAAATGATAAATTGAAAGACATTTTTCTCCTCCACCAATGAATTTATTAAAAATATACACTTATAAATTGTTTTAGACATAATCTGTATATAAAAACATTACATGTACTGTACTATTTATAACCCTGTAATAGTGTACATTCCGAGATGGAAAAGGCAATAAAACAAATTTTACAAATTCTTTCTAACATTGACTGGAGACACAGTACAAAAATACCAACACAGCATCAAGCAATCAATCAAATTTTTTAATTTTAATTAAGAGAATCTGTCTTTTAATGGCTACAAAAATCGGATGATCATTCAAATCATACAAGTTTTCTGAAATCTACAAACAGGAAAGATAAATTGCCCCATAAAATGTATTTCCCATGTGAAATCACTCAAACCAAAATTAAAATATAAATTTTACATCAATTTCATAATTTTAATGGCTCGAGTAACATAGATAATCTGAGATAAAGATAAAAGAAAATTAACACAGCTACAGCTTTTAAATGTAGTCTAAACACAAAGTGACATTTCAGAATTATGACATTTTGAGAAATTTTACCACAAGCAATGTAGTCACAATTATAGCAGTCATGTTTATGAAATTTGAACATTTTGTTTTATATGTTTTTAATAAATTACATGGTCTTAATAAATTTATATGTTTATTTTTAGTGTTTGAATGAGGCCTCCTCCAATGTGAGTATTATTATCATGGTAACATGAATTATATTTTAAGTTAGTATGAGTACATCGAAAATACTCGCTTTGGTCATGACCTTTTTTGTAAAAATGTTTTTGTTAAAATTAATGATAATAGATTAAGCTAGGTATTAACTTCCCATACTTTATTAAGTATTGTATAATAGTTTTAATAAGTATATCATAATTTACTCGTGTATCTATACTCGTCTTGTCCAAAATATTAAACCACGAAAATTATTATGTTACTTTACTGTTACATAATCATGGAACAATAAAAACACACACCTTTTTTAACTTAGGACACAAATTGTAAAAAAGAAATCAAAGAAATACATGGGAATATTATAATGTTTTTACATTACCAAAATTAATTTTCTTTATAAATAGATGGACTGAGTCTAAAAATAAAGTTTAGCTAATTCTGAAGTTTTAAATATACATGTATTAAAATTTATGTCAAAAATATGTCAGTCAGTTTAATTTATACATCTTAAGAATATAAAAATTGCATGCAGCCAAGTTTATTTGTTGGTATGAGTTTTTTCATCTTTTTCATTTATTTAATGCTGGCCAGCCCAGGTGAGTTAAACAGTGTTCCTTAGATCGTCTGGGCAGTCAACCAATACTAGATGCTGAGAATCTAACCATTTCAGTTGGAAAACACAACTAAGTATGAAGAAACCAAGATTTCTGGAGATTCCTGGAAATGTTTTAATAGTAAGAATGCACAGAATGTCAGAGTGATAGCTGATACAGTGTACAGACAATGGCAAACAAGTTGTTTAACTAATTGTTGCTGATACAATCAGCTCATATCGGGGTTGCTTAATTGTCTTCTACATGCTTGTTGCTTCCAATAATGTGAGGTGAGCAGAGATAACCTTATCAGCAGCAGTCATGTCAACTTCACTTCGTGAAATTTTTGCACTCTGATGGAGAATTCTTCCTGCATCTCCACCAGGTTAATCTTGAGACCTTCATAGAGGCGCACCAAAATTACAAATTGGTACAGTATTACAGTCACTTACTAGATGCAATTTAGCACCAAGAATGCAACACAGGGCAGATATATAATATAGGAATAACCAAATCTTAAACTTAAAATAAACTTTTGGAACAAATCATCTAATTATAACTGATGTAAAATCTTACTGTTTCATTAAAATATACAGTATACTAATCTATGTTGGTGTTACCAGGATCCATGGAATTGGTTGCCGGGATCCACAGAATGAAATCGCAATATACGGGTACTGCGTTATAAATATCCCGAGGTGCACAGTACTACATTATTTTCGAAATACATTATCGGTTGAAGTACAATAAACAAACACATGACAGTATGTGATAAATATGACAGACCATTGTTTGTCGACATAAATCGTTTATAAGCAATGATGTTTATAACAATAGAAAGTTGTTATAATGTCAGTCTGAAATATCACGGTGTTATTGATGCACAAATATATGGTCACAGTTTGGTAAAACGTTACAAGCTCGCAACCACTTAGCGATTAAGTTGAGATTTTCAATCAATTATTATACTGCAAGTTTTTAATAAATTGGTTAAAAATATCAATTTTGAATTTAAGAGCCACAGAAAAAACATGTTATAATGAGTTTCACGTTATATTGAATGGCGTTATAACAGGACCCAAGTGTAGTGCGCATAAAGAAGTTTATTTCTAGAGGTGAAGGTCATCAAGTAGTCCATATATGATATATAATTTTAGAATATGGATTCTGCTTCACTACTCTGATCAAAATTTGTATGCTAGTTATAAATGATAGTTAGATGCTTCATCTTAATTCTAAAATTATCTTTATTGTTAAGACATTCATTATGATTCTTGGCAATGTAGCTCGAGTTTGAGCATTCCAAAATTTCAATTTTTGCTTTTCATTATTTATACACAGTTGGTGGAATTTTAAAGTTGTAAGATGAACCTACTTCCAAGACACCATTCATTACCACAGTATATAAGAATCACTTATTTACTGGATACGTCAAACAGTTAAGACACCTCCCTTAGCCAGCCTCCCGAAACTGTGAGCGAGTGATTAATACCATGTACAAGTATAATGCAGACCTTGTAAGTAATTATCTGTCTCACCAGTGTCTACATCATTGTGACTCTCAGTCCACACACTATCCTTAACACACATTAAAGGGAATATATCAGGATTTTTCAAAACATTTTAAACTAACTCAAAAAATTTATTTCCAATATAGCATCCCTATATAATAATTATACTTACTGATCCTGCATTGCCAAAAGGATATCTATTCAAACATGCCAAACTATAATATTGAAAAGGGACTTCCTAACTTGGGCTACATGCCTAGGTTAGACTACAATAGATTTCCTGCTTAAAATTGAAACATTTTGTGACGTATTAAATGAGTCATGCAATAACATTTTGATTTCAATATGATCCTTTATACAGATTTACGTGTAACACAATTTATTTCATCTTAGAAAGTGTTGGAATGATGAAATAAAGGTATTTAAGTGCTGTCTATTTTTAGAAAGGGGATTTCGTTTCAAGTTTGGCATTCCAATATAAATATCGATTATGTTACGTTTTGGTGAATTTGACATACCAAACCATTTGGATTTTATCTATTAATGATTACGAGATGCTCTTTATCTATTTTTAGAATTCTTTTATATTTTGAGACATTTAAAGCACTTTTTTCCTGATATAATCCCTTTAATCATTATAACTGAAGTTCCGAAAACAAAGATGATGGAAGAAATCTTCTATAAAAACAACAACAACACCCAAGTTAACGGTAGAGAATTTGGAGCCCCATCTTCACATGTATGATATTTACGAGGCTGCACATTGGTTCTTCAGACAAAACGCTTTATTTATGCTAATTGAAAACTTTATTATCTAGAACATCGCCATAAAGACGGTGTTAAATGATCCCTAAATTCATGACAGCCAAACTTCTGTTTGCAATTTTCTTCAAGTGCATTAACTTAGTAAAAAGACCTCCGCTATAATCCTTGTTAATTTGCTTTTAAGAATTTTAAAACATTAATAATGATTACAAATCTAACCGTATCCTAGTAATGCACCCCAGATTTGAAAACAGAATTTAAAAGTTATCAATAGCAGACAGGAAGATTCAATTTGACTGGGTAGCCACATCCGAATCATGATAAATAATTATAATAAATAATTATCACTCCAATTTGCCTAAAAGTCTACTGGTAGATCATAATGGATGGGAGAAAGATGTAACTGCTGCACAGAGATGCAAACATTGCGTTAATTACGCCTTTCTATTGATTGCTTAGCCAATTAATGACACTTATACTATAACGGCATCACAGACGAAATTATACAAATGATGGCAGAAGTGCAAGAATTCCACATGGAACTGCAGCTAACAACGATAATTGATAATGTTGTGTATTCTACAGGAGATTTGCATGTTTTTCCTGGAAATATGAATTTATGGTCCCACCAGCTGTGTGCAAACATGCAAGCCATTGTAACACAATAACAACATCAGGTTATGCAGATTTTTTATTTTTTCTGTCATGTAATAAAGGCGAGTCAGTCGCAATGGGGCACAAGAGAGACGTCACTTAACTTTTTAACTCAACAAAAACAATTCACTGTGAAAATGATGAGGCAGGAGAGAAACACATATAAACTTGTAAGAGAAAAAATGTAAGAGATAGTTCATACCATGACACATAAAAAATTCTTACAGAAGAGGTAGAGAACAAAAGACAAATAAATAAGACATTTGAACAATAAGCATCTTTTTTATGCAATCAAGAGCTACCTGACAATCAGTTAGCCTGACCACTCTTTCCTGCTATCATGGAAGGTTAACTAGTACTCAAGTACACCCATCTCCACAGGTAACTGATAACTTTCCCACCTGAATCAGCAGTGAGAAGCGAATAAGAATGAGACACAATATTGTACATCAATCATCATGGAGACTGTAACCAGGAAGAGATTCAAACTCACGATCTCTCGACTGATAGTTAGATGAGCTTCCGATTGAGCCAACTGGACCTGGCAAATAAATACCAGTAAAGAAAAGCTTGGCAATAGAGGACTGGTCCTTACACTCAAGAAAACTAATTTTCTGGGAGAGATAGAAGAGACAGGGAACAGACCAAGGTTAAAATAATTGTCCATGCTCTACTCAAAAGTTGTCCTCCAACACAATTTCCAGGATTCATAAAAAAACACAAATGTTTGACCACTTTACAAAATTTGAACTAAAAAACTACATATTAAAACCATTCAAATATTGAACATATCTTGTTAGTAAATGCACGTGAAAATGACATTCAATGATAAAAATAAAAGATAAACGTACATACATATTTAGTTTTTTATACAATAAATAACACAGAAAGGCTTGAAAAATACAATTGATCCACCAAACCAAAAAAAAAAAAAAAAAATAAAAAAAAATCCTTGTACATTATAGAACAGTTAAGTATGGGGTAAATACCACAAACAGTAAGGTTAAGAACCAGTCTGACAATGTCAAGTGGACCAGGAGTCTGGGAACCCTTCTATTAATGGATGGTACTCGTACACCACTATCGAAAAAAATTACGAAAATTAGAAAAATGAAGAATGTATTCTCTTGTTGCTGGTTTCAGTAGTCACAATAAAGTCTTTACCATAAATCATCGTGTAGTCACTCAGGATTGAGGAGAGCCGTAACATAAACCTTCGTTAACAATTTGGACAAACAACAATTTGTAAATTATTTCTCAGGTATTGTAAATCATGCCCCACTTTACTGTGTCATATTTTATTATAGCTTGATTGTACATACGAGACTTTTATGATTTTGATACATTTTTGCAGAGTTTTATTGTTGGTTATGAGTTATCGCTGAAGCTTGACCCTTGTCATGTTTTATTGCAGTGGTAAACATCTTCATTGTAATGGTCAGGTAGACTTGTTATTACTGTCACAACGATATTTACACAGGCTGTCCAATAATAATAATTTATAATGTATTCCAACTGGCAGACTCCTCTCTCTCTCTCTCTCTCTCTCTCTCTCTCTCTCTCTCTCTCTCTCAGAGAGATTGTAAAGAAAGATATCAAAACTTATACTATGATCCACTCAAGTCTGCTGCCTGGACCAGTACTGAGTGCTGTTTTTTGAGAGGCATCGAGTTGAGCTTCCCTATAAATCTTCCTATTTTACTCCTCCATTCAAAAGTGAGACAAATAAACATCATACAAACACACCATGCATGTAACAACAAAAATGAAACGATAATCTTCTTTTAACAAAACCACAAGTTATAATTGTGTTTTAGCCTTGTCACACTCTCGTCTCTTCCTGCACCGAATCCATTTATGCATATTGTCCCATAAATTCATCAATCATTGCCATTTGGAGAGAAAAAACTCTCTCTTAAATATTACATTTTTAGTAATTTAAATGTCCCCCCCTACCAAAGTGTTATAATGACAAGATGGCATTTTAGTTGACTCATCTGAACTTTAGAGTAATTTTATGAAGAAATCTCCGGTTAGTGCAGCATGAATATGGAGTAAACTGGAGACAACAATTATTCTATCAGCACAATCTAATCCTGATAAATGCACCCAGCTGCAGTCATCTTGGGAGCTGCAACAGTTTCTTATTGCAAAAATAGTTCAAGTTGACATTCCATTTAGCCACTTTGAGAGTCTCTTATTACATAACTCTGCTTTCAATTTGCCTCATTTTCTTGTAACAATTCAATGTACATTAAGTGGTAGGGTGGGGAGGCCCACTAATCAGCTCTCCTTAGGAGATCATAAAATTGTGAGTATTATCTGTTATGACTGCTTTATTGTGCCATTACTATAAATTCTTGTTGCTGAAATGCCTGCACTTTCTTTCACTCATATATGTAATGTGCAACAATCTCTAAGAGAAAATAGACATAATTCACATCTATTTGAACAGATACTGATTGTTTCTTGTAAAACAGGGTTGGTGAAACAGTTATTGTTATCTATTAAAGTAATCAAAAGTTTGTTTTGTGAACACTTTCCACAGCCTTATCTCATTTTACCATTGAGATAGTAACTGGAATAACAATTAATATTCACCTCCACTTGTTTAATGTCTACTAGTTAAGGGTGTCCATAAGAATTGACTGACTGAGTGCCAAATAATATAGATCATTAATTTGTTGCTTGAAACTGAACTGTTTATACTGTGTTTGCAAGCTGCATCATTGACAGATTATTAAACCATTACAAAAGTCATCCTGAATAGGTTACTTCCCTTGGATATAATAGCCAATGATTAATTTTTTTTTCTTCTATATTTCAGTTATTTCATGGACTGTGGGATATTCAATCCTTGGTTATATCATTTGAAGTGTTTAAAATGGTACAGGTCATAGAATTATTTATGCAATCAGGGATCTATAGATTAATCTACAATAGTCTACCATCACCAGTTTTGCCTCCCAACTTGGTTCTGAATGATAAAAACTTGACTTACATTTGGGGATGCCAATACACATATAAATATTTATACCAATATGACAGTTGTCATGTTAGTCTGGTACTGTATTGCAGTCTTACCTACAACTAAAAGCTGAACTTTATCTGACTGGTAGTCCATTTCACAATTATGAAATAGGACACCCTGTCCTTTCTACAATATGCATACACTTCATACATCCATTATGAATGATCAGTATCAAATTGTTAAGTCTATAATGGATGTTTTCATCAATTATGGTGTATATTAAAAGGCCATTACTGAGCCAGGGACTCCCAATTGTACCAGCAATCAGGCTTGCTAGGGTTGACTTAAGGTGACTTGAGGTGACTTAAGGTGACTTGAGGTGACTTAAGGTGACTTGGGGTGACTTAAGGTGACTTGAGGTGACTTAAGGTGTCTTGGGGTGACTTAAGAGGCAATAAAGGTGACATCAGGACACATCTGCCACCTATGATAATTTATATAAGGCATTTGAAAGCATTGATAATGTGTAAATTAAATAAATTGGCAATCTGTAAAAAATTCAGACATTAATGGAAAAAACACACACTATTTCAAAATGTGACCAGTATTTTAAAATCAACACCGCCCTAAGTCAGAGAAGGGCAATCAATAGTTTCTTTCACAATTGGACATTAAACCTATGATGCAGAAATTTATCAAAGCTGTGTTATACTATGGTCATGATCTGCTCTTTCAGCAAGCTTGGATCTACTTTTTTTCAGAAAGTTTGGATCTTCTTTTTCAGCAAGATTGGATCTACTTTTTCAGTTAATTTGGTTCCACTTCAATAAACTGAAAATGTGCCATCAAACTATGGAATGATAAGTATCATTTGGACATGCCTAAATTACATATTTAAGCTTTATATTCATAACAACTGTTTTAAGACACCACAATGGTTCTACATTTGCAGCAGGTTCTACTTTTTCAGCAAACCATGTACTTCATTTTTTTTATAGAACTTTTCCTCAGAAATGAAATAAGGAAATAAAAATGACACAGAGAGCACACATAATCTGTTATAATTTATCAACAGCATGCAAAGAAGTTAAATATCTTTGATAGGAGCACATCTCCAATTTCTGAGCATATCCCCTGACATTAACACCGCACCATGTAGAGGATGTTGTGGGGCTGTATCATTCATCAATATTGCAGAAAAATAATTTTTATCGCAATAATTGATATATCTCACCAATCTTTTGAAGTAATAATTTGATAAATCATAATTAAATTGCAAAAATCTGTGTTCTGGATTCGTTGGTATCAGATAATCATTATTTGAGATCTTCCACAGAACTTGTAGCATCCCTCGAGATCAGTAGGAGATCTGATCGGGCAGAGAGATTACTCTAAGAAAAGAGCAACTTTTCCGTGAGGTACCTGTATAAAGACATAATTAACTAAGACATATGTAACACAAGTTTTTGTTTTCCTGTCTTTTTTATTAACATTAATTGGTTTAGATGTACACTAAAGGCATCAAAACTATTAATAATTCCAATATATACAACAGATAACAGAATCATTAACTATCCAAATGTATGCAACTGACAATATATCCATTAACAATGCTGATCAAATGTATGCAACTGACAATAATATACCCATTAACAATTGCTGATCAAATGTATGTAACTGACAATAATATATCCATTAACAATTGCTGATCAAATGTATGCAACTGACAATAATATATCCATTAACAATGCTGATCAAATGTATACAACTGACAATAATATATCCATTAACAATTGCTGATCAAATGTATGCAACTGACAATAATATATCCATTAACAATTGCTGATCAAATTTCATGGGCATGATTCTTGGTTAACTCGCCAGTCAGGTCATACAAAACAAATTAAACTGACTCTAAACACTTTCTTGTTGGAGTCCATATTTATGGACAGTTCTTCAACAGGTCAGCTTGATGTCAGTATAATGTGGCTTGGGTCAGTTATGTATGGCAATCGTACTTCAGTATGGCAACTTAAATATAATAACCCAACTACAATGTAATGATGAAAGAGCTGATGAAAACAACTTGAAACAATACAAGGTTACTACCTAATTAACCATTATATCATCCACCTTTCTTCTTACTTAAAAAAATATCATAAAATTCTACAGTAGCAAAATTACAGTTTCAAATGTTTTAATTTAGGACATCCTTAAAAAAATAATTGTTTGCTGTGCTCCGACCCAGTATTTTTCATGTAGCTGACTGTTTTTGCCAACTTTTGATTTTGCAACGTCATTTTAAACAAAAATGGACAGAGATCATAAATGTTTTTTTTATAATTTTGAAAGTCAATACAAAAGTTTGGGTAGCAGCAATTTTGAGTGAACAGGTAGGAGCATGACAAATAATTTATTTTTAAGGATGGCCTTAATGTAACGGGTACAGCAATATGCCAATATATTAGACAGTTCTTTGTGGCAAGCAATTTGATGAAGATGTACGCTCCTCCTGATACATGTTCTTGACAACAGTAAACCTAGATAACTACTACCTATGTACCTCAATGCGTTTTTTTTGTTTTTCTTAAAATTGATATTATCCGGGTAAGAAAACGTAGTAGATGGTTGAAGAAGAATATCAGTTATCACATAATAATGTTTTGCTTGCGATACATTTGCACAGAGTTAAGTAAGAGATAACAAACCTTAACTTCATATACAGAAAGTTTATTCCAATTTTTGGGACGTTGTAACATCCAATACAAAAAAATATAAACTCTTGGGATGCTTCCAGTTTGAGGCATACAATATTAACGTCTTCTGATGTACAATTACTTGGTACATATGCTCAAAGCTACTTGGATAGCTACTGTATCCGGTGGATAATATATCCAATACAATATGTAACCAAGTCAGGACAGTATATTAATATATGGATTGTACTTATCGAGATTCTTTCTCTCTTGCAAGGAAAAACCCTGACAAACATTGTCTCCTGGAAACTCAATTATGGACTTTTATGACATAATTGATGTCATTCACAACAATGGCAATAAAAAATTGAAGCATTTATTTCACAAGGAATGTGTAAGCCTCATAAAATGTTGGCACTGAGGGGACCAGTATAGTGAGTAGATAGCAACATAATGGTGATTAAATGTGCTGCAATGGAACCCTGGGACGGTAGATGTAGCCGAAGATTATCCTCTCATTTTCCAATCCATCAAGATTAATAATTCCTCAATCGTTCCTCTATACATACCTATCTAACAGCATAACTTCTACTTCCTTTTGGCTAATTCTATCAAATTCAGCTAGAATGACATATCAGCTTTTATAAACTGATTTATTCACCAATTAACAGAAAATTAGCTATAAATAAAAGATAACGTGTAAGAATAGATTTTTCATCATCTGCTTTGGGGCACTATAAAAGCCAGTTTGTGCCTTCATATTTATACAGTAGACATAGTTCTTTGACAAACTTAAAGATAAGCCCCGTGATTAATAAAATGCTTATCATGTGTAAAAATGCTTCAGTAAAGGCTGTCACTTCTCATCAATGAGATGAATTGGAAAAAATGTGTAAGACGAAACTTGAATTCATGCAGTAATCAACTAGATATATTCCAATATTGTAACTAATGCATCTTGACAACAGTTTTTCTGTCCTTAATTTCTTACATTCCTAAAACTCCATTTCTTTGTGTGTTGCAAGCATGTAAACATGCTTTGTAAAGAAGGACAAGAAAGATACTAAAATAAGACAAAATATTTTAATACATATCATTATTTTTGGAAATAAATTAATATATAAATGTAAGAAATGGTTTATTGAAAGTGCAATTACTGGACAAGATTGGTGATTGTCTGTGAGGAAAGGGGTGGGGGTGTTAGTTCTATCATCCATTAAGGCCAATCTACTTAGTCAAGGTTCTACCCAGTATCCAAAAACACTACCCAACAATTTTTTTTTTTTTAATGAGTTTTAATGCCATTTTCAACACATTTCAGGTTATATATGGCATATCCAGTTTTACTGGTGGAGGAAGAACTCAAACTAAGTAGAACCACCTTCCTTACACAAGTAACTGGAAACTTTCTTACATAAAGTTTTTGGAGCGAGTGGACTCAAACATACTATGTTAGCGGTGAGAGGTAAGTGATTTTGAGACCACTTAGACCACTCAGCCACGGAGGACACTTCCTACTACCCAACAAGCATGATTTGCTGTATATGTAAAATTTTAATAATTTTACAGGTGATGGAAAATAAGTACCGGTATGTTAAATACCTTTAATCAATATATTTTTATTTGTACACGATAATTACATACCAGAAATATCAATTCTCTTATCCATGGTCAAAACCTTCATGAAAGAAATATTTATAAAATTATAATTTAATTATGCATTATGATTTTTTTTACATCTTAATTAAGAACCATTTTTTACTGAAGAGGACCTTGCCAACTACTAAATACTTTTTTTGTTATCCAACCATGCATTCCATATAATATTTGACAAAAAAGATTAAACTTGATATCCCATAAAAATATAAAAAAATTAAACATCGAAGTACAAAGTATCTAATCACAACTACACATCTCAGTGATGTCACTTGTCATTTAAGGCCTGTTCTTAAAACCAGTACACACAATGATTATCCAAATAATTTGAGGTCACAACATTTGTAAATCATTATAATTATTATCAATTACACAAAATCATACCATCATTTCAACTTTTTCTTGTACAGGTAAAGGTAAATGATATTAAAAGAAAATGATAAGTTTAATTCAGTAGCAACGTTTTCCCTAATAATTGATTTCTAAGACAATAAAAAAGACCAAAATGATTAACATACAACTTTACATCCTTCCTTCCTGTGCCAAGACAAAGCGTAGGTAACTAATTTTTGTCTTAACAATTATTCAAACCAGATTTATACTTATTAGTTTACTGTCAAAGGAAACACTTCTAAACATTGTTTAGGTCTCTGGTATAAAAAAGTAATATACCTTGACAATAACAGGAATCCTTTGCACTAAAATACGAGCAACTTTTATTTTTTGGCAGAGAAAGTTGAACAAATGAATTTTTAGTTAACACAAAGGAGGTGGGGGGTGTAAGTGATACCTACTTACAGCTAGTACATGAAGTAATCAGCGAAACTGGTGCTGGAAGTGAAGCGGAGTATAACCACATTGCCTGTCTCCCTTCGCAAATAACTACAATCAAACCTGCCTTAAGCAGCCAGTTAAGGGAAGGATCAAAAGTGGCCTTTTAAGACAGGTGATTGCTTAATACAGGTTTATTTTACTCTGAAAGCATAGATATGGGAAATAGCAAATGTAGCTGTTTAAGACAAGTGGATGCTTAATAGAGGTGACCACTTACACAGGTTTGACTGTAGCTCTCTTTATCACACAATATATATCTTTGGACTGAGCCAGCTAGGTGACCCGAGAGCTGGGAGACAGTTAAATATTGTTTACAAATAATATTCGATTCTCTCAATTAGATTTTTTATAAAAGTAAGTCCACAAGCTATCAAGTTACTAGAGAGACACATTAATACAAACTGTATTTACAAAACATTGCAACCCATTTGTTTTTCTTTTGACACTGAATTGTGAATTTCATCTAATGGCCCTGAAGTGTATTAACTCGCATGAATCACGTGTAACATAGGCTCGCCTCTATGACAAATATGTGTATCTGATCGAACCAACCAGAGTAATCATAAAAGCAGATTTTTCATCAAAAACCAATTTCAAATTATTTGTTATATGGAGATTTCAATATGGAGGTTGCAAGTTATCATTTATATCTATCTGTTTCAGCACAGCAAATATTGCCCCAGTCAATTGGGTAGATAATAATAGTTATCTTTTCATTCCTTCTAAACTAAATTCCTGTTTTCAATATTGAAATTCTGACAATGCAATTGATTGAGGGAAGTTTATTGTCTCCTATCTTTTAATAAAATAATTAAAGAAACACAATGTTTCCCAGGCGACCATATAAGATATCCTTTATATTCTCACAATTACCAGATAAACTTTTATCCTTAACTAGCTGGTAGTTTTTGTAATACAGTCAAACCTGTCTTAAGCAGCCAGTCAATGGAAGGAGCAAAAATGGCCTTTATAGAAAGGTTGTTGCTTAATACAGATTATTATGCTCTGAAATTGGAAATAGCCAATGTGAATGCTTCAAATAAGTGACAGCTTAACAGAGGTGACAACTTTCACAGGTTTGCCTATATTCTTCCATTCATCTTTTTTTGAACATTTCATTATGATTAAGAGGGGAGTTGACAAGAGTTTACTGCCTGAGAGACAATGTAGATTATATTAAATTTTTTATCTACTTTCCTGGCCTTCTTCCATGCATTTGTAACAACCAATACCTCTCTTAAATATGAATAAAACGGATTTTAAATCTAAATTTACTAATCAGTAATTTAATATGCAAATTACTCTTCTCCGACAAAAATTATCATTAAATTTCCATTTAATTTTACATACTCGGATGATTCCGTCATCCTTCCGTATCATACAAAAATCTTGTTACGGGATTCAAACTCAGAGCGCCCGAGTGACAATCCACAGATATATGCTATATAGGAATATATCAAGATCGGCAATTTGATTATGAATTGAAACTTAATGCATCTCAGCTGTGTTTAATTGATGATGCCCACAAATTTCTACTTAATCATTTACGTTATTCCTTGGGTCAGGTCTAATTCAAATATTGGCGATAACAATGACTTTAAATACGTGTTTTTTTTTACTATAAACAATGGAATTATGCACCAGACACGATTCAGGTAGTCACAATGTACCAATATTACAGTTGTACCAGTTTTTTATTAATTTAGAATGACATAAATACTGGCTACGATATTTTAGATTACAAGTAAAAAATATTTCAAAATACAAAATTACTGCATTGTGTTTATTTGTCTGTCATATGAATTACAAGATTTAGTGATGAAATAAAAATACACATTTTACATGTTTTATCACTAGTGATAATTAAAAGAAATATAGAATTTTTTTTTTTCAACTTCTTACCAGAGTTGTGACTCTTTCTAAAATAACAATGGGGTATGCCAGCTCAATATGTCGATCATATAAACCAGGTTAATGTAATTTTCCAAAACAAAAGGTTGAGTAAAAATGCATCAGTTGCAGTTTGTTCCTTTAAACATGAACCTAGCCAATCTAATACAGACAGCAACACGTAACTGTCAAAATATATCTGGCTATACAGACAGCAACACGTAACAGTCAAAATATATCTCTCTATACAGACAGGAACACGTAACAGTCAAAATATATCTCCCTATACAGACAGGAACACATAACAGTCAAAATATATCTCCCTATACAGACAGGAACACGTAACAGTCAAAATATATCTCTCTATACAGACAGGAACACGTAACAGTAAAAATATATCTGCCTGATACAGACAGCAACACGTAACAGTCTGCAGTCAAAATATATCTGCCTATACAGACAATAACACATAACAGTCTGGAGTCAAAATATATCTGCCTAATACAGACATCAACACATAACAGTCTGCAGTCAAAATATATCTGCCTAATACAGACATCAACACATAACAGTCTGCAGTCAAAATATGTCTGCCTAATACAGACAACACATAATAGTCTGCAGTCAAAATATATCTGCCTAATACAGACATCAACACATAACAGTCTGCAGTCAAAATATGTCTGCCTAATACAGACAACACATAATAGTCTGCAGTCAAAATATATCTGCCTAATACAGACATCAACACATAACAGTCTGCAGATAAAAATATGTCTGCCTAATATAGACAATAACACGTAACAGTCTGCAGTCAAAATATGTCTGCCTAATACAGACAACACATAATAGTCTGCAGTCAAAATATATCTGCCTAATACAGACATCAACACATAAAAGTCTGCAGTCAAAATATGTCAGCCTAATACAGACAATAACACGTAACAATCTGCAGTCAAAGTATATCTGCCTAATACAGACAACAACACATAACAGTCTGCAGTCAAAATATATCTGCCTAATATAGACAACAACATGTAACAATCTGCAGTCAAAATATATCTGCCTGCTGTCCCATCACATGTTAAATAAACAACTGTTTCTCAGTCTCCAATAGCGGCATCTCCAGTACATCACTTTAAACTAACAATTCGTGATATTGAAGATAAGTTAGAGAATCATTACAAGTCTTAGTTCAATTTTTTTTCCTCACCAAATGACTCAATTCCATCAATGGCACGTCACATAAATGTGTTTTCTCCATGAGTTGTGTGACATCATTCTTTAAAAACATGATTAGGGAACGACAATATTATAAATAAAATCTGTTTTTGACAAGTTATCATTTTACCAGAAGATTAGGGCAGGAAATTATTTACCTAAATCATATAGATTTAATTGTTATGCCATGTAACGTCAAGTGCTTGCCTGAAAACTGTAAAAATCCGGCAGTTTTCTTGGCTTTATGGTCCTCTGGGTGTTTGTTGCTTCAGAATATATTCAAATTGTTTTCTGGTTTCCCTCATAATGGGCAGTGGCAATACATTAAAGTGACAAAAATATGGGCAAAATGTCAGTTGTTCCTAAAGTTCAAATTGGTTGGATCTTATCTATAATTCTAAAATTATGTAAAAAAAAAAAATAATGTCCAAACATTTGATTTATATCATTATGTTCACACAGTATATGAATACTTGAACAATGATAGAAATCTTTATTTGTCACTTCATCACCACTATAATCAGTTTCATCATCTACAACTTGATCTTTATCATCATCAATTTTATGTATGTATTTCATCATCATCATCATCATCATCATCATATCATCATCATCATCATCATCATCATCATCACCAAGATTATAATATTTCTTTTTTCTATTTTTTTATTTCATGGTAACAGTTTAACAGTTTCAGAATGTAAATCATACATTTGTCATATTAGTAAATTAAAGGCACGGTTCCTTTTTTTGTTCAATGCCATTGTCAACACATTTCAGGTTATATATATCATATCCAGTTTTATATGTGGAGAAAAACCTCTGAATGAATCAGTGTAGAACCACCGTCCTTCTACAAGTAACATCTCACACAGAGCTTTTGGAGTGAGTGAGAGACTTGAACCTACAACCTTCGCGATGAGAGATAAGTGATCTTGAGACAATGCCTTTGGCCACGGAGGACCCGTGCAGTTTCCTTCCAGATGATGAAATAAATTCATTTTGTTATTAATATCAAATACATTATACAGTGTCACTGTACCATGAAAGAAATCTCCACAAACAGGCATCATATAAAAAGAGAACGGGCTTACAGTTCACCAGCATACTGGAGTATTCACTCAAGCATCAAAGACTGATTTAAGAGAAAGTGAGTCTAGGTAACCATGATTTTACACTGGATTTAGTTAAACTGCCTAATGTTTTATTAACAATGGTTACAGAATAGACAAGTAAGCATTAGTTTCACAGTAAAACCTACGAAAAACGTTGGTGAAACAGAAGCCTGATTTAAGTGTGTTTTAAACAAAAAAAATAATACTTTGTTAAAGTATCTGACAAAAGTAAATTATGTATTAAATTTCTTTAACATCAAGATTGATTATTAAATGTTCATTCTTCTCATTATCCACATCAACACCATCATCACTATCATTACCATCAACAACAACACTGTCATCACCATCATTACCACCAACAACATTGTCACCTATCTCGTCTAAATGTTCATTCTCCTTATTATCCACACCAACACAATCATCTCCATCATTACCATCATCAACAACATTGTCAACCATCTCATCTTAATGTTCATTCTCATTATCCACACTAACACAATCATCTCCATCATAACCATCATCAACAACATTGTCACCCATCTCATCTAAATGTTCATTCTCCTCATTATCCACACCAACACAATCACAATCATTGCCGTCATCAACAACACTGTCATCCATCTCATCTAAATGTTCATTTTCCTCATTATCCACACCAACACAATCACCATCATTGCCATCATCAACAACATTGTCATCCATCTCATCTAAACGTTCATTCTCCTCATCATCCACACTAACACAATCATTACCATCATTACCACCAACAACATTTTCACCTATCACATATAAATGTTCATTCTCCTCATTATCCACACCAACACAATCATTTCCATCGTAATCAACACCATCCATCGTTCCATCATCAACAACATTGTCAACCATCTCATCTTAATGTTCATTCTCCTTATTATTTACACCAACACAATCATCTTCATCATTACCGTCATCAACAACATTGTCACCAATCTCATCTAAATGTTCATTATCCTCATTATCCACACTAACACAATCATCTTCATCATTACCATCACTAACAATATTGACATGCATCTCATCTAAATGTTCATTCTCCTCATTATCCACACCAACACAATCATCTCCATCATTACCATCACTATCAACATTAACATCCATGTCATCTAAATGTTTATTTTCCTCATTATCTACACCAACACAATCACAATCATTGCCATCATCAACAACACTGTCATCCATTTCATCTAACTGTTCACTCTCCTCATCATCCACACCAACACAATCATCACCACCACTGCCATCGTCCACAACATTGTCATACATCTTATCTAAATGTTCATTCTCCTCATTATCCACACTAACACAATCATCTCCATCATTACCATCACTAACAACATTGACATCCATCGCATCTAAATGTTCATCTCCTCATTATCCACACCAACACAAACACAATCATTGTCATCATCAACAACACTGTCATCCATCTCATCTAACTGTTCATTCTCCTCATCATCCACACCAACACAATCATCACCACCACTGCCATCTTCCACAACATTGTCATATATCCTATCTAAATGTTAATTCTCCCTGTTATCCACACCAACACAATCATCACCATCATTACCATCATCAACAACATTGTCATCCATCTCATCTAAATGTTCATTCTCCTCATCATCCACACTAACACAATCACAATCATTACCATCATCAACAACATTGTCATCCATCTCATCTAAATGTACATTTTCCTCATCATCCACGCCAACACAATCATCTCCATCATTACCGCCAATAACAATATTGTCATCCATCTCATCTAAATGTTCATTCTTCTTATTATCCACACCAACACAATCATCACTATCATTACCACCAATAACAATATTATCATCCATCTCATCTAAATGTTCATTCTTCTTATTATCCACACCAACGCAATCACAATTGATTTACACCAACAAATAATGGTCTGTCATATTTATCACATATTTTCGTACGTTTGTTTACAGTACTTTGACAGGAAATAGTATTGCAAAATAATGTAGTGCAGTGCACCTTGGGATATTTATAAAGCGGTTCCGTGTATATTGCGGTTTCATTCCGTGGATCATGGCTACCACATTAAAACGGGGACCCAAGTGTATATCAGAAATATCTGAATATTAGAACACAAATAATAAAGAAGCTAATTGGACACACTGACTTATGTACTTGTTCATCCTTATCTTAATGTTTGTTTCTATGGCCCCTTTAATCTAGAAAGGCTACTATATAACTCTGATGCCAATGTTGGATCACTTTAACTACTATCTACAAGATAGAGAAAATGAAATATATACATATTAACTGAATGTAAATAACCAAGGGAAATAAAAGTGGTAAATCTATGAAATAAAATATGTTTGAGGTGTCACATCCCATTTTGATACAGCTAGCGCCTAAGTGAATGCATACGTAAACACCTTGGAGACGCAGTCTAATCTCACCCATTGATCTTCCTGATCAGAAATGGTAAAAATGGAAGAAACCCAGAAACAAACCACTGACTTGGTAATTGTGTATGAAATATGCATCTGACAAAATACAAATATATATAACTGGTATCAATGGATAAGCAGCATCGCCATGGTAATTTAATCTGGTGATTTATCGTAATCATGGAAACAGGAAGCAGGGTAGTCGTTTGCAGCCAAGAACCAAAGCATGATTGTGATCGGTAGGCAGACTGGCACAAACAAATGCTTGTACTCCAGTAGATTAAACATTGCCAGTTTCATCTTCAATGATGCATATTAGTGTTTAAATCTCGGGAAATACTTTGTAGCTGGCAATTTTTTATATTGCACATTCACATTGATCACCTGCCTGGAGATAGGAAGATAATGGTATAACTTCATCTGTAGCTTGCTTATTTTCTCTACTATTGCATCCTTGTTTTTTGTATCATCCCCTCCCATTACATTAGGAAGGGAGGGGCGTTAAAGTAAGAATTTATAGACTGTGAGCCAAATTATGTAGTTGATTGATTGATTGAATATTTAGCGTCATTTTTATGCCATTGAGGGATTACAGATGAACTAACCACTGTTTCCTCGGATCCTGAAAGGTTAACCAGTATTCGAGCACACCCCATCTCTGCAAGTAACTGATAACTTTCCCACTTGAATCAGCGGAGAGAGATGAATGATAATGTCATATATCAATCATCACGGAGACTGTTGCCAGGTGGGGATTCAAACTCAGGACCCCTGGATTGATAGTCAGACACATAACTGACTGAGCTAATTGGGCCAGGCTTGTATTATATTACATAGATACTGACCAGATATTGAATGGCTTGCAGGCTGACCTTATTATCATTGTTTAGTTTGAATAATTTGTATCATTTTATGCTATTGGGGGCTCACAGATGATCAGTTTACCATTCTTTTCTTGGATCCTGGAAGGTTAAGCAGTACTCAAGCACACTCATCTTCTAAAGTAACTGATTGCTACCCACTGGAATACCTATAACAACCAGTTTAACTTAAAACAAACAATTTTTTTCACTTTTACTATTACATCAACCATTAAACTTAATATTGCAATATTTTGTTTACAAAATCTTAATAAAAACAAAAACAATTCAAATTTCATTAGTTTAAAGAATAAAAAAAAAGTTCAAAGGAATTAACTACTTCATAAAATTTCATGTTTTTTTGAGTTTCTGGTGTGCAAGTTACAAATCAAACCCAAGATGAGTCATTACAATAATTGTCGTTTACGAGATACATCCTGATATTAAAATTTCAATGTCTTAAAACATGGTGAAGAGCTTTTCTCTCGAGAGAACAGTTTTCTCCAAACAAGATACACTCATTTTCATAACTGGCCAACAACTTCAACAGCTGAAGTCCTAACATGATATGTTTATGTCTTTGAAAACAATAAAAACATACTCCCCTTCAAAGACAAAGTTTATGGAAGTTTTATGAGAGTATCTTAAACCAGCAGACAAAATCTGAATTTGTGCCCACAATGCATTGCATTGTATCCAGGGAGTGAGGTCAACCGAAACCTTAGAATCTACTTTTTACGTAAATAATTGCCAAAACAGCTTAAAACTGGCTTACTTATGTCATCGCTTCATTTTTTCGAAAAGTTAATTGGGAAATAAAACCCTATATTTATGATTCCCATGAAATGAACACGAATATCACTTCTTACTTAAACAGCCGCACTGTTTTCCGACCAGTGTCAAGTCTCTTTTTACCAATATGGTTTTCTTATCTGATAGGGTGGTCTGAATGTATTCAATTAACAGAGTGGAGTTTTGAAACAAAACCTCACTTTCATTACAATTAGCGCAATTAAATCGTCATAACACAATAGTAAACACAACCAACTTAAGCCTTGAAAACGATGCCTGTGTTATATAAAATTCTCTGCTAAAAAGCTCTGTAGGTATAAGAAACTCTCGACTATAAGTCTATCACAGATCATAGAAAAAACAGAGAGAAAGAAAATAGTGCTGCATATCATTGACAGTTTAAAAAATACTACAAAAAAGAGGTTCAAAAGCCATAAACATAAACACTATTTAAAAGCGATTCTGAGAGAGATGAAAAGATAGGAAGTTCACTTTACACTAACGACACACAAGCTTATTCAACGGTACCCTCCCCTCTCCATAGGAACCACATTAACGAGACATTACTTATAAGCCTTGTACATAACGAAAGAAAAAAACGGCATCTGCTGTTTTTGTAGTATATAATCAACTGTTATCTATCCATGAATATATCAGAAACATAGAACTGCAATAAAATGCAATAATTGGGCCCATGAATTACAGATTTATGTGTAAAATGCAACTTTGCATTATCATAATTGGAGTTTTGGGGGTATCAAGAGTTCATTCCCTTGCCCGCTATCTTCTTTTGGAAGAGTTTTAATTAGAATGTTTTAGACACTGGCCTTGGGTTAGCGATAGATGTAACCTATCATTGATAAAAAACAATAATTTGAATATATCATTAAAAATTATACTCACCTTTCAATATTATAATCAAAATTAGAGTAAGTGAAAGTGCAGACAACATCAAAATAAACACTAAGAGCTGGCACTGGCTCTAAAAGTCGAGAGATTTTACGACTCTCTCTCTCTTTCCCTTATCACAAGCCTTCATTGCAAATCACATAGTTGGTGGAAAAATGGGAATGTTCAATTTAATGCTTCCCTGCAAAGTATGCAGTCTAACAACATAAATCTTGCTTTTTCATGCAAGTTCAAAGCGTGAAGGCCAATAAATGCTACCTTCGATTACAGTGGATTTAAATGGAGGGGAACAAGAGCCGACATATATTTATAAACATCTGTCTGTTAATAAGGCAAACTTCATATCATTATGGCATATTCTATTAACATGTTTTTACTTGTTCAAAGACTTTTGCTGTCAAAGTCTTTCGCTTAGTTGCAAAACCTGCAATGAAATGTTTCCTCAAAATGGCAACTATGCTTTTAAATGTAACAAAAGAGAAATCCAATTAAATCTCAATAGGCATGTTGTACTAAGATGGTGATTATTAATATTATGCCTACTGTTTGAAAGTAGCAAACTTGTCTAAGTTGCAGTAATCAGTATGTGGAGTGATTATAGAATAATACTCATTAACTACCTACCTCTGTCATTAAACTTACACTTATAACAAGAGGGTCACATTGGCTATAGATTGCTCACTTGTAAAAAGGATGAGCTTTACTCAGGTGAGCTAACAATTTATGGAGGGTTGGTTATTTGATTTGATGTATGGTGTTATAGTATCTCTTTCAATAAGTTTTCAGTTCTATCACAAATGTGTCTACTTGAGACACTGTATTCTAAGTGCTACCACACTGGAGAATCATGCCGCAGACACATGGTATGATACTCCACCCAGTCACATTATACTGACACTGGGCAGACCACACCTAAAACTATCCTCTAAAGCACCAAGCGAGAAAACATCTAGTACCCTTATTCAAGTCTATGGTATGATCCGGCTGGGGAGCAAACCAACAACCTTCCACATACAAGGTAGATACTCTACCCCTAGACCACTACTGCAGTTAATCTATAGAGGGAAGCCGACAATTAAACAGGTACCATGTGCAAAAAATCCCCAAAAATGTGACTATTGTATTAATATTTAAAAGAAATCCATATTTTTATGTCCTTATTAAGTATAGTATAATACTGGTAATGTTTTATGGATAATTGATATGCATACATAATAAATGTCTTAACCCAATTAATGGATTAATTAAAACTAAGTTGCAGAAAAAGGGATGTTTGATACAACTTTTGCCACTAAAGTGATCCTCTGACGGGGTGTGTGTGCTGTCCTTGTGCACGACGCTTTACTTACACTTAGTACTGATTGTACCCAGGAAGAATTTGAGCATGATTTGTCAAAGTGTCAGAACTTGTTTCACAGTCAATGTTACATAAATAAGTTTAAGACGGCTTTAAATGTATTATCTTGATGCTTTTTTTTGCTATGATTAAAAGTAACTTTATTTGGCATCCGTGTTCATTCGAATCTTTTTTCCCTGAGAAAACCCACATACATAATGATTAGATTGTTCAACCAATTCATTAGCATTATAATCATGCACATTTAATAAAGCTAGTCCATTTTTTTTCTTCAATTTTTGTTTGTAATGATTGCGCAGTTTCCTGTCCATAATGAGGATTGACTATTTTAACATGTTGCATATTACGCATCGCATCCTGCCTGCAGAAAACATTTCAACAAAAGCCACCAGTGATGACAAAAACAAGAGGTAACAATTATTCTGCCAGCAACATGGCTCTATCAATTTCCATGTTTCCTTTTTATCTGTCAATCTTTCCCTTACTATCTCTCTATCCCATCTGCGGATCTGTTTTTTTATCTGAAGGTCTGTGTGACTATTGGAACATAAAATAGACATCATCAGTAATCTGACAGCTATCAAACACACACCATGTCAATTTCAGAAGCAATAATAAACATGCACACTCTGTCTTGACTCATTGTGCCTTGTTACAAGGGTGGAACTTTTCTCTGGAATATAAGTGTCAAAGAAATCAACAATTTTGCCATTTCTCTCCTCGTAATATGGAACACCCCACAAGTTATGTAAATGTCATTATATTTACACAATACTGGTTACATAATAGGGAAGTGATATTTTTTTCATAATCATATAATAATACATTCACTGTGTGTCCTCTAAAACTATGAATACATAATAATGTACCGGCCATTAAAAACTGCCCTCATTAAACATTGGTGTAGATAATGGTGCCAATGCCGCAAAAATAATTTCAAAACATATTTATATTTTTTAGCTAATTGCCAAACTTCTTTACATTAATTTTATTTTGTATGTGGCAAAATAATTTCCCTTTTGTTTAGTTTTATAACTATCTTATATTCGTGCAATGATGACATTCGCCATTGTTGATTTGTTTAGTGTAGGACTGCCATCACTGATGTTGATTGCTTTAAAGTCTACAAAATTACATGTTCTGTCAAATATTTAGCTGCACCAATAGCAAATTTGTGTCTACGCCCTCACATTAAACACTGTGTCACATCCTTTTAACAATAATTGGCCTGAAAACTTAGTTATTTCTATGAAAAATCAACAGATTACACAATCATTCATATGCAGAAGATTAATTGGACATCACAATTGAAAGAATATCTAAATGGTGCAAATGGATTCAGCTGAAACAAGGGAAGTAACTAATCAAATTTTCTTCTTTTTCTTTATCTCCAACATGAATGAAGACAAAAATGAAGCAATTCATTTTTAAATATATTTAAGAACAAACCCATATATAACCCATAAGAAATATCAAATCATAAAGTTTACAAATCGTTATGGTAAAAATGATACCAAAGGCCTTGCAGACATTTTCAGAAATCCTCTGAAGAACATTATATTTGTAAAATAATTTAAAATTTAAAACAAAACATCAGAAAGGTATTGTTTTAAATGTAATTTAAACCTGAAGTCAGAAAGCCTAGACACTCAAGTGTCAGATAATTATTACGTCCATCTCAAATTTTATTGATCTTAAACATAATTTTATGTAACAATCTTGAATGTTAACAATTACCTCAATTCATCTGAGAAATGATTTTTATGTTTTCTTCCTTTTAACTCTTATTTAAAACACAAGTGTAACTAACTTTTTCTTCTCTTGTTTTTTGGAGCTCTTATGAAAGTAGAGACAAAGCATGGCAGGGAGATGGAGATGTTTCTCATGATGTAACAATGTTTAACAAGACTTACAATGAAGTGTGTTGTAATAGCAGTTGTAGATTTTCATGCTAGTCAGGATAAAAGCATTAAACAATAAAAGCCCAATAATATACCTGAATTATTACAATAAAAGTATTGAAGACTTCGATGAATTGGTTGTGGCAAAACACAGGACAACAATAAAAGCAACTTTTTCCTCAGTGGAAAGAAGATTTGATTTTCTAATTGAAATATGGAACATATTATATAGCCATTAACACATCCTTTTCATAAAAACAAATACCTACAAAAAAATCTACGTTGTGGGAAAAAGTAATATTCCTGTCAATGATTATAAATACTGGCAATTTTAGCAGGAGAGGAACAAATTTGCTTTCATTTTCCTATCTCCGCATGACATCAGAGATAAAATAGCATAGAAATTGAGCCAAATTCAGAAAATTCTTCCATTATTTAAATGTATAGAGTAATTTTTCTCCAGCAAGTCAAGTAAATGTTTCTCATTGTTTTCCCAATATACTGCATCTACAAAGGGAATATTAGCTTAGGAAATCCAATAACATGAGTGAGGGACTGTTTTTCTGTAAAACGAGTGTGTAAGAATCTGGCGGAAAGTAAATTTCATTTACAATTCCATCACATCCCATTACCGTTGGCAGTATTTTTGTAGCGGGTTGGATAGAATAAATGATAATGGTGTCACTTTAATAGCAGGATAAGAGAGCACAGGAGATTCGGGGGAAGAAGGGAGAAATTGGAAAACCTGTACGGGAAATGCAATTAGCAATTGTATTAGTAACAAGTGGCTATGTGTAAAATGTCACAGAATTCTGAGCTGGTTAAATGAAACACAATTGAAGATGTTTATCATTGCAAATATATCTGTTTTATGCTAATTAAGAGATGAAATCTTGCAGAAAACAGCAAAGCTTGATCACATGTGGGAGATTGTTTGCTATGCTTTCTTTTTATCTTGCGTGCATATTGACGAGGAAAATCATAACAAGAACAGATACGCCTCATTGTAAGATGGATTTGTTGAAATAAAACTGAGATTTTAGAATCACTAAGGTATTGTTGAATCTGATTATTGCAGTATATTGTGTTTGTTTAACAGAAGATGCAGCTTGAAAGCATAGCTCATAATTAAATATGAAGACTGGTAACATTAGTGTAAATTTGTTTTAGGTTACATATATTAAAGCACTTGTATGGCACTGGTCATAAGTTGCAGCTTGTATTGACTGGGAAAAAACTACAATTTAAAACGTTAATGATATAATAAAGGTAACAAGAAGGACCATATTAGTATCAATTTCATCTAAAAATGAAAAGAATATGCAAGCAAATAAAACATATGCAGAATGGTCTGAACTGCCAAGTTTCATAAATTATTCAACTTCTTATAAAATACTTGAGCTCCGATAATGACTTTATAATTAAGATTCTATTCTTGCCATCATGTTATGCATCACTCTGGAAACACACATTTTTGCCATATTTATGCACATAACAAACGTTTGTGTAAAGGACATGACACATCATTTAGAGCCACCCTGCCCCTTTTCACAGCTTTTCAATACATAGCTCATGCACACCCCATCTCCGCAAGTAACTTTCCAACTTGAATCAGTGGTAAGAGACAAATGGTAATAAGACGCAATGTTGTATATCAATCATCCCAGAGACTGTTGCTGGGTGGGAATTCAAACTCACGACCACTGGGTTGATAGTCAGACATGTAACTGACTGAGCTAATCAGACCCGGCAGAGCCCTTATCCAAACCGTAAACAAGACTATAGTTACATAGTTTATCTATGGATATTCTGATGAATCAACAATATAAAGTTCTGCATATCTGCATCCCCTCTCCAAGTCAGGAAGGAAATAAGCAGCCTGGAATATCCTGATCTACGCACGTGATTTGTTGTGATGACGTTGCACCAGGTATATATATAGAAGCTTATCAGTGCCTTCCTGGAGATTGAATGCATTATCTGACAATCAGGAATTAAGCCACTTGGGTTTAGATCTGTTTTATAAGAGAGTTAAGCAGTGGTGACAATTACCATAATTCTGGGATCGTTCTGCTGTAGTTCCTGATATTGACCCAAAATATTGCATTATTTCTCATTTTACCTGATTACACTAATCAATAATTAGTATGTCTGAATGCATGTGTGTGTGGACTGCATTTTAGTTTCATCAAATACCTGCTTTGGACAAAGTCATAACAGTCAATCTGTATTAAGCATCCAGTCAAGGGAAGCAACAAACATTGTCTTTTAAGACAGGTTGTTGCTCAATACAGGTTAATTTGCTCTGAAAGCAAAGAAATGAGAAACAGCAAATGTGGCTGCTTAAGACAAGTTGCTCCTTAATAGAGGTGACTGCTAAGGCAGGTTTGACTGTATTTTAAGAATATGGTTTAAATAATATTTCGACACATTATAATAGGTATAATGGTACACAATTTTATTGGAGTTTAGCGTCACTTTCAACAATTTTTCAGTCATATCATGACGTATTCTACTTGAGACAGTATCCAGCTGCCACACTGGAGTATCATGCCGCAGACACATGGTATGATACCCCACCCAGTCACATTATACTGACACCAGGCCGACCAGACCTAGAACTTTCCTCTAAATGCTGAGCGTCAAGCGACGAAACTTTTAGTACCATTTTTAAAGTCTTTGGTATGACCCGATAGGGAATAGAACCCATGACCTTCCCCATGTGAAGCGGTCGCTCAACCAATAGACCACCCTGTGGTCTTTCAAGGATGAACCTGAACAGAACCACCAATTTTTCTTTCACAGGTTACAACTGGCAAACTTTCTCACGTAAAGATTTTGCCTGAGCTTGGCTCCAACCCATGACCACAGCAGTGAGATGTAAGTGATCTTGAGAAGGCACCTCCATTTGGCCCTTATATTGACTAGGTGTAGACTTAACTTAATTTTTCATGAATATATATATATATCCATTGTTGTTTTTAGCAGCTGGCCTTCAATTTTTTACACCTCTGTATAGTTTTTTTCTGTCACATGTATTTGGAAATGACAACAATCTAAGTAGTTATCTTACATGGAATCTATACAAGTCTTCAGATTTTTTTAATGGGATTTAACATTTTCACCACATTTCAGGTTATATAAGGCATATCCAGTTTTATTTGAGTATAATTCAAATCTCATTATCATATTATGTATTTAAAGCAGTTTCATTGGAAAACGTAAATTTTTTAAAGACTGTCGATAAAACCCTCGAACCGGACTACTTTTACGTTCCTCGCGTAAACAAAGAAGCATCAACATTTTGATGGTCGGTTAAACAATATACGATCTTAAATGAAGTCCACAACGGTTTCACGCTTATTTTAATAATAAAATACAACAAAAACAAATGTTAGATCTAGTCCTAGCTGTCTTCATCGGTTTATTGTTTTATAGATTTCTTTGGTTCAGCATTTACCCGGGCGTCACAATCAGACCATAAGTTGTTTTGAGAAACAATGAAGTAGGTCATAAAATGTTCACATTTGAAATGTATAGTGTACCATTGAACACAACCCGGGTTTACCGAACATGAATACTAGTCGTTGACAAAAATTTCAACAGACCAATTTATTCTACAGAAAAAAAGAAATAAAAACATGTACATGTAGCCTAGTTGAAGTTCAGAAGCAGACGACCGTGAGACAATGCAAATACACAAACCTGGCACGTAAAAGTTGTATAAAACGTTCCAAATTCGGATTCTCCATCAATAAGCATGGATTTATATAACCTTCGTAAATATTGACACATTTTTTAAAAACAAGCGTGTAGACAAAAACAAAACAGTGTCGTCAGCGTCTACACTATGTGGGTATTTCCTGGAGTTATTGATTTTTTATTTGTCTAAATCAAGAGATTAAAGGCGGATGTTTAATTTTTTCACCGCAAAATATTTCGTCATTTTACAATAAACCAACTAATGTTACAGAGTTCATCTGATAATGGAAACAATAGCCGTTACGATATTATTGTATATTAGATCTCGAGAATTTGATGTCAACCAGGACAGAGGTGATGTATTCTTATGCGTTTACTTTGCAGCGTATAGTTATTTTTGTTTTGTTTCTTTTCATCCACTTGACAAGTCTCAAATTAAATATGATCATCAGGATTGGAATGATAAGGATTAAATTCATTTTTTCTGGTTTTTATGCATGTGTAAAGAAATATTTAATTTGTGCATGATTCGACATTCTTTACACATGCATAAAAACCAGAAAAAATGAATTTAATCCTATAAGAAAGACCTCAATGTGAATCTGAATAGTACCACTGTCTTTCCACAAGTAACTGACAAACTTTCTCACATAAAATATATAGAGCAAGTGGGACTCGAATCAACGACCTAAGGACAGCGCATTAGACCACTCGGCCAATGAAGGACACTCACTGATTTGAACATTTTGCTATTATAAACACACCACTATAACATTGCGATCAAACCAATTTTATTTAGATGAGAAAAATGTTTACCACCGATCCAATGTCCAATACTAAAATCTTAAACATAGTAATCACATTTTTTTTATTGACAATCAGCAAATTAAGGATAGGTCTAGGGCTGTCCAGCTCTGTGACAGTACAATGTGACCCTAGGAAAGGGTTTGGTTTACCATGCTTCCGCTGAACATCATACAGTACTGTTTGTTATACTTTAACATTATGATTATGGTTTGTATACATGATTAACATAATATTCCATCTTTTTATGTTGTTGGTGTTATTGTTTTTAAGATAGAGAGTGTAAACCATTTAGCCGTGGCATGCCATTTATTTTTCTGAAATTAAGGTTATGTACTAATCATTTGTAATGTTTTACTAATTTGCGTAACATTCTTACATGCCATCCATGTTAACAGCCTGTTTCTGATATGTTCTGATTCGCGGTAATTTGTAGTCTATTTCAATATGTTCTGTGCTCCTTTATCTGAACCGCAGCATTTTTCAAGGATTGCATGTAGGAGATTGTGAGTCTGATCCCTGGATAGGTTATAAAGAATATACACACAAAATGATATGAGAAGGTATTTCACTTGACACTTGGAGGATAGTTCCGGGACTGGTTGACCTTGTCACTGTATAACATCACTGGGTGCAACATAACACATCAGAATTGAGGTGCTTTGAAGACTTAATCAGAGGTCGCTGAGACACTGTCGTTAGTCAGGGGCATAGTGGGACACAACTGTGAGACTGTCGTTAGTCAGGGGCATAGTGTGACACATTTGGAAGATACTTAGAGGGGAGGTGTATGAGGTGTTATCCCACTTATGCTGGTGAGGGTGCGTAGCCTCCAAATGGACATATTTCAGAAATAGAAGTTTAAATGGCTATATCTGATGACTTTTCAAACTTTTAAGCACCGTTGGGTTAGAATACATTTGTGGTGGTATTGCCTCTACATCCAGTCCCTCTTCTGTTAATTTTTTATTGCTTCTGTCTTTATTTCTTAATAGACTGATTTCACATGTTACTCAGCAGAGAAACTGAGCATGCCATACTACGCACCTGTTAGTGACTATCCAAACCATACAATACAACCCTTCCGCTAAACTTCTTTACTTCACTGCAGAAATACACCTTGGGTATATATAATATAACTATATCACAGCTATTAAAGGTCATTTGGTACATTCCTGATGCTGAGAGAATGCAAATTTTTAGTTCCAAAATGATTATATATTTTTATTCCTTCTGAATATGACAAAATTCAAAACACAAACCAGAAATACGAAAAAATTAATGAAACAGATGATTTCTAAAACGGAGACAAGCTGACATGACTGGTGTAGATACTGTTTCAGACAAATGTCCACCGGCGGCATCCCATCCATTTTCATTAGCTTTCAGAAACGAGGAAACTGTTCATCAATCTAAGTTAAGCCTCTCTGGGTGCTATCTACATATCTATACTTGACTTAAATAATCATATTATGTAATTACTTCAACACGGCTGTAAATCAACAAAAATAGCAGCCAGTCACTCAGATCAATTTACAACCAGTCTTGCAACATTCGGACAATTATTCCAAGCTTCTAGTTGACACAACTTATTATTCAAGAGATGAATTTTTTTTTCCGACTAGTGGTGTAACGATGTGGTGGGCTAAGCTATTATAAAGATAAATCAGCACAAAACAAGTGGTAATTTAATTTAGAAGGGCCGTCTACACATGCTCATATATCCATATACCTTCATACACATAGTCCTCCGGGAGTCATTGTAAAAGTAATCAACATTATAGAGGCAGCTTTTCTTGCAGGTCATCTTTCGGAGATCCGCAGAAACTGATTATCACCAATTGTCTGAGTGGTTTAGGATATATCTGCGATCCTGCGGCCCTTTGAAGCATGGCCTGAGAGTAGCGAATGCTTTCTTCATTACATAATGGTAGAGTAACTGTCACATTTCCATAAATGTACAAAAAAAATTAAATTACTACATTTGAGAGAATCTGGTTTATAGCGTTTGAAAGATATTGTTTTTGCCATAAATTGTAATTCAAGTGCAATTTGATATATGACCAGAGTGGTCTAACATAGCCGGAAAGAAATTTGTCAACATTAGATGAAAATTTGAAGAACTTTATCTGATTCAGTTTGAAAATAACAACCTCAACTGGAAAATATCGGTAAGTGATTAGGTTTTATTGAGGAAAAGAGAAGAGGAAAAATAGATAATTGAATAAAGAATAGACATATATTCTCATCTGTATATTTCCAATCCATTTTCAGTGCTCTCAAGAAAGAAAAAGCAATTTCTACTGAACTGATATTATTGAATTAAAACTTGCATTTATTTTATTTATTACAAAAACATATGTTGTTCAAAAAGAAAGTAAGTTGATATAAAAAACAAAACCTAATATCATCAATTTTATGTTTTTATACAATCTCTTTACAAAATTATACAAATGATAAATCCCAATAATAATTATCTTTAGACAAATATGAAGACCTTAAAAACACCTGCTTTACAAAAATATTTTTTTCATCATAAGGCCATTACAAATAGATTGCTAGATTATCATCCAAATTTTTTCTTAAAAACAGGAAGGGCGTAAATTTATTTTTATTTTTAAAATTTTTAATGTTTTTTGTCATTTTTTTTTTATGAAAATAAAAAGGGTCAGGGAGGCATGAAAATTAGGGGTTGGGTGGGGATGATTATCTACCAATTAATTTATTATGGCCTTACCAATTAAACACATGTTTTTCCAAAAACAATAAAAGCTAACAAAAACATAGCATTCTCTGATAAATTTATATTGCTAAGCAATCTCATATATTTACAGATTACAATATAAATCAAAACAACTAAATTATCGCTTAAACATAAACAAATATCCTCATTTATTTCAGTTTCATAACCAAACAAAACGCTGTAGCCAATTTATACTGAACGAAACAATTAACCAATCGTAGAAAATCAAATTATTGCAAAATTTATTTTCAAACCACATGCAACATGGAGAGAACCCGCCATTACCACTTGACAAAAGGTTGTATTTTACGTACGTAATGCTTGTTTTACATGCAACCACAAGTACCATCGCTGCATAGATTCCAGAAAATTTACAACCTGAACTTCATAACGTAATGTTAAATGATGTTTAAATATTGCACTTAAAACAGAAATACGACAACTTAAGTACTGCTTCAAGATTCAGCTGTCTGCGTGCTTGGTCTAGAGGATCACATGAACAAGAACAAGTTAAGTGACTTGAACTTGAAAGAAATTTTGAATGTTATAGGAATTTCAAAAATGTCTATGGCTACTTATTCTATGATAAAAAAAAAAGTGTAATGGTCAGCGCACGAAATTGCATTCTACACAATCATAACAATTTATCAATTATTTATTTTCCAACACTAGGATTGTGGTTTGAGCCCAGCTGAGGCCAACACTTTATATGAAAATACTTGCCAGTTATTATTACTTGCAGAAGGACAGACTGGTGTCCTGCACAGATTCAGATTCCTCTGCCAATAAAACCTATTACCATATAAGAAGAAATGTATCGGACATGGCCTTATAGCTGCATTCAGCATCTGTTCAAGTCACATGTATAAGTTAACCCTTTACTCCATAGATACGAGTTTTCCCACACCAATCACAGAAGGCCTTTGAAAACAGTGCAGGAAGAGTTCAGTTTGCTCGTAACAAGCAATCTGAACACTTCCTGCACTGTTTTCCACTCTGTCAGTTAATATAAACATACTTCGCCCAATAATTCAAAAGCCTTCTATATAACAGGTGTCCAATAGCACATGTAAACATGCTTAAATGCTTCTGAAGTTACAGCAGTATCAGAGATAATAGTCTCCTAAACAAGTCTGCATGTCTCATGGAGTCAATAGCACATGTAAACATGTTAAAATGCTTCTGAAGTTACAGCAGTATCAGAGATAATAGTCTCCTAAACCAGTCTGCATGTCACATGGAGTCAATAGCATATGTAAACATGTAAAATGCTTCTGAAGTTGCAGCAGTATCAGAGATAATAGTCTTCTTAACAAGTCTGCATGTCACATGGAGTCAATAGCACATGTAAACATGCTTAAATGCTCTGAAGTTACAGCAGTATCAGAGAAAATAGTCTCCTAAACAAGTCTGCATGTCACATGGAGTCAATAGCACATGTAAACATGCTAAAATACTTCTGAAGTTGCAGCAGTATCAGAGATAATAGTCTCCTAAATAAGTCTGCATGTCACATGGAGTCAATAGCACATGTAAACATGCTAAAATGCTTCTGAAGTTGCAGCACTATCAGAGATAATAGTGTCCTAAACAAGTCTGCATGTCACATGGAGTCAATAGCACATGTAACATGCTAAAATGCTTCTGAAGTTTCAGCAGTATCAGAGATAAAAGTCTCCTAAACAAGTCTGCATGTCACATGGAGTTAATAGCATATGTAAACATGCTAAAATGCTTCTGAAGTTGCAGCAGTGTCAGAGATAATAGTCTCCTAAACAAGTTTGCATGTCACATGGAGTCAATAGCACATGTAAACATGCTAAAATGCTTCTGAAGTTGCAGCAGTATCAGAGATAATAGTCTCCTTAACAAGTCTGCATGTCACATGGAGTCAATAGCACATGTAAACATGCTAAACTGCTTCTGAAGTTGCAGCAGTATCAGAGATAATAGTCTCCTATACAAGTCTGCATGTCTCATGGAGTCAATAGCACATGTAAACATGCTAAACTGCTTCTGAAGTTGCAGCAGTATCAGAGATAATAGTCTCCTAAACCAGTCTGCATGTCACATGCAGTCAATAGCACATGTAAACATGCTCAAAAGCTTCTGAAGTTGCAGCAGTATCAGAGATAATAGTCTCTTAAACAAGTCTGCATGTCACATGGAGTCAATAGCACATGTAAACATGCTAAAATGCTTCAAAAGTTGCAGCAGTATGAGAGATAATAAATTCCTAAACAAGTCTGCATGTCTCATGGAGTCAATAGCACATGTAAACATGTTAAACTGCTTCTGAAGTTGCAGCAGTATGTGAGATAATAGTCTCCTAAACAAATCTGCATGTCACATGGAGTCAATAGCACATGTAAACATGCTAAACTGCTTCTGAAGTTGCAGCAGTATCAGAGATAATAGTCTCCTAAACCAGTCTGCATGTCACATGCAGTCAATAGCACATGTAAACATGCTCAAAAGCTTCTGAAGTTGCAGCAGTATCAGAGATAATAGTCTCCTAAACAAGTCTGCATGTCACATGGAGTCAATAGCACATGTAAACATGCTCAAAAGCTTCTGAAGTTGCAGCAGTATCAGAGATAATAGTCTCCTAAACAAGTCTGCATGTCACATGGAGTTAATAGCACATGTAAATAGCTGCATGGAAGATTAGTTTTAAACTAAATGTGTCACCCTCTATAAATAAAATTGATTATCTTATCTGATAAAATGATGTCATATTTACACTTTTTTTTATCATTTAGTCAATTCAAACATAGACAATGCCATGTATACATGTTACCAATCTATTTCTGTCAAGTTTCCTTTATAGCTGTGGCTTTATCTGACTATGAGTTTTGACTAATGACACACCATATATAAACACATGAATACTCAACTTCATCTGCATGCTTGCTTCTGATATAAGGTTGATGATAATCAGTTGAGAAATTTAGGAGAAATAGTGCTGACAAGAATAACAATTAAAAATAAAGGGACAAAAATTGATTGAGCATTATGCAACGATAATTGAAAAGAGCAGTTATTGGACTTCATACTGATACTCAATATCAGAATATTTGTACTGAAAATATATTTTATTTAACTACCATGTGACCTTAGATTTCCCATGAGAGAACAGACAGGTGAAGGTCAAGGTCATTACAGTTTTTGGTTTTAAGGACAGGTTATTCGCAGAGAAAAATATATATTTTATTTCCCTTACACAGACTAAAGTACCTATTATTAAGTTGAGTAGTGCTGACAACAGAAATCGTCATTGTTAGAGATGCAGTCCGGCTTCCAATACAACTAGATATATGCACTGACATTCTATCAGAGAGGCGTTTCACCAGGAAATATTCATGGCATAAAACCAAACCAAAAAAGGAAACACTAGAAGGCAGCCGTAAATCAGCAACATGTGGTTTTTTATCCAGTTTAATAAATATCAATAGTGGATCCAGGTCAGGAAGCCACACCCACATCACTCCCTTAACTTGGAAAACTATTACAATTATACACTTAAATAGGGGGTTTGGGGAAATTGCTTTATTCAAAGAGTTAAACTAAACTCACTGAAACCAAAATCCTCGTCACATCCAGGATATTGATAACTTGGCAAGATATTCCTGATTATATCATTGCTAGGAGCTTAATTAGTTAATTGATTCTACAGGTTTGAGAAACATGTATAAGGAATGGACATTTCATGTACAATATAATGGGAGTTAATTGACCTGTTAATATGACATGGAATATGTTTCAGAGCAACATCATCATCATCTGCTCACAACAAGTTAAACTGTTTGTAACAATGTTACAAAGAATCCACTCATCTGAAGCTGCCCAAGTAGCAACATTGATATGCACATCATTGGTGAAAGAGAGTGTATGAGGATGTACTTCGAGGCCCAAAGAGAGTGTATGAGGATGTACTTCGAGGCCCAAAAAGAGTGTATGAGGATGTACTTCGAGGCCCAAAGAGAGTGTATGAGGATGTACTTCGAGGCCCAAAGAGAGTGTATGAGGATGTACTTCGAGGCCCAAAGAGAGTGTATGAGGATGTACTTCGAGGCACAAAGAGAGTGTATGAGGATGTACTTCGAGGCCCAAAGAATATGCTGAACCTGATTATTGGCATATTTTTTCTTAGTTTCATTATTATGCAATGCAAAAAACAAACAAAGTTTTGTCTTGTATTACAGGAAGTATGTTTTAAAGAATATTAAACAGAATTGTCTTTAGAGCATGCACATTAGAGCGGATCACGACTAGTTCCTTACAATATATATAGTCAACAAAACCTAATAAAAAAAACAAAAAAAACAATCTACTCAACGTCCAACCACTAAACAGAATACAAACATATGAAGACCTCCACTAAATAGAATACAAACATATAAAGACCTCACCAACAGGTCATTTCAGAATACAAACATATGAAGACCTCTCCAACAGGTCACATCAAAATGCTATCTTAAATACACCTTTAAAAGATCTAACCTAGCTGCAATTATACAAAAATAAAACCCAAAAACATCAACTAATCCTACAGGGCAGCCAATATCTCAAGCTTAGCATGTATTTTCACTTGAAACACATCATAGGCACACCCAATAACTAGCCATGGCTTTGTCTGGTTTGATGAATTTTAAACTATGTTGAAGTGCAGTAAATGAAGACACAAGTGGATGTACTTATATAATGAATCTTCATCCTACACAGTGCACTCACAAACATTTTAATCTGACTGATTAGCTTGTTAAATATATAAAAACTTCAACCCAATAGATAACTTTCAATCTGCTTCTGTGAAGAGGAAACCGGCAAAAAACTATTAATACTGTGGTATTAACATTTTTGTTTTACATATCATTACCAATTTGTGTACTTTTAACTTCAACTTTTATCAATTTCATATACACTTGAGTCCCATTATAAAGTGGTTGCTGGGATCCACAGAATTAAATTGCGAAATACCTGGAATCGCGTTATAAATATCCTAAGGTGCACTGCGCTACACTATTTGGCAAAACTTTACCGTAAACAAACACATGACATGTGTGTGATAAATATGGCAGACCATTGTTTGTCAGTGTAAATCAATTAAAAGTTATGTTGTTTATAACAATAAGAAGTTGTTATCACATCAGTCTGAATTATCAAGGTGTAATTGATGCACAAATACATGGTCACAGTTTGGAAAAACGTAACAAGCTCACAAACACTTATAGGCTTAGTTTAGATTTTCGATCAATTTATCAATAATTATACCGCAAGTTTTTAATATCTCTGGTTGAAAATATCAATTTAAAATTTAGGAGCCATAGAAAACTGTGTTATAACAAGTTTTACCATATATCGGCTCGCGTTATTAGGGACCAGAGTACACCAGTCTTCACTCCCACAACTTGCTGTTTATGTCAAGGAAGTCCAAACAATGTTTTAATTCATGTCAGACTTCTGTTTTACCATTAAGTATAGTATATACTTTAAAATTAAATCATATAAAAGCATCTTAGTGATCATAATTTAAGACTGGTTCTAGAAAAACTACATTTGGTTTCAGTGACAGTGACTAAAGAATATAAAGGTAACCAGTAAAAATTAAGTTAAGTTTTTCAGTATTTAAATAAATCTAGATGATGGTGCAATTAGACCCAGTTATTACATAATTTGGTCCTCAGTTAATACCTTCTTACTTACTACACACATTGTAAATGATAGCTGAATGGTCTAGAGGGGTGGGAATGAAAGAGTCAGCATAAAAAAGTTGAGCAAGTTACCATTTACAAACACAAAGATAGTATCGTGAATGAGCCCCTGAGCATTTGAGTAGCAAGATGACATAGTTATGATGAATTAAGACTTTCGCTGATATCTTTTTCCATATCTTTGCCAATATCTTCATCGGCATCTTCTCTGTCACTTAACGGATCAACCTCAAAATCTCCTCCCACAACAAACTGATAGCCAGACAAGATAGGCCAGGACACCAGCCATAAAGCTGCCCTCGAATCCACAGCCAATAGACTCTGTTTCATATACAAACAAATCATTTTGACATTTTAATATCATTTATCGAAATGAAATCCAATATCAATTAAGATAATATTTTATCTTGTTTGATAATCAAATTATCATTACCCTTCTTTGTTAACAGCAAGACAAAACTGCTGAGTCACTGTTGTTTTTTATTATTGACAGAGATAAAAAGAAAAGACAAGCACAACTATTTTGATATAAAAGATGACATGCACTGGTTAAACAGATAAATGGAAAGGAGCCAGTACTGTTTATGTTTGCAAACTGTATGGAATAATCCTTGTTAATACCTTAATCAATATTAGGAATTATATCTGATTTTATCATCTGATAAAAAAATATTCTGCACAAAAAAATGTATTGTTAATGACATGATACAAAGGATGCGTCAATGCATGAATTCATGTTGTCTGGAATCAATCAATCATTTTTTTTTCTAAATGAAAATTATTATAATGTTTTCTTAATAAAAAAGATGTAATAACAATTAAAATAGACATGGATCCAAATATAGCCAATTCCAATAAAAGTTATCTCCCTTGTTTATATTTGTAAATTGATATTCTTTAAAACTGCAGTTGCTGTCCTTCTTTCAATACTATACATGCATATGAATTTGAGCAGAAACTCTATTGACCCAGAATGGGATGGTACTTATGCCCACATTGACTTCATGTTCTTATTTCCCATGATATTTCCCCTCCAGTGGATCTCTTAATACCTTTTGGTATTATCTCCCTTTACAAGTGACAGTATTAGCTATCGTTGCTAGTAATAGTACTTATATAACCAGCCATGCTATCTCTCTTCTCCTAGTGATATAACAATCCTCTCTAGGTATTATTAATCTTACAGTATTACCTCCCTTCCATCTCAGTGTCAACCTCCTTCTTTAGTGACCTTAATAAAATATGTCTGAGTTAGCTCCCTTACTTAGTGACATTTACAATCATATGTTACAGCTGACCTCAATTCTGGAATTACTTATTTGCCAGTGTTATGTACATTCTTCTAGTTCTATATTATCTCCTGTTGCAGGTTTATCACTACATCTGTGCCATTGTTACCTCTCATAACATGGTTACCTCCCTTCCCTAGTATTCCAAGTATTACCTCCCTTCCTTAGTAACACACTACTTATCTCAGTGTCATCTCCCATCTCTAGTGAGCTCATAAACAATCGGATGAGGTTATAATAATAACTTTTAATTAATTAATTATCTATAATAATATGTTACACCTCATTCCAATCATAAAACACGGCTTCAACAAACAGTTGTATATAAATACCCAGGTTCAACAAACAGTTGTGTATAAATACCCGGGTTCAACAAACAGTTGTGTATAAATACCCGGGTTCAACAAACAGTTGTGTAATAAATACCTGGGTTCAACAAACAGTTGTGTATAAATACCTGTTGTGTATAAATACCCGGGTTCAACAAACAGTTGTGTATAAATACCTGTTGTGTATAAATACCCGGGTTCAACAAACAGTTGTGTATAAATACTTGCATTCAACAAACAGTTGTGTATAAATACCATGGTTCAACAAACAGTTATGTATAAATACCCGGGTTCAACAAACAGTTGTGTATAAATACCCGGGTTCAACAAACAGTTGTGTATAAATACCTGTTGTGTATAAATACCCAGGTTCAACAAACAGTTGTGTATAAATACCTGTTGTGTATAAATACTTGCATTCAACAAACAGTTGTGTATAAATACCTGTTGTGTATAAATACCTGGGTTCAACAAACAGTTGTGTATAAATACCTGTTGTGTATAAATACCTGTTGTGTATAAATACCCGGGTTCAACAAACAGTTGTGTATAAATACTTGCATTCAACAAACAGTTGTGTATAAATACCATGGTTCAACAAACAGTTGTGTATAAATACCCGGGTTCAACAAACAGTTGTGTATAAATACCCAGGTTCAACAAACAGTTGTGTATAAATACCCGGGTTCAACAAACAGTTGTGTATAAATACCTGTATTCAACAAACAGTTGTGTATAAATACCTGGGTTCAACAAACAGTTGTGTATAAATACCCGGGTTCAACAAACAGTTGTGTAATAAATACCTGCATTCAACAAACAGTTGTGTATAAATACCTGCATTCAACAAACAGTTGTGTATAAATACCCGGGTTCAACAAACAGTTGTGTATAAATACCCATGTTCAACAGACAGTTGTGTATAAATACCAGTTGTGTATAAATACCTGCATTCAACAAACAGTTGTGTATAAATACCTGCATTCAACAAACAGTTGTGTATAAATACCTGCATTCAACAAACAGTTGTGTATAAATACCTGCATTCAACAAACAGTTGTGTATAAATACCTGGGTTCAACAAACAGTTGTGTATAAATACCAATGTTCAACAAACAGTTGTGTATAAATACCAGTTGTGTATAAATACCTACATTCAACAAACAGTTGTGTATAAATACCCAGGTTCAACAAACAGTTGTGTATAAATACCCGGGTTCAACAAACAGTTGTGTATAAATACCTGGGTTCAACAAACAGTTGTATATAAATACCATGGTTCAACAAACAGTTGTGTATAAATACTTGCATTCAACAAACAGTTGTGTATAAATACCCAGGTTCAACAAACAGTTGTGTATAAATACCCAGGTTCAACAAACAGTTGTGTATAAATACCCGGGTTCAACAAACAGTTGTGTATAAATACCTGCATTCAACAAACAGTTGTGTATAAATACCCTAGTTCAACAAACAGTTGTGTATAAATACCCGGGTTCAACAAAAGGTTGTGTATAAATATCAGTTGTGTATAAATACCTGGGTTCAACAAACAGATGTGTATAAATACCTGCATTCAACAAACAGTTGTGTATAAATACCTGCATTCAACAAACAGTTGTGTATAAATACCTGCATTCAACAAACAGTTGTGTATAAATACCTGCATTCAACAAACAGTTGTGTTTAAATACCTGCATTCAACAAACAGTTGTGTAAAAATACCTGCATTCAACAAACAGTTGTGTATAAATACCTGCATTCAATAAATAGTTGTGTATAAATACCTGCATTCAACAAACAGTTGTGTATAAATACCTGCATTCAACAAACAGTTGTGTATAAATACCCGGGTTCAACAAACAGTTGTGTATAAATACCCGGGTTCAACAAACAGTTGTGTATAAATACCAGTTGTGTATAAATACCAGTTGTGTATAAATACCTGCATTCAACAAACAGTTGTGTATAAATACCTGCATTCAACAAACAGTTGTGTATAAATACCTGCATTCAACAAACAGTTGTGTATAAATACCTGCATTCAACAAACAGTTGTGTATAAATACCCGGGTTCAACAAACAGTTGTGTATAAATACCAGTTGTGTATAAATACCTGCATTCAACAAACAGTTGTATATAAATACCCGGGTTCAACAAACAGTTGTGTATAAATACCCGGGTTCAACAAACAGTTGTGTATAAATACCAGGGTTCAACAAACAGTTGTGTATAAATACCCGGGTTCAACAAACAGTTGTGTATAAATACCAGTTGTGTATAAATACCTGGGTTCAACAAACAGTTGTGTATAAATACCTGGGTTCAACAGACAGTTGTGTATAAATACCAGTTGTGTATAAATACCTGCATTCAACAAACAGTTGTGTATAAATACCTGCATTCAACAAACAGTTGTGTATAAATACCTGCATTCAACAAACAGTTGTGTACAAATACCTGCATTCAACAAACAGTTGTGTATAAATACCCGGGTTCAACAAACAGTTGTGTATAAATACCAGTTGTGTATAAATACCTGCATTCAACAAACAGTTGTATATAAATACCCGGGTTCAACAAACAGTTGTGTATAAATACCCGGGTTCAACAAACAGTTGTTTATAAATACCTGGGTTATCAGTATCAGCCTTGGTAATTACTACATCTCTCGGTGGGGCAAATCTCGAGGCTGCTGACATAAATGATCCGTGCTTTCTAGTGGCTACCTCTGTTCTTGGTTTGGCTTTCTCCTTGTGAATTTGCGACTGTTCATATGACATCTGGACGTCATACGCTCCAGGGGGAGGAATCTCCTACAAATATAAATAATAACCTGTAAATCAAAATTGAAAAATATCCAAGATGAAAATATTTCAACCATAAATGTATGTACCATGTTTTTATGCCCCCCCCCCCACCCCCACCCCAAAAAAATTTTGGGGAGGCATATAGTCATCGCAGCGTCCGTCTGTCCTTCCATCCGGTATTTCGTTTCCGGCCTGTATCTTTGTCATGCATAGATGGATTTTAATGATACTTCCTACAAATGATTAACATAACATGACGATGTGTCACAAGTTAGACCCACACCCATAACTCAAAGGTCAAGGTCACAATTTGAGTTTGTTTAACAACACTTTGAGTCTGTAAGATTTTGTGTACGGCCTGTAACTCTGTCATGCATAGATGGATTTTATAAATACTTGCTACAAATGATCAACATAACATGACGACGTGTCCCGAGTAAGACCCACACCTGTATCTCAAAGGTCAAGGTCACAATTTGAGTTTGTTTAACAACACTTTGAGTCTGTAAGATTTTGTGTACGGCTTGTAACTTTGTCATGCATAGATGGATTTTAATGATACTTGCTACAACATAACATGACGAAATGTCACGAGTAAGACCCACACCCGTACCTCAAAGGTCAAGGTCACAATTTGAGTTTGACAAAACTTTGAGTCTGAGATTTCATGTCCAGCCTGCAACTTTGTCATGCATAGATGGATTTTTATAAATATGTGTTATAAATGATCAACATAACCTAATGACGTGTTGCACTTAATACCCAAACTCCCATACCTCAATGGTCAAGGTCACACTTTTAGTATGTATGACAACTTTGAATCTGTTTGAGATTTCAAGTCAGTCCTTTAACTTTATCATACATGGATAGATTTCAAAAACACTTGTCTCAATATATCAACAATTGATCTGTAACTTTGTCTTACATTTAGTGATTTTAAAATAGCTTGACACAAGTGATCAGCATGTCATGATGATGTTTCAGCAGCATTTAACTGTTGAAATACCCAGACCATTACATTAGATGTCAAGGTCATGGTTACACAAAGGTCAAGGTCATGCCTTAATGTAAAAAAAAAACAACAGGAAAACATCAGTCCATTACTCTTTATATTCATGGATACATCGCTACCTATTATAACATAATTATATTGTTATTTTTCAATGACCATTTGGGGGGTATGCGACACTTACCAGTGACTTTTCTTATTTGTGTATTTTTTATAGATTTCTACCATACAGTAATATAATTTGCATCTCCAATAGACATGCATTACATAGAGGATCTTATATGAGTGCTTATTTATTATTGAATTTATTAAACGAGTTGGAGATTATATGAGGTTCTGTCGAGTATCATATCATTTTTCACTATGAGTTTAATAAATTCAATAATAAATGAGCATGAATGTAAGATCACATAACTCATTTGAAGTTTACATTTACCATTTATTTTACAGATCCCCTCTATAAGAAGCGATAAAGAATTGGACATATTTGTTTCCATGAGTATAATGCAATGTCTCAAAAATAACGTCATTTAACCATAACAAACCGATGTAATTTAACCATAACAAACCGATGTCATTTAACCATAACAAACCGATGTCATTTAAACATAACAAACTGATTTCATTTATATATTCAAGCAAGTCAGAATGTGCTTCAACAATTTACGTAAGAGTTAAAAATATCAAAATAATGTCATGGGTTTATTACACTCCTGCACTGTAAACTACGTGATAAATAGATAAATTGCACAGTCTGGGTTTGAGCTGTTGAAAATGCATCATCAAGTTATTCTCACCAACATGACATATTTGCAAAAAGATGCAAGTGCAAAATAAAAAATTAAAATATAAAATTAATATAAAAAATTTAAAATGAGCATTATGAATCCAAATTACACAACCACAAACCAGGCTTGTGATAAATTGAAATATTGGCATTGATAATTACGGATGTCTAAAACTGATGAATATGTGCAAAACGATACGCAGGATAAAAACTTTCTCACATGATGCGGTAGTGTTGCATGTTTACAGAAAGCCTCCGCATGATTGATGTTCTGTATAAGAGTTTCCGTTGATATAATTTGTAATTTGTTACTCGTTTTTAACAGATAGGAAATTTTGAAATGGGGGTACACGAAAACAGTTTTTAAATATCAGATAAGCAATATAGGCTGTAAAAAACTATGATAATGCGAAAAATAGTGTGAAGTAGTGTGATATCAATCTCATCAACTTTTTTATTAAGAGCAAAAGAGCTGATGAAGACAGTATCTCAAATGCCGTTTAAAATAAATAACAGTAACTTGAAGTCTAGATCTGTAGTTAAATTGGTGATGAGTTTCACAATGTGAAGTGGTCACGATTATAAAAGTTATTTACCAATTCTATGCTGATGAGTTTAAAACATTGTAAAATAATTAATGGAGTGAAGTCAGAAAGTAATTTTAATAGCTTCACAAAATAATTAAGTTAATAGAGATACAATAAAATAAGGGGATTTTTTTTTTTATCTAAATAATTTTAGGGGTTTACCATGTTTTATGGATAAAATGAATGATGTATTTTTACATGATGGGTGCATAAATGAAACCTTTGTTATTGCAATAATGGAATGTGACATGTTGGCGTAGCTGGTCTGACTTATTTTACCATGTGGAGTGTGGTCCAGTAGTACATGCAGTATTGGATCCAGTCATTGAATGTACAGTGTCCTTGAGCAAAACTCTTATTCTACATATACTTAGTTCTGGTTATTCCCATGAAGACTTTGAGCATGACTTGTCTAAGTTGTAAGAACTTATTTCACAATCAAATTGAAATTAATAATAAAAAAGTTTAAAACAATACTTTATTTCCAGATGACGTCACAGATTAAGAAAGAAGAAGGCTAGATGATCCAGCAACTATAAAAACATTCCATGAACCAGGCACGTTCATGTCCATCTTCATGTAGAGCTGGCCAGCACTTAACTGCTGGTACATGTATTCATATCTTAAATAGGAATGATAATGTTATGAGAGATGTCTTAATCAATAAGTTATTTGATATTTGCCTCTTTTTTTTAATATTGTATTAATAAATTGGACAATTTACTCTCAGCTAGTGCAGTTCAGGTCACTATACATGGTTTGGTCTACATTTGGATTATAAGATTCCTATTCAAGGAATGGTATGAAATGTTTTAGAAATTCAGCAAATGATGGGGTAGTATTTAATTTAGAGAACAAACCCTTGCATAGGTGACAAAGTGGATTGTCACGATGCTCCGTGCAAAACCTAATAACAGTTATTTATCACAGATCTAGAGTAAATTCTCTTAAATATATATATCTTTCCAGTCTTATAAGCTTTAACCAAAAATTTGTATAACTATAAATTTCCAGGCATTAAAAGTCGAAAAATATAAACTTATGGTAAACAAATTCTTGAAAGCTTAAATTTTCTATTGAATATATTAGCTAAATATTGAGTTTTTGAAAAGGGTTGGAATTGAGTTGATGTTTTCTAAGACCTATATTGATTTAGTTTACAACAGTTGTCAAGATAACAGTCCTTCTGGTTAAACACAACAACACCCTGTTCTTATAAAGTGCTGTAAAAGCAGGTTTGAGCGAAGGAAATCACTGAGATAGAACCATTATGGATAAACGTTAAATCATGAGACTTTAATGGCTTCTTTCATAGACAAACATTATAATCAAAAGAAGCCAAACAATAAACAATCAAACCATCTACTACACACACAATAAATTTACTGGTAAACTTTCCATTTTATTATGCACAGTCTCTGTTCCATCCCATGCAACTTGCAAAATTTTAGGAACAGAACATGAATATTACAGTCATAAATAATCCTAGCAACATTGATACAAACATTAAACTTGAGTTTCAATGTTTTTATTCTTTACAACATCCGTTTAAAACTCCAGAAGATGTATACAAAACGTCTAGGATATTAAAGAGACACACATCAATTTTAACGTTAATTTTATTCATGCTATTTCATCATATCAATCTTTATACCAAACAGATATAATGTCATGAAACTTAGTGGTCACAATTTAGTGTTATAGCCATTATATGGATAAAAAATCTTCAAAAATACATACTGATATTTGTACTTTAATTCTGATTCATTTTCGTTTTAATTTCATGATGAGACTAATACACACTTTACAAATGTATTAACTAACTAACTAGAGTTATGCCCCTTTCCAAACAAAAACCAAAATTAAGTCTGCATACAGCCATACTGGAGCCTTCAATGCCATATTTTTTACATCATGTGAATGATTAAATCATTTTCAGAAATTGAAAATTGCCTCGTGTTGTCCCTTAATTAGCAGAAGGAGAAACAGCTTTGACAGATTTTGTCGAGCCTGACCAACACCATTGTATCATTTAAATTTTAAATATATAATTTTATATAAAGATTGCCATCAAATATCAATTTTCAGCAAGAAACAGGGGCTCGAGTTTCTAACATTTCATAGTTTAATACATTTGTATGAAAAATTTTGACACCTATAGACTTTTTATAATGGAAAGTAAATAAGAATTTGTTTTAATTTTGACCGCTCTTTCCTGGGATCGTGGAAGGTTAACCAGTACTATAGCACACTCATCTCCATCAGTAACTGACCATTTTCCCACTTGAAACAGCAGTGAGTGATTTATAACAGTGAAAGGCAATGTCATGTGTCAATCATCATGGAGATTGTAGCCAGACAACCTCTTGATTGCTAGTCAAAAACGCTACCCGCTGAGCTAACCAGACCAACATAAATTTTATCAAAGAAAAAAGCCTTTCGACCTGGTGTTTGTTTCACATTTTACTTAAATACTTTAAAAATTAACCAAGGTTATTTACCTATTATATAATCAATATCAATGACATAGTATACAGTTTTACTGGAACCGTCTAAAATCATGATCACCTGGACGCTTTTCTAAGATTTAAGTTTTTAAGAATATGTTGGTGAAACAGGAGCCACAAACTCAATATCAATTTTGTGCTCCAAAAGTCAAAGAATTTTTAACTCAATATTGGTTTTAAGCCAAACCGGCACATGAGTTACGATAGTATTAATGATTTGGCTTATAAGTAACACTCATTCAAATAAAACTGGATTTGTTTATAGATTGGGAACATCCTATACAGCTTTCTGCTACTGCAAGGCAATCCAATCCTTACAAAGATGGCACCTACACTGAAGCTTGTGTTTCGTGATATATGTCTCCGAATGTATTGGTGGCAAAAAAAAACAGAATATGTGAAACAGTGAGATGACCTGACCTATATCACAGTTCTGCCATCATATTTCATGTTTAAGCAGACATTACGATAAGATGATATCAGACTTATTGTGATTAATGAAACATGAAGGAACATTGACTCACTGGTTCTTCCTAAAATATTTCTCCTTAATCCATAAATAAAATTTTTGAAGGAAAAAAAAAAATAAAAAAAATATTTCATTCATTCCAAACTGCCGAAAGAAAATCTTTTCAAAATCTGAAAATGATTTACTGGAAGTATAAAAAGACAAGAGATCTGAAATGAATGCACATTGCGTTGTGAACATTTTTGCATGCACTTAAGTTCTATTGAAATCGTCTGTAAGTCTTGAACACTTCTGCCATAACAACTTGACTTTAAGTGCCCTTGAGCGGGTGAACAAAAAAGTGAAAGTGTGGTCTGATTGCATGGTGCATTATATAAGTACATGTATAACAAGCAAAAATGAGCAATACATGACATTGTAATCTGCAATATTGAGCCATTCATGCAATCTGTTATTATGAACCATGCAATGAGAGTTTATTAATTTATAATTGTGAGTCAAATGAACTGCAATAATGAATCATACATGTGAGTCAAATAGTATGAGAGAAAAATAATCTGCAATTATGAACCATATATACAAGTCAAATCATCTGTTATAATGAATCATGTATATGAGTCAAATAAACTGTTACAATGAATCATGTATGTGAGTCAAATAATCTGTTATAATGAATCATGTATGTGAGTCAAATAATCTGTTATAATGAATTATGTATGTGAGTCAAATAATCTGTAACAATGAATCATGTATGTGAGTCAAATAATCTGTTATAATGAATCATGTATGTGAGTCAAATAATCTGTTATAATGAATCATGTATGTGAGTCAAATAATCTGTTATAATGAATCATGTATGTGAGTCAAATAATCTGTTATAATGAATCATGTATGTGAGTCAAATAATCTGTTATAATGAATCATGTATGTGAGTCAAATAATCTGTTATAATGAATCATGTATGTGAGTCAAATAATCTGTTATAATGAATCATGTATGTGAGTCAAATAATCTGTTATAATGAATCATGTATGTGAGTCAAATAATCTATAATAATGAACAATAATTAAGTAATTAATAATCTGCAATAATGAAATTGTGTAAAAGTAAAATAATCTGCAATAATGAAATATGTGTGAAATTAATATAATTTGCATTAATGCACTTTGTGTTATAAACATTAAAATTTTGTAAGTCACAAAGTATCATATAATAAATAACATGTGTGAAATTTCAAATAAGGAGCCATTAACACATCAGTTTGTCATTATGTCAAATAAGGAGCCATTAACACATCAGTTTGTCATTATGTCAAATAAGGAGCCATTAACACTTCAGTTTGTCATTATGTCAAATAAGGAGCCATAAAAAAATCAGTTTATCATTATGTCAAATAAGGAGCCATTAACACATCAGTTTGTCATTATGTCAAATAAGGAGCCATCAACACATCAGTTTGTCATTATGTCAAATAAGGAGATGTCAAATAAGGAGCCATTAACACATCAGTTTGTCATTATGTCAAATAAGGAGCCATTAACACATCAGTTTGTCATTATGTCAAATAAAGATGTTCTGCAACTAATATCAAGATTGTGTAAATAATACTAGCAAAATAAAGCTACTTCAGTTAGGCCATATCATCAAAATGAAGGAGAAAAATATAAAAAAAAACAAAAAACAATTAAATCACTGTTCAAGATGAAAAAAAAGTTTGAAACAAACTGCTGAAACAGCAAAAACTAATACCACAGACATCATTTTTACAACATCAGCTACAGCTAATGTCACCACTTTGCTGCAAGAAGTGAGTAACAGAGACATAACTTTATTGAAAATATTGTTTTATTGCACTTAACTACAATTTGTTTGAAAGAAGCCAACTTTAATCAGGATTGTAAGTTTCATGCTTTATCGAGAGTATGCTTTATCACACTAGTGCCATCCTCTATCTCGCCTGAAGATTCAAAGAAGGAATTACTCTCCAAACTGACTGAAGTACCCATTAGTGTATGCGCTCATCATCAGCCCATCATCATGGAGATACAAATTGTGTCGCAGAAGAATCGGCCGACCCTAGCATAATCCTGCATTAACAGCATGCAAGCCGATATTAAACAGAAACAAACATGTACTTGAATCTATCGAAGTGCCAGGAAAGCACGTTACAGTGTTACATGATTCAAGTAAACAAAGAAAGCGTAACAATAAAGTGTGACATTTTATGACGGTTTTTGCATTAGTGCATTCTCGATATTTCAATAAGACAATGGAATGTTGGGTCCACGGGAACAAGGAAACAGGCTTAATGGCGGGTATATGGGCGATACATTGTAAGATTTCACAGTGTTTGTAATAAACATACAACACAATCATCATAAAGATGTCACTGCGAATATTAGTTACGGCATCTTCCCTAATGCGAGTCAAGTGATAAGGCGCTGACATGGAACAAGGGACAAGCATATCTCCTACTGGAGGAATAATTAATTGGGGGAATCGCTCCCGATAACTGATGTTGTGATCTCTCTCTCTGGAACTCCATTTGAATGACAGTGCATGATGACAGTGTTGATATGGGTCTGTTCTAATGCTTTTAGAGACATAAACAAACATACTTTTACATTTGGTAATACATTGTTATTTTTAAGATTACATAATGTATATAAAATATTAATATTCCAAAATTAATAAAAAGGAAAAAAATGATTTTTAAAAAGATATAGATTTAAAGCCATTGCAGAAATTCCCCACATCAATATAACATGACAGATATTCCCCATATCAATATAACATGACAGAAATTCCCCATATCAATATAACATGACAGAAATTGCCCATATCAACATAACATGACAGAAATTGCCCATATCAATATAACATGACAGAAATTGCCCATATCAATATAACATGACAGAAATTTCCCATATCAACATAACATGACAGAAATTGCCCATATCAATATAACATGACAGAAATTCCCCATATCAACATAACATGGACACAATCTGCCAGCCTGTCAGGTGTATGTGTGATTCTACAGATTTGAGTCCCTATGCTAAATAGCCCTAGGTAACCCCCGGGTCGGGTAACCCCCGGGTCGGCAGTATAGAGTGTGCCAATCCTTTCTGTTTAATGACCACACCTGTTCTATAATAGTAATGGTTCAGGTTTTTAAACTCTTGTCTCTTCGACAGACTATTGAATTTTGCACATAATTGTTTTTTTTTACCTTCACATTATCTTATATTAAATACTGGTTCCAACCAGGAGACTTTGAAGGTGACTTATAAGTCTTAAATGTAAAAAAACTCATTTCACAACTGATTCAAAATAAATAAGCTAAACTGAACTCAAGACAGTAAAACATTGCTAATAAATTGTAAGGTTGCTCTGCACGAATCTATTGTCGTTAACTTATCTTTCAGTAACTTGGTCAAAACAGTTTACAGCCTGTCTTATCAACTCTCTAAAAAGATAGACAGAATGAATCAGTGCATTCTTTGATCTGATGAAGTGTTTGGAATATGAATTTGATAAAGACAAAATAATAATGATGAATATGAAAACTTTGGCTGATTTATGTCTATATTAAAAACCAGGTGGAGGAAAAACTCATCATAACATATTTCAGGATCATCATGTGCTTGTGAAGTTGGTTTAATCTGTTTTAAGCAGGTAAATATTTACTCTGACCCACGGATATATGCAGATATATCAGCGGCTTGTTTGTTACTAACCACTTACTTTGCCACATGGCCAGGTTTATGGTGACGGACCGAGTGTATAAATGAGTAGCCAGGTCTGGTCAGTCGGGGAAGTTTGAACTCTCTGTCCAGTTTATATCAATATCAACTGTAATATTTTATATGGAGCCAGATGTCACTTAATTACAATGAAACAAAACAGCTATTTAGTTCTTAATGCACTTTTGGTCTGTAAAGTTCAACAGCGGGTCAGGGCAATATGATATACACATATAAAAATTAGACATAAGTGGTAAATAATTCAGGAAATGAAAAAAATGAAAGTATTCTTGTATGTTTGACATTATCAACGTCAGACTGAAAAAAGTGTTTAAAGCATACTGTTAAATTAATCATGAGAATGGCCAGTGATACTGACATGTGACCAAACTGCAATGTGGTTTAGGAGAGATGTTTCAAAACCATTTACATCTCACTCCTTCACTGACATCACTGGCTTGATCTCTGAGCTCTATCTACTGACATCACTGGCTTGATCTCTGAGCTCTCTCTTCTGACATTGCTGATTTGATCTCTGAGCTCTCTCTTCTGACATCACTAGCTTGATCTATGAGCTCTCTGTACTGACATCACTGGCTCAATCTCTGAGCTATCTCTTCTGATATCACTGGCTTGATCTCTGAGCTCTATCTACTGACATCACTGGCTTGATCTCTGAGCTTTCTCTACTGACATCACTGGCTCAATCTCTGAGCTCTTTCTACTGACATCACTGGTTTGATCTCTGAGCTCTCTGTACTGACATCACTGGCTCAATCTCTGAGCTCTCTCTTCTGATATCACTGGCTTGATCTCTGAGCTCTATCTACTGACATCACTGGCTTGATCTCTGAGCTTTCTCTACTGACATCACTGGCTCGATCTCTGAGCTCTCTCTTTTGACATCACTGGCTTGATCTCTGAGCTCTCTCTACTGACATCACTGGTTTGATCTCTGAGCTATCTCTTCTGACATCACTGGCTTGATCTCTGAGCTCTCTCTACTGACATCACTGGCTTGATCTCTGAGCTCTCTGTACTGACATCACTGGCTTGATCTCTGAGCTCTCTGTACTGACATCACTGGTTTGATCTCTGAGCTCTCTCTACTGACATCACTGGCTTGATCTCTGAGCTCTATCTACTGACATCACTGGCTTGATCTCTGAGCTCTCTCTACTGACATCACTGGCTTGATCTCTGAGCTCTCTCTACTGACTTCACTGGCTTGATCTCTGAGCTCTCTCTACTGACATCACTGGCTTGATCTCTGAGCTCCCTCTACTGACTTCACTGGCTTGATCTCTGAGCTCTATCTACTGACATTGCTGGCTTGATCTCTGAGCTCTCTCTACTGACATTGCTGGTTTGGGTCCAACTCTTTCACTTACTGATGCCATTGGTTTGAGCCTAGCCTATTTACTGACATAATCAATGTCCAGCTCTCTCACTACATTTTGATATCATTGGTTTGAGCCTAGCTTTCTATAATTACTGACATAATTAATGTCCAGCTCTCTCACTATGTTTTGACATCATTGGTTTGAACCTAGCTTTCTCTAATTACTGACATTATTAATGTCCAGCACTGTCATTACAATTTGACATCATTGGTTTGAGCCTAGCTTTTTAAAATTATTGACATTATTAATGTCCAGCTCTCTCACTACATTTTGACATCATTGATTTGAGCCTAGCTTTCTATATTTACTGACATAATTAATGTCCAGCTCTTTCACTACATTTTGACATCATTGGTTTGAGCCTAGCTTTCTCTAATTACTGACATAATTAATGTCCAGCTCTCTCACTGTGTTTGACATCATTGATTTGAGCCTAGTTTTCTCTGTTTACTGACATAATTAATGTCCAGCTCTTTCACTACATTTTGACATCATTGGTTTGAGCCTAGCTTTCTCTATTTACTGACATAATTAATGTCCAGCTCTTTCACTACATTTTGACATCATTTGTTTGAGCCTAGCTTTCTCTAATTACTGACATAATTAATGTCCAGCTCTCTCACTGCGTTTTGACATCATTGGTTTGAGTCTGGCTTTCTCTAATTACTGACATAATTAATGTCCAGCTCTCTCAATACATTTTGACATTATTGGTTTGAGCCTAGCTTTCCCTAATTACTAACATAATTAATGTCCAGCTCTCTCAATACTTTTGACATCATTGGTTTGAGCCTTACTTTCTCTAATTACTGACATTATTAATGTCCAGCTCTCTCACTACATTTTGACATCATTGGTTTGAGCCAAGCTTTCTCTAATTACTGACATTATTAATGTCCAGCTCTCTCACTACATTTTGATATCATTGGTTTGAGCCTAGCTTTCCCTAATTACTAACATTATTAATGTCCAGCTCTCTCACAACGTTTTGACATCATTGGTTTGAGCCTAGCTTTCTCTAATTACTGACATAATTAATGTCCAGCTCTCTCAATACGTTTTGACATCATTGGTTTGAGCTTAACTTTCTCTTATTACTAACATTATTAATGTTCAGCTTTCTCACTATGTTTTGACATCATTGGTTTGAGCCTAGCTTTCTCTAATTCTGACATAATTAATATCCAGCTCTCTCACTATGTTTTGACATCATTGATTTGAGCCTAGCTTTCTCTAATTACTAACATTATTAATGTCCAGCTCTCTCACTATGTTTTGACATCATTGGTTTGAGCCTAGCTTTCTCTAATTACTGACACAATTAATGTCCAGCTCTCTCACTATGTTTTGACATCATTGGTTTGAGCCTTGCTTTCTCTAATTACTGACATAATTAATGTCCAGCTCTCTCACTTTATTTTGACATCATTGGTTTGAGCCTAGCTTTCTCTAATTACTGACACAATTAATGTCCAGCTCTCTCACTATGTTTTGACATCATTGGTTTGAGCCTTGCTTTCTCTAATTACTGACATAATTAATGTCCAGCTCTCTCACTATATTTTGACATCATTGGTTTGAGCCTAGCTTTCTCTAATTACTAACATTGTTAATGTCCAGCTCTCAGTAAATATTTTCTAGGTATTAATTCTACTGTTAATAATTCTGTAGCTCTTGGAGAGTGCGGGAGACTTCCACTATGTGTAATATATTATACCAAGTGCATAAAATACTGGTGTAAATTGCTTCAAATGTCCAACAATCGCTTTCCTAAGAACTGTTACACAATGTTGAAATCTCTGGACGATATTGGTAGAAAAACTTAGGCCACAAACGTTAAAACATTATTGTATAGGTATGGGTTTGGGTATGTGTGGCTAGCACAAGATGTTGGTGACATTAACCTATTTGTCTTAACATTTAAACGAAGGATCTCAGATTGTATGACTCAAACTTGGCATGATGATATAATCAACTCACCCAGGTGTGATACATATAAAAATATTAAATCCTTATTAAATCCTGAAAGATATTTAAACATTGACCTTTCGCTCAATCTCAAACGATCATTTGCACGTTTTAGATGCTCCTCTCACAGACTAAATATTGAAATTGGTCGACATTTTAACATTGAAAGAGAAAATAGAATATGTTTATTTTGTTTCTTAAATTCCAATATAATGGTGATAGAAAACGAATACCATGTATTTTTTAATTGTTCTAAGTATACTCATGTTAGAGAAACACATCTGTATAATTGGTATATAGGGCATTCAGAACATGCAGATTTTTATCGATTGCTTCAAAGCGAGAATCCAGAGACTATTAGAAAAATTGCTCTTTTTATAACAAAACTGTTTGAAATTATAGATAAAACATAGTTCCACATTATATACTGTACCAGTTTTCAGACACTTCAAATGTATATTTAATATATTGTAACACAACTTTGTAAAACATCAATGATCAATAATTACTGTTGTATTTTGGGCCGGAGGCCTTTATTTACTCAATAAAACATCTTGTATCTTGTATCTATCTTGTTTCTTGTATCTCTCACTACGTTTTGACATCATTGATTTGAGCCTAGCTTTCTCTATTTACTGACATCATTGATTTGAGCCTAGCTTTCTCTATTTACTGACATAATTAATGTCCAGCTCTCTCACTATGTTTTGACATCATTGGTTTGAGCCTAGCTTTCTCAAATTACTGACATTATTAATGTCCAGCTCTCTCACTGCATTTTGACATCACTGGTTTGAGCCTTTCTCTCTAACTAATGACATCATGGATTTGAACCCAGCTGTCTCACCACTGGCATCGCTGGTTTGAGAGAGTCCCATGTTTGAGTCCAGTTCTCTCACTGCTGATGTCACTGGTTTAAGTCTGTTTCTCTAATTATTGAAATCACTGATTAGAGTCCAGCTCTGTTACAAATGAAGTCATTGGTTTGAGTCCAACTCTTCCCATTCTAATATGATTGGTTTTAGTCTTGCCCTCTCATCATTGTCTTCCAATGTTTGAGCCCAACTCTTTGCAAAGATTTAAAGTGAGAACCTTCATTAGTTACTTTGGGAAATACTGTGGTTTTATTTTGTTGCATTAACACTGTGAGTGCATTATTTTGCATTATTTTTTTTTTTACTTAAATGACTGAATGCTGAATTTTTACTTAAATTGCTATCAATCACTTTATTTTGTAATTCTATTATAAAATTACATTTATTTTGTATGATAATAAGATTATTTTTTCATTTCGGACTGTGGGCACATCCTGACATGACAAAACCATAATTATCTATTTGTAGTAAGTCTTCATCCACTAGTTTAATGGGATATTTTACATTGACTGTGAAAAAAACAAAAACTACATTATGCAAATGAATTTTAAAGTCTTCCTGAGCAGAACCAGTACTACGAATGTTTACGCTGACAAACTTTCTTTCACAAGGAACAAAACATGGCTATGGCGGGGATCAAACCTGGATCCATTCCTAGGTATGAATGATGGTCTACCACTAGACCATGACTGTGTTCCTAATAAACACCTACCAGTACTCATGGTACAGGTCTCCATCCACTTGTTACCATAATCATATAACCAATAATCTGTTGAAAATATCATTAACCTCATTAAAAAATAGCAAAAAAAGTGGACCCCTTGAGGACACTTAAGAACCAACCAAATTCAAAAATAATTAACACGAGCATGTATTCTTTCATAATTTTATCTGAAAAGGCAAAACTATTTTCTCCACATTCATTTGTGTTCATTGATAAGGAAATTGCGACCAACTACAAGTAATACCCAGTTTCTGATACAACATCTTGTACTGATTTAAGACAAGCCTCAGTAAGCTTAGCAATAAACTCCATGATATCTATAAGACTCTTGGCTGATTGATTTATGTGATCACTGACCAGTTAAGACAATGTGATTTTAGACTGCAATCACAGAGAGCAACATGTGGTTATAAATACTCACATTAATGCATTTGCTGAAGATAATAAGTTTTATTGCACATTTAGCATCCGTTTACAATTGCTCTGTGGTCTGCAATGGCTTCGAGGACACATTAATTCTGTATAATATTGGGAGTGACCAAGATTGGATTGCTACAGACTTGAGGGAACGGGAAATGGATGAAACTATTTATTGATTTTGTCTACAGAATTAATTCTCTATTGTAACTAGATATTATCAAGTTCCATATTTTCAGACAGATTAAATAAGATAAAAGAGTAAAAAAATAAAATTGTAGAATCTGTTTAACTTGATAAATATGTAAACGTAGTCGAAACCAATAATGATTACAAACAATTCCCGATTTAAAAGATCATGGAATTAATACATTCTGACATATTTAGTACACCATTAACAACAATGCATTATTCAGGATAAAGTATGGAAGATAGTGCACATTTTGTCGCCATAGTCTTCAATTAGAGAACATTATAGGTAATATTTTACAAACATATCTCATCACTTAAAACACATAAATAGTTATTTATTTTCATCTTTGATCAGGAGCATTTTTAAACAATCAGGTCTGAATCTTTTAATATCTTAAGTGAGGTTTAAAAGCATTGATAATTTAATCTGTATCAATTTATATAAATGTAAATATTTAATAAATACAAATCAAGTCAAGACTTTTATTTTAGATTGCAGGTCTAGTGATAGATTGTCATTACGTCTTATGGAGACGGTTGGAGGTTACAGTCAAAGAGGAGTTGCTGGGAGGGAGAAATACATTTCCATATAGCCCAGAGTTTTTAAAACCAACTACCACTAAATATACTGAACGGAACAGCTAACCTGCCACCTGACATTTTATGTCTTTTCTAAAAAAGTATCAAAGCAATTTCCTTGAAATTTGGACTTAAATAAGAAAGAATATTTAGGCTATGTAAAACCCCACATGTGTCTGTAAATGACATATATAACTTTTAATAGAATTACTCCGTATTTTGACGAAGATACTGAAAGTACAAAAGTGGAGGGTTAGCTGGTCCGTTCAGTATATAATAATAGAATATTTCTACTGTTCGGCATTCCATATTACTATTTAACAGAGATGAGAAGGCTAACAGAGGAGACACACAAGGAGATGAACATACTAACACCAACCACATCTCCATCATCTAAGTACCAGACACAACCTCCTGAACAATACCAGAGCTTAATCTTTCACTAGTTTAATAATGTAACCCCCAGGTGTGTTTCAATGGCAGCATGTAATACCCCTAACATCTGTGCCGGCAATGGCCAGGGGACATGGGGAGACAGTGCCAGACCAACATGCTCTGTAAACATAGTTCCAGATCCATCAATCATTTCCGAGCTTTTCTATACACTAGTCCACCAACATTAATTGTAAATCTCACACATTACTAAAGTACAAAATGGCCAGATGCCCCTTTATATGAGCATCACCATTATCTGGTGCCTTATTTCTAACAGCAGTGTTTGTAAATAACATAATGCAGACCAACCGTACAATGTAACAATGGTCCATCGGCAAGCTTGATATAAGTACTAGGGCAGTTTAGACTAACACTAACAGCAAGAATTACTTGCGGCACTCTGCCATACACACTACAGAAAGATGGCCGGTGAAGAACATAAAACGAATTTAGGCATGGACTTGAATATGAAACCAAACAATCCTCTCTTTGAACTCAAACTTTTCCATAATTTCAAAATATGTTGAAGTTAATCAGGTGGAAAACTACATTGATTGACCTTATTGGTGCTAATAGGTACACAGTCTATGTACAGGACTGCCATTAGGTACGAACATAATTTCATCCAATCTTCACATGAGCAATAATTTGAATGAAACCGTCTGTGTAGCATGAAAGAATGCAAAAGCACATGTTTTGAAACTTGGTAAGTGGGAAGATTCTGGTCTCCATTTCTATCGACCAAATTTATAATAAGAGTCTGCATGACACTGATTTATTAACTTATGCATCTTTTATTAGTGAAGGAGCATCTTTATATTAAAGCAACCACTTTAGACCGGTCTTTTATTAAATTTACATCACTTTGTTTTAATCATCTTAAAAGAGAAGGAGTAGACTAGGTGATTTTTGAAGTCTTAAGTTTTCATTGGAGGATTTTAATTGGAAATTATGACTTGTAGACATAATTATGCCATATTTCATGTTTTATCTCCCTGTTTAAAAGGTTCAAGGGCTATAAAATTGATCTCGGTAAACATAATTATGATGATATCATACACTCCCGCTCTAAACCAACCTGATTTCAGACGTTGATTTATGCACGACAAAATTAATTTAAACGAGAAAGTTAATAAGCGTATTGAAGATGTAAGATAGTTTGATTGAGGAAGCATCAATCTGATCATCTAGGTAACCAATTCTTTATGAAACTCATTACTTCAAATGTACTCAGGTACTGAAGTGAATTACTTAATATCCCATCACTTATGATAAGATAAAAGAATCAAAGAAAATGGGTTTTGCCGTGATATAAGTCCTAACGTCTCGTACAGAACAAGGGAGAACACTCTTCTAGAAAGATTGGAGATAGAGAATATGACATTGTACACAAATAAAACACATCTGACCAATAACTCAGATTCATCAGAGTGGGCATTATTACAAAATGTATTTGAACCATTTTCCTGTTCTTTCTCAAAATTCTTTTACACAAAGCATGACAATCAAGTTCCCATAGTTTCTATAGATCATACAATGGGACTTTGTCTATTAGTCCATTTCTAAAGGGCCATAACTGTGGCAAAAAGCAATCCAGAGTTATGGTTCTTGTCTCTGTGTGTTCCATTGATGATGGTGAACACACATGCAAAGTTTCATTCACATCCAATGAGTGGTTGCATAGATATCTTAAACTTAAACGCAAAAGTTTAACCTGGGTGTCCACAGACACCGCCGACCATGCCGACGCCAGGGTCATGGCAAAAGCTCTCCTTGGACTTCGTCCCGGCAAGCTAATTAATAATGAATTCAGAGTATTGGTCATATATCAAGTTCTTAGGTTAAATGAACTTTTAAGGCAAACAACTCTCTGATTAAAACACAATTAATCTAGAGAGCCACTTGAGTCCTGCAAACCTCCCCAAGTCTGGGAACCATCACAGGAAACAAAGCAAACAATGGTAACAAGTTCTCTGACCCCAGCACCTCCCAAAGTGGCCAGCAGGGAACCAATATATCACTGCACCCAGATCTATCAATGTCCCTATAAACCACTTAACTAACAAAAACATGAGCAAAGTAACTCACGAGAAGCCTGTTAATCAAAAATGATAATCAAAACACTCATGTAGCAACAAGATAAAAACTGGAAGATTCCGGGTGAATGATGAATGAGCCCCATTAGGAAGGTATCAAACTCATTTGTATTGGAATAGATAAAACTGATTATCTCCCTTTATCAAGATGCTGTAAAATTCAAAAGTTAAAAATTGTGAGATAGAAGAATAGCAGGTTATCCCGTAATCAAGAAAGAGGCCAGGGCTTGAGAGTGTTAGTGTCAGAATCAGGAACCGTAATTGACAGCCGACAACCAGCCACTTAGTTAACGTGTACTGCTGCCTCATTTTGAAAGGTTGATATCAATATTCTACAATGTCAGCATTGTACATAGGCCTTAATGACATCAAGTTGACTAGAGTTGTGCTATAACATATCACCTGGCTATCTATCATTTCAATCAAAATGTTTTAGGGTTTTCTATAGCATTAAAAAGATTATACATGTATAAGAGTTCTGCAATTGTATTGATATGTTTTTCATTAATTGTGAAAAAAAATCTCTAGTAACTTGTACAAACTTAATCACCGCGGTGTGGTCTAGTTGTAGAGTGTCCACCTCATATGCAGAAGGTCATGGGTTCAATCCCTCGCTGGGTCATACCAAAGACTTTAAAAATGGTACAAGAATCTTCCTCGCTTGAGGCTCAGCATTTAGAGGAGAGTTCTAGGTCTGGTCTGACCAGTGTCAGTATAATGTGACTGGGTGGGGTATCATACCATGTGTCTGCAGCATGATACTCCAGTGTGACAGCACATAAAATATTGTCTCAAGTAGACACCATCGCATTATGACTGAAAAACTGTTGAAAGCAACGCTAAACACTATACAACAATAACAACAACAACAAACTTAATCACCCCTTCTTGGGTAAAACCAGAGGAACTGAGAAAATGTGAGGAAGTCATGATCCTGATAGAGATTCCCACCCATGACCCTGGGGATCTGGGTTTGATGCTTAAACACACACACACATCCAAGATGTGCACATATTTGCCCACATCAACTTTAAGAGTATTTCATTTAATTATGACATCTCATAATGTTTGTGTCAATCAATTTGATTTTAGCTTTTCTCAGATGAATAGCTTGAAATTGACCAATTCAAATCTTTTATCTCTGAAATAATTTGTTTTTGTATCTCTTTTTATTTTTATTTTCAACATTATTTCACTTATTTAGTGGTGTGCAAACCTAATCATTGTTTCTGGGATCCGCTATGCGGTTAACCAGTAAAAGACAAATCTAATCTTTACAAGTTACATATATTCACAAGTGGGAGGATTCATGGCCATAAACTGAACTTCATAACCAACATTCACAGTGATTGTTGCTTGGCCCATGTCAAATTGATAATTTATTTTTTTATTTTTCAATCTTAGATTGTCTGTCAATAATAACAGTAACCTTGAGTTATTTACCAGGAGTTCCTTCCCTTAGCTGTAATGAACCATTTACCTATTGTCTAGACATTAGAATGATGAGGCAATCAGTTTAGTTGACACTTTATCTATCTATCTACCAGTCAATGGCTTTCTATACTGGAGATCAAAGGTTTTAATTTCTATTGTGCAATTTTAGATGAATTATTCAGCAGATATCCTTAAACACAACCCACATTATAGATCTGATAATAAATATCAAAACACCATCCTGGGTATAGAATGGTTGCCTGAAGCGTTCTAATGAACATTTTTGCGTATCGCCAGATAAGTCACTTCGCCGATGACTCTCATACTTTCTAATGCATGACAGTGATAAATGGACATATCATGTGCAGCATGCATATGGTACATCAAAACAATTCAAGAAAAAACATTGAGTAAAAAAGACGAATTAAAAAAAAATCTATAAAAAGTAAATGGTTCGCTTTTACAAAAAAGAACACACACATGCTGAAATTCCAAATTTTACTCCATAAGCAAATAAACCTGATGTTTATCTGTTGTTCAATTGGTATTTGATGTAATGCGATATTGGAGTAGTTCCTGACATTGAGTAATAATCTCTCCAAGTTTCTATTAAACTTTAATAGATTCTCCAAATCTTATCTTAACACGCTGATTCAAGAGAAAATGCAGGTTATTCCATCCTGATTTTACCCATAATGCCTCTCAGATAGTGGAAGAAATGTTCCATCTGTTAGGATTGTGCCTATTTTCATTCCTGTAGATCAAACTGAATTTTAATCAGTAAAATCGTTTTACTAGCGTAATTCACATAGATGGGAATATTTAAACAGCATCCGTTGGGTAATGGTAGTGTGACTGCCTTGCATGCTGGAGGCTATTGGAAGTTCGATACATGACCAAAGAGTGACATTGATCAACACTTTATAGATTTCACACCCATACTCTGAATACTGACTCAAGCAGACATGAACATAACTGTTGACAGCAATGCAAAACACCCAACAATGCAATCCATTACAAATGCAATTTTAAAACATGCCAAAACTACATGGTTGTATGTATGCATCTGCAGATTGTCATGAATTTAGTCTTTAAAATTTTGACAGATTCTAATCAACTTTTGACATACAATCCATTAATACTGCTCCCTTGTGAGTTGTTCCACTTAAGTATAAAATATACAATTTCAAAATATTGCCTAACACACAAAACCTGCAACACCGGTACAAACCATACCAAATCAATCATTAATTTGTTTAAATTTCTATGAAATTAATGTAATCAGTTTTAAATTCAATCGAGACATTTCATCAAATTTGACATAAACTTCCGTGGATATTTCCGTAATCATTAATAATCCATAAAAAAAAAATGTTTAGAAAAACAATCTTCTCTCCACCCAGTTAATCTGTCTGTAATAATTTAAGTCACTCTGATCTCACACTTTTGTTTATTTTAAAATATGACATTAATGCATTTTGATCTGAGCATTTTGGCAAGAAGACAAACAACTAATTTTACATTATTATATATATTAAACAGAAGTAAATATTTTTGTGATTAACAACTGTTATGAAGCAAAAGTAAAGCATTAGCCGAGAGTAAATACGAAACAAAAAAGAAATATACACTTTGTGTAACCTCTTTACTCTCTCATAAAAAAAGGCTCCATCTAAATTAATCACGATTACCTTCTCTTTCATTAAATACCAACATTTACAGAACTCCTTGTTAAATAAAAAAAACATCATTATCTTGATCTGGACTTAATATTCTAGATATATTACAAACAACGAAGTCTATAATTAATATACAACAGTCGTCTCAGTGAAGGATTAAACAAACATGGCATCTTAGTCATGTTTAAGACTATAATTTATACCCCAGACTACATTCTTCTTTCCTTCACTTAGAGGCACAGTGATTGTATTATAGTCTGGGAGACCCGACCCGCTTGATTATTTTCATCTTTCACTTCAATCATTCATCATAAATTCTCCTTTGAACCTCGCTTCATATACAAGGCTTATCTCTAATACTTACTATAATTATTTAACGAAGCAAACATTTGAATAAACCCATGAACTACAATGTTTTAATAAGGCCGGAAACCATCTAATTATAGTCTATAGGTAGTCTGAGGTCTGGCGGATTCGACAAATTAAATATAGCCTCATGCAACACAGTTACAAGGTATGCTTTTAAGTCGTAGCCTCTCGACTCCATTAAAATATTAAATATTTAAAAAAATTTACATGTCTGACTTTTTTTTTTACGCAAATGAGCTACTAGCTATTACTGTGTAATAATTACACGACTCAAAAAACTTAGCCATCTTGTAATTAAATATCTATAAAAACAAACAATAAAAAAATTGTAAGTAGATGCTGTCTCTTTTTTGATTACTTTCGCAGTGTGTGTCACTTGTTTCTAAGCCATAAATTTTTTGTTAATGACATGAATATAAATATCTTTATACACGTACTATAATACAGCATTTGTTTGTTCAATGAAATCATTTTTTTTTATTTACCTTTTTTCCAATATGGTCACAATGTCATGGTATATTTAATAGATGTTTTATCATAAATTTCAACCATGAGATAATAATAAAGCTTCTATAAAGATAATACAGTGGGCCCAGAGATAAAAGTCAAATTGGTTGAAAATCTGGTGGCATGGAAACTCAGTTTGTCTCCCCCCAAAAATGGCTAAATATTAACATGCCCTCCTAAAATCTGTATGCCTTCTCTAAAATTACAATAACTCCCCTGGCCCCACTAGCTACCATCTACCCAACCCCTCACTTGATGTTGCTCAAGCATGTAAAGTATCTGGTCAATCGTCTGAAGATAATGGAAATACAGTAAAACCTGTCTTAAGCTGCCAGTCAAGGAAAAGAGCAAAAGTGGCCTTTTAAGACAGGTTGTTGCTTAATACAGGTTGATTTGCTATGTAAGCATAGAAATGGGAAATAGTAAATGTGGCTGTTTAAGGCAAGTGACCACTTAATAGAGGTGACTGCTTACACAGGTTTAACTGTAGTTCACTCCACAAGAATTGCAAATTCAGCAAATTTTACTAAGTGCAAATTTCACTAAGTGCAAGGGAGATAACTCTGTATAGAATTAAGTCAGCATTAGATAATTGGCATATTAATGTTGATCAAGTATGTAAAGTAAATCTCCTGAAATAGTTCCATCTAAAAGTTGCTGACAAACAGACAGAACAACCACCAGAGTGGCTCCTATAATGACATACCTCCCCCCACTCCCTCAAACTTCTTTTGCTAGGGATGGTAATAATGATAAAAAAAAGACTTGCATGACTTTTTTCTGGTATTTTTTTATATCATTCATGAACCTCACACAAAGATTATCACCTGGGGCACACGTCACACACACCTCCGACAAGCTTAGAAAATGCTACGAAAGTCAAAAACATCTTAAACGCCATATCAATAAAAAAACTTGTGATATAGCACAGGGGCTGGGTAATGAGTTCCATTGCGTGTTTAATGGGAAAACGCATAGTTATGTAAAAGAATCTAAAGAAAAGCGATCTTAAACAGGCACCAATGAGGTAAGAGAAGCAATGTATGCAGATTATAAATGTCATGTTTGTATGTTCTGCAACATTTTTGTCCATAAAAATAAACACAAACAGTCTTGCCATGCCCACAAACCAGGACGAGAAAACCCGACGTGAAAAATGGTGGAGTAATATGTATCCGCGGCAACAGATTAAGTGTGTTAGTAATTTGGTTAAGCAGAATTTCTTATTAAAGCAGATAAGATGCTACTGTTTGTAATATAATATACTTATCACCCAGGAAACAAAACAACAACTAATATCTCTAAAACAATGGTAATAGAATCCAGAATTTCAAATGTTTGATTTATTCAGTCACCAAAAAAAACAAAAAACATCATGAATCTCAAAAAAAAAAACAGTTATGAAGTTTAGTTAAGTAATTTTTTTTTTTTAATAAATCCTTACTAAAAGCCATGTAGCTTTGAATTATAGAAAACCAGAAAATTAAAGATAACAGGATAAAAACAGGTGGGTATTCAGTTTTCATTCAAAATTGATGCAAAATTTATATCTTTTCATTCTAATGACATGTTTTCTATTCAAATGGATAATTTTGTTTTTATTTAAACTGTCTAAATTTTGATAAAAATCGCAGGTCTAGGTCTGGTGTGAATTTCTAAATATGCTATTAGGTTGGGTTTCAATCTGTGTGTTACAAAAAATGATAGTTTTTATGCAGTTACAACAGCTCTTGGGTTGCTGGTTTGATCCTCCATCACATTTGTGTGTTACCAAGCAAGACATTGTACCTGTCCAACCTAGGAAAACATTCAGCGAGATTTGTGTATGTTGTGTGAACTTGTTACACAATCAAGGTAAGACAAAACGGTTTAAACTAACAGTTCCCAGCCTCTGTCTACAACGTGTGGATTATACCATGATCTGACAATCTGCACAAGTGCCACCTATCAATATCCTGTCCTTCCAGTATTGATAATGCTCAGTTTTGAAAAGCTGGAATGCTAAAAACTAACTTTGTTTCAATTGATTAAACAAAACAACTTCCCCGAGATAAATCCTTCAAATCTCCCAGCAGCAGACAGACAAAGTAAAATGTTCAAGTGTATGGCCGGGTCAAATGTATATAATAACTGTATACAAATATATCATATTCTAAAAAGGTTATCCTATCTATGAAACATGCATGAACAAGCAGTGGTCGTCCGTGGACAGCCACTTCACCTGTCTACAGTAAGAGGTATCAAGCCGTCAAACATCCAGCTAGCCTGCCAACTTCTAATTGAAGCAAAAACTGATGTTAATCTTGTGGATGTCAGAGGAGAGGAGAACAATGCTGGTAGATCAACACAACACAGCAGGACAACTCATATGGGGAATTTCTACACTTTAACTGTTTAACTGTTCCATTTTGATTTTGGATTAAAACATCATCATTTTGAATAGTTGAATGAAGAAAAGCCAAACACTGCTGTTAAGTCAGGCCTGGAATGGAACTAGAAAAAATGAAAAGATGACAACTCAGTAGAGTGAAGTGGTCACCTCTTGGTGATCACCTCATGGTCACCACACTTGTATCCTAATCTTTAACCATCACTCTTAGAAACACTGACCATAAAGTTGCCAAATTTTTCAACATCCACCAGTGGTCAAGTACGGGAAGTTTTTAAAACCAAATGGGTATTTTATGATGAGAAGACATTTTTATGTAAATACAAGTATTCAAATCTAGCAAAGCAGCACTGACAGAAATGTCCAGTCAGAGTGAAAGTGCCACAAAACTACAAAACAGGTCATAAACTTGAGATATGATCCTGATAAAGAAAACATGGACAACTTAATCTCAAGAACTTAATAAAAATAGAAACCAGACACTGGTAATGAAATATAATCACTGACCAGGCATAATTCCCAAGAGACAACTTAAAATAATAATGCTATTAATGAATGAATAAATGACTGAAATGAGGTTTTGAAATACAGCAGCAGCAACAGGGTACCAACATTAAAAATTACTGTTATGTGATACCAGCCACAAAGTCCCACTAATAGCCCTGTAAAATGCATTTCTTTTAAATACTTAGTTTTCAGCAAAGCTTGGTGTATTTGTACTAAATATAATTTATTCATATATATATATATTTTTTTTATGTCATGTTTTTTCTATTTATAGAATGGCTCTGATATGGTTTTACATGCAACACATCCAGACTGGATGGACCATAGTCTGACCTCTACATTTATATATGGTTGTTTATAAATAACTATCTTCATATACTTTCGGATCCGAGCCCGCAGCCCCTATTGTGCCAGCGCCTAGCACATTAATGAGGTTGTCTCTACCGACTGCACCACAGCATGCCATTGTGTTGGTATAATGGTATAGAATTATCTGAATTATTATATTATATTATAAATAAAGGAACTTTAAGACAAATAAGTAGCAAGCCTCAAGTCAAACTGACATGATCTACAGACACCTGCAGCATCTATAATTGACCAGCTTGCTCTTCTTAATTGAAACATTGGACGTGCATTTAAAATTTTATATAAAGCCAAAATAGACATGCATGCATTCATCAAGTGAACTCAGGTACAGCCCTGAAATAACACATTAAAACTGGAAAGCAGACATGTTAGATTGAAACACACCCATAATTCAATTATTTTCCCTATATATCTCACGAGATTGCATAGAAACATATAAATATTTGATTCTGACATTCATGAGTGCATAAAGAACCAAATTGATAACATTTTATAAACTTGTTATTATGGCTTATAGCTGATTTAACATTGGATTATATGTATAAAACAAGGAATTCTGTCGCCAACATCGTGTTCCCACCGAACATAGTATTTACATACTTTTAGTATCTCTCTATTTGTTTACCTTCTAGGCACTTAAGTTCATTTTTAATGTTATCTTTAAGTCTGTTTGAATATTTAGTGTAATTTTTTTGCCATTGAGGGCTAACAGACAATCAGCCTAACCACTCTTTCCTGGGACTCTGGAAGGTTAACTTGAGAACACCTACTTGAATCAGCAGTGAGATAAGAATGACAATGAGACGCAATGTTGTATATATCAATCATCACAGAGAATATCACTGAGCAGGGATTTGAGCTCAGACCTCTGGATGAATAGACAGACACATAACTTACTGAGCAAACTCAGGTCCCATCTTTTATCATTAAGAATGGATCTTTAAAAAGAATTTCATAATGAGAGCTAAACAATGTATACACTTGTGGAGTGCATGGCCAAGTGGTAGAGCACCGAACCCAAGATCAGAGGATCATTGGTTTGATCCTCCACCGCGACTATGTGTGATGTCCTTGAGCAAGACACCTTTTCCACATATGCTTAGCAATGGTTCTATCCAGGAAGACTTTGAGCGTGATTTGTCTAAGTTGTATTACTTGTATCACAATGGAAGTAAAATAAAGTTTAAACTAATGTATAAATCTGACAGATACCACTCTCTATATTAGACCCTGTATAAAGAAGCAAGCCATGACATTTTATGGCATGCGCAAACAAAAAAAAACAAGGTTTCAGACTTTAAAACATTTTTTAATATTATTCAAATACATGATAACCTGATAAGGTACCTATATTTTTCGACTTTCATGGACATATTATACATGTATCTGATTCTTTTTTTTTTAAAATGAGGAAAATTGTTTGTTGATTATGCATTGATTACCTATATTTTTAATTCAACTTTCAATTATAAACTATAACCAGTTTTATCAATACCCATGTGATCTATAGGTGGGGCATGGGTCTGGGTCACTCCCATCCCCAATAAACATTCATTGCATTGGATCAGGCTGTTATTTCATATCACTTTAATACAAGACAAAATATAGAAAAGATGAGAATGTCTAATGTTTCAATCATAAAATAATTTTGACAGTTTAACCAAACAAAATGTCAGAGGGAAGAATTAGCAAAGCAAATACTTTAATAAACTTGTGAATTTTATTGCAAACATGAGTTTGAATCCCAGTTCAGCAACAGTCTCCATGATGATTGATATACAACATTGTGTCACATTATCATTCATCTCTCATCGCTGATTCAAGTGGTAAAGTTATCAGTGGTTAGGTTAACTGATCGTCTGTTAGCCCTCGATGGCATAAAAATGACACGAAATATTCAATCAATCAATCAATCAATTATTGCAAAATAGATGTTGAAAAGTCAATTAACCAAATGTTATAAACATTTAAGTTTTAAAATTACCTGGTATAGGGACCAGTATCAATTAGTCTGCCAATTAAAAAAAGAAAAGAAAACAGCTAGCCAATTCTTTCTAAGTGGGAAAGAATTAATTAACTACTACACTGGCTTGATGAAGCTTTCTTTTTTAATGTCATATACCAATAATCATCATATTATAGCAGTTGCATAAATTTCATATATAATTTGCTAATTTTAAATTGCTTATTTCTGAAATGTTGTTTTTATTTATTAACAAAGCCTATTGAATTGGCCAATGAACATTATTAACACCAGTCTTTTGTTTCAAAATTTTATGAGCTATTTATATATATATATATCTTTTTATAAATTAACGCAATTATAACAAACTTCTACTAAACAATCACACATTAACGGTCAAAACTGTTTATTTTTTATGTTTTTATATGTTCTGAATTATATTTGTAATGAAGTTGACTCAGCAACTAACTGTCAGATCCACAAACATATATCTGACCATAGCTGTCAAATACATAAACATATATCTGACCATAGCTGTCAGACTCTATCAGAACAAAACTGACCAGTTACACCGGACCCCCAATTAGAGCAGGAAATGACCATACACTGGACTAACTCACATGAAGTACAATTAATCAGCCTTGAGAAATGTAGCTGACTAAAGCATCATGGGTACAACAAATTCAATCACTGAATATACGCTACATAGTAAGCCCTTTTTTTATTAATTCATATTATTTTATTGGGCGCCACATGAGGCAGGGTCCAGTAGAAATGCTTCTAGAATTTGAGCATGGGGTTGTGTAACCATATAAGGGAGATATTTGTACAAATTCTTTAACTTGGATATACAAAATGTAGTATTATAAGTTTGGTTGAAAATTTCAATGTTCATTAACTGTATATTTTGTATATTCAGTTGTATGTAGGAAACCTTAATTATTTTTAATTGTTTGTTTTGAAGGACTGTATAATACTGTTTTTGTAATGACTAGTCTCTTAGAGAAATCAAGGGAATAATACAAGAGATCAAAATTAAAAGTAGTGCTTGAAAAACTTATTAATTCGCCATTATAACAGGTTAGAACATAATACATTAGTTCTTACTACATATTGTAGTTGTATTTAAAACAAAAAGAACAATGCAAGTATTTTATATTTGTTCTCCAAATATCTGAAAAGTCATTATTCTAGCTAGTCCCAACAAATTTATTCACTTTTGGAATGATGGCAGCATGGTACATTCTGGACACAGGTAAAAGTGTATATGGTCATATTTATGGTCATATTAATATTGTTATAATTATTACTTGAAATTCTTTTTTGCAACTGAGGACCTAGATTCAAACCAGAAACCCTTTGCTGACACAGTGATTCTTCCATAAATTTAACTAGCTGACCTGCCTTCTTCAAGCACCTTGTGCCGGGCCCAATTAGCTCAGTCGTTTAAGCGTGTCCGACTGTCAATCCAGGAGTCATGAGTTTGAATCCTCACTTGGCCACAATATCCATGATGTTTGATATATGACATTGCGTCTAAGTATCATTTGTCTCTCACTGCTGATTCAAATGAGAAAGTTATCAGTTACATGCGGAGATGGGGTGTGCTCAAGTACTGGTTAATATTCCAGGATCCAAGGAAACAATGGTTAGGTTAACTGATTGTCTGTTAGCCCTTGATGGCACAAAAAATCAATCACTCAAGCACCTAACATTTTAATACACATGGTAGCCTATATAATAAATAACAAGCTCAAAACACTTAGTGATTTAGATAAGATTTTCAATCAATTCTTCAATTATTATACTGTGAGTTTTTAATGAATCTGGTTGAAAATATCAATTTTAAATTTGGGATCCATAGAAAAATGAGTTTCGCATTATATCGGACTGTGTTGTAACCGAACCCGAGTGTACTTTACTGCTGAATATCAGATACTCAATAATTATAAACGTTTTTTTCAGAAATGGTAGGGTAAAGTAAAGACTTTCTGGTATTAACTGTTTTGTATAATGAGGCAGAAAAAATGATTGTAGCCTGTGTTCCTACAAGCAATAAACATGACAGAAGACATCAGGTTATCAGCCAATCTCACTCTCAACCTCATCATTTCCATCCCTATTTATGAAACAAAATGATTTTGCTAGTGGAGTTAAGTCAATTATATCAACAACTAGTTAATCTTACACAGCGCTGACCCGACTCCTGCCATATATATCTGTGATTACAGTTTACAGTACGGATCTTTCTGCACCACCAGTAAGGCAAGTGCCGACTAAATCACTTTTTCTTCCCTCAGTTACCAATTTCATATTGATTAAACAAACTTCCGAAATTACCCAGAAATCGTATAACGAATAACAAAATTGGCCAAAAATGGCAAAATGAAGCTGATTGTGACTGTTTGATGTCAGAGTAATGACAGTCGTATTAGTTAATGCAATTTTTGTCCAATATTGTCTAAATAGCGTGTTTGGAAAGAGATATAAATGTACACGATTCAAGAAAACCACTTGATAGCAGTTAAACCACCATGATGCTTCATCATGATCACTAAAACGTTTGCGAAAATTCTGGGTTACTATGATTTAAAATGTTTTTAGCGAGAAGAGATTTGATTTTTTTTTTTCCTTCTTCAGAAAATAGTTTTCAATCATGACATTTATTTCATTTATGGAGTAATTGGTATTTTTTTTTTTTTTTTTTTTTTGAAAAAATACATTAAAAACTGCTTGATCAAGACATTTTCAGCATCTTTTTGCTATTTAATTCATGAATGTTAAATAACCTAATAGCTGTGCACATTTTCTTTATACAATGGTTACTTTTTTAAGGCAGTACTAGTCATTTTTTTCAAAATCCATATCTAAAAGAAAACATTGCCATTATAGCCATTAAGGAATATAAAGACAAAACAACCTGCATTGCTTGATATTTATGTATCTATAGCCATCCTTTTAGGCCATTACCCCATACCTGTAATTTTGGTCTCAAGATTAAATTTATGAAACCTTTTTGTGTTAAAACAAATTACTTAGATTTGTTATTTGATTGGTACATGAACAATCCTATAACATATACACATACATAGTAAAAGACAAATGTGAAATTACTAATAGTTTAAATTAATGTAAATTTTGTCCATTCCAAATATCATAATTACACAAGCTGTAACTATATATGTGTTTATATGATGCATTATTTGAGGAAACAATGACAAGATAGGCAAAAGGATAAAATGTAAGGCCCAGACACAATTGAACTTAATGCATTGAATCATTAGTATCTGTGAGTGGAGTGGGCAATATTAATATTCAAATCTCGACTTTCTTTCTCAAATATAGATGGAACTTGTTTTCACAGAAATACCGCTGTTGAAGATTATGATATGTGTTTAAGGCATATCAACTTATTTGCTCATAAATATTGCTGATAAATAAAGAATATTGGGAAAACTGGCTAAATATGAGAAATGTAAGTACCCGGTATACATCAATTGCTGAATGGCTGATAATGATGTATAATACGAGGGGATAGTGAAAATAGTTGTACATTATTACAAAACCATTTCCTTTGGAGATTTATTCTCCTATAGAGTTTTAAATTGCAAAGCTTTGAAGCTATTTTATTAAAAATAAAGGGCTCACTGTGGTCAAGTGGTCAAAGGCACTGTCTCAAGATAACACACTTCTCATTGCTAAGGTTTAGGTTAGTTTTCTGTATGGTTCAAATACTTTGAGTGAGAAAGTTTGCCAGTTACTTGCAGAAGAACGATGATTCTACTCTTACATAATGTTTCTGGACTAAGCTGGGCTCGAACCCACAACTTCAGGGTTGAGAGATAAGTGGTAATTAAATGACATCGCATTTTGGCCTCGGAGGACTGCCTATTATTAACAAGGTATTTGGGATAATTGTAAGTTAATGTGATTTTAAATTCTTAACATTCTTTTATAAAATCACCCAACGCAGGATGCGATTTCTCCCAAAGTGTAAATAGAACATTAAAGTAAAATTAACAATAAAAACAAGAAGGTAGTAACGCTGTTTTCAAGCTTGAATGATTTTGATTAAAAATAAGTAGGCAAAAACATATTTTTTAAGTAATTGCCAGCGTCAGTCCCAACATTTTGACATGCTATTTATTTCATACGATTTGTATATTTGTCTTACTGATCATTTTAACAGGTACAATGACTGATTTTTTTGAGAACATTTTAATACAAACAAAAGCTTTTTTTTGTTAAGTGCATTTAGATGTCATCAAGCATTACACTGACAAGCTGTTATTGCCTTAATATACCAGCTGAACAACCTACTCGTTAAATATTCTAGGTTGATGGGTTTGTTTCCTTAAACTTAGGAGGGGATATCTAGGTGAGGGATATGTCATATACATCTAGGGAAATAGAAGGGGATATCTAGGTGAGGGATATGTCATATACATCTAGGGAAATAGGAGTGGATATCTAGGTGAGGGATATGTCATATACATCTGGGGAAATAGGAGTGGATATCTAGGTGAGGGATATGTCATATACATCTGGGGAAATAGGAGGGGATATCTAGGTGAAGGATATGCCATATACATCTGGGGAAATAGGAGGGGATATCTATGTGAGGAATATGTCATTTACATCTGGAGAAATAGGAGGGGATATCTAGGTGAGGGATATGTCATATACATCTGGGGAAATATCACATGGAAGAAGACCATGCCATATATGTGAATAATTCGATGGGTTTATACCACATACAATCATGTACATGAGAATCCCCAAGGAAGGGTGATCATGCCATGCATGGGAATCCCCAAGGCAGGGTGATTATGCCATACATGAGATTCCCAAAGGGAGGGTGATAATGCCATGCATGGGAATCCCCAAGGAAGGGTGATCATGCCATGCATGGGAATCCCCAAGGGAGGGTGATCATGCCATGTATGGGAATCCCCATGGGAGGGTGAACATGCCATACATGGGAATCCCCAAGGGAGGGTGGTCATGCTATGCATGGGAATTCCCAAGGGAGGGTGATCATGCCATGCATGGAAATTCCCAAGGGAGGGTGATCATATCATACATTTGAATCCCCAAGGGAGGGTGATCATGCCATACATGGGAATCCCCAAGGGAGGGTGATCATGCCATGCATGGGAATTCCCATGGGAGGGTGATAATGCCATACATGGGAATCCCCATGGGAGGGTGGTCATGCCATGCATGGGAATTCCAAAGGGAGGGTGATCATGTCATGCATGGAAATTCCCAAGGGAGGGTGATCATGCCATACATGGGAATCCCCAAGGTAGGTGATCATACCATACATGGGAGTCCCCCAAGGAGGTTTATCATATTATCATACATGGGAATCCCCCACAGATTGAACTCTATTTCAGGGTTGAATACAAGGAAGAGTGCAGACTGGATCCAAGAAAATCCATAGCACAAAGATACCAGTAAATAAAGCAGTGATAATTCTCTTATTTATAATGAAAGGGGAGCAACTCAGAATTACTGCACTACTTGTAAACTAACTTCAAAAGAATTTTAATGAAGTTGACATAACCGCAAAATGACAATTCCAGACAATTTCATGGAAATTCAATTGCCAGACAGGAAATTATTTTTAAAAACGAGCATGTTTTATGGGTTTAAATCATGAGATATTCAAATAGAATGAAGGAAAAATGACCAAAGTACCCTCTAACACAATACACAAATTGCTGGTGATTTCCAGAGTTGAAACTAACAGCCATTGTCTCCGGTTTGTTTATTCATGATTTTCAAATCTTTGAGATTATTTGCTAGCTTTTCAGGCAACTGTGCAAAGTTCAATTAAAATGCACCATTTATTCTACGGATTACAAGTTATGATTTCTACAGCTGACAAGCTAAACAATGGGTACTCATTAAATGCAATGACTCCTCATTTGTGTGTTTATTTTAGCTCTTTAAAAGAAAGAAATCTTATAACACAAACCAAAGCTCCTGGAGCGACCATTATGAATTATTAAAATATCTCGTTCTACAGTGAGAAAAATATCACAGTGAGCATGCAACCAGAAACTATGTCAACACTGCCGAGAGCAAATGCAAACTAGTAAATGGGAATAACTCAAGGAATTAAGATTTAAATTTCACATTTTTTATTGATTTCTGTTTATTAATCGACAAAATTCCAGCAAGCAAAGTGAATCACATCAATCACGTTTATTGCTTATTGACAGGTCAGGGTGCTAATTACAGAATACTGGTACTCGTTTGACAAGTGGTCCTGCGAGACGAAAAAGCTCTTCCGATTCTTATCATTAATTATGCAAACACCATTCAAATATGGAATAATTAACAGTCAGTTTTAATTACAATGCATAAAGCATTTTTCAGACATGATGACATTTAAAAGGATAATTGCTGATTGACTTCTTCCTTTTTTTTTTCAAAGACAATTTCTTTTTTCTTTTTGGTGAGAACTATCATTTCGTGGGGGGAATACTATTTCCACTCAAATAAAAATGTTTTCAAAAGTGCATTGGATAAAACAGCGGAAGTATTTCACCGAGTTTTAGAAAATTTGAGAAAGTGATGAGTCAGCCATCTTGTCAAGAGTAACACCATGTGATGTCACATAACACATCATGTGACAGGGCCATGTGACCTGTCTGTGAGAGGGAACAATGGATAGATTTCTAAAGTTACAAACCCATTGAGACCGATGCAGTGCGATATTGCAGGATATGTCATTCACACTGCAAAAATGTTACATAAATGTCATTCTAGCTCCCAAACTATGTCAAATTCCCTTTTTAATGTATAAAGGTTTTAATGAGTGCATTATTGAGGTATTAGATGTAATTTACAAATATGTCTGCTCTCCTTAAACTACAGCCATAATCATAACCAAATCAGTTTGATGAAAATCAGCTTTATAACTTTAAAAGTTGTGCAAACATACATCAGCAATTTGTACAACAGCAGCTGTTGCTAATGTGTTCGTTTTTGCTACCCCCTCCATAAAAAATTACTTAAAGTCATAGTTTGTATCAAACTCCTAAATTTAAAACATATCAAATTGGTCAAATGTCAAATATATTAATTTATGAACACTTCACAAACTCATATTCTTAAACAAAAAATTGTCAATTTGTTTTTCTTATATTAATTTTCTGTTGGCAAAATAAACAAAACATTTGTGTACTAAAAGACTTAACCTGTTGTTTTTTTGGGGTATGTATATGCTCAGCTTTAAAAGAGGCATTAAGAATATAGAATTTTGATCTCAAAGCTAATGTTTAAGAAATCTTAATGGCCACTGTATTCAAAGAATCTGTTTTGTGTCCAACATCTTTGGAGAAAATCTTTCATTTCTCAGACCATTAAATTATAATAAAAAAAAGGCCAAAGCCTTCTTCAAATGATCATTAATTCCTGGAATTCTGATAAATGTTTTGATCATTAAATGTAACCAATTAGGCATGTTTGATAACATGAGTGCCTATAACTTATAGAATGAAGAAAGTTTAAATTTAAATCAAATCTGAAAAGTTTTTCTCTCAAATTGAAGTTTTACACAAATTTGCAACACTTCACTATTTTCTTGCTGACTCATATATTAAAATGTTATAAAGTCACTGCTTTTGTATGATTTTATTTTTTTGTATTTATTGTCTATTTAATTATTTACCCCAAAACATTCATATTACCTATTTTTCAAGTGAATGGTCATGATTAATGTGATGAATCCAGCTGGCAGATTGACAAGGAACCAGCCCTGCCACTGGTTACCAGCCCTATCACTGGTTACACTTACATGAAGTAATATTTAAAAAGAACCCAGCACGTTGACAGAGAACCAGTCCTATCAGTGTGACACACATTAATATTTGACAAGAACCCAGTACTTTTACTTGACAGAGAACCAGCCATATCAGCAGTCACACACATCACTATTTGACAAGAACCAAGTAACTTGACACAGGACTAATCCTATCAGTAATAACACAGTGATATTTTTACAGGAACCCAGTAATACCTTGACAGGGAACCATCCACATCAGTAGTCACACACTCAGTTTCTTGATACCAGTCACATCAGTGGTGACATGTAACAACTAGAGGGAACCCATCCCAATCAGTCATCACACACCCAGTTTCTTGATACCAGTCACATCAGTGGTGACATGTATCAACTAGAGGGAACCCATCCCCATCAGTAGTCACGCACCCAGTTTCTTGATACCAGTCACATCAGTGGTGACATGTATCAACTAGAGGGAACCCATCCCCATCAGTAGTCACGCACCAAGTTTCTTGATACCAGTCACATCAGTGGTGACGTTTGTCAACTAGAGGGAACCCACCCCCATCTGTCATCACACACCCAGTTTCTTGATACCAGTCACATCAGTGGTGACATGTATCAACTAGAGGGAACCCATCCCCATCAGAAGTCACGCACCCAGTTTCGTGATACCAGTCACATCAGTGGTGACATGTATCAACTAGAGGGAACCCATCCCCATCAGTAGTCACGCACCCAGTTTCTTGATACCAGTCACATCAGTGGTGACATGTATCAACTAGAGGGAACCCATTCCCATCAGTCATATCAGTGGTGACATGTGTCAACTACAGGGAACCCATCCACACCCAGTTTCTTGATACCAATCACATCAATGGTGACATGTATCAACTAGAAGGAACCCATCCCCATCAATAGTCACGCACCCAGCTTCTTGATACCAGTCACATCAGTGGTGACATGTATCAACTAGTGGGAACCCATCCCCATCAGTAGTCACACACCCAGTTTCTTGATACTAGTCACATCAGTGGTAACATGTATCAACTAGAGGGAACACATCCCCATCAGTCATTACACATCCAGTTTCTTGATACCAGTCACATCAGTGATGACATGTATCAACTAGAGGGAATCCATCCCCATCAGTCATATCAGTGGTGACATGTATCAACTAGAGGGAACACATCCCCATCAGTCATTACACATCCAGTTTCTTGATACCAGTCACATCAGTGATGACATGTATCAACTAGAGGGAATCCATCCCCATCAGTCATATCAGTGATGACATGTATCAACTAGAGGGAACCCATTCCCATCAGTCATATCAGTGGTGACATGTATCAACTAGAGGGAACCCATCCCCATCAGTAGTCACACACCCAGTTTCTTGATACCAGTCACATCAGTGGTGACATGTATCAACTAGAAGGAATCCATCCCCATCAGAAGTCACACACCCAGTTTCTTGATCCCAGTCACATCAGTTGTGACATGTATCAACTAGAGGGAACCCATCCCCATCAGTAGTCACACACCCAGTTTCTTGATACCAGTCACATCAGTGGTGACATGTATCAACTAGAGGGAACCCATCCCCATCAGTCATCACACACCCAGTTTCTTAATACCAGTCACATCAGTGGTGACATGTATCAACTAGAGGGAACCCATCCCCATCAGTCATCACACACCCAGTTTCTTGATACCAGTCACATCAGTGGTGACATGTATCAACTAGAGGGAACCCATCCCCATTAGTAGTCACACACCCAGTTTCTTGATACCAGTCACATCAGTGGTGACATATATCAACTATAGGGAATCCATCCCCATCAGAAGACACACACCCAGTTTCTTGATACCAGTCACATCAGTGGTGACATGTATCAACAAGAGGGAACCCATCCCCATCAGTAGTCACACACCCAGTTTCTTGATACCAGTCACATCAGTGGTGACATGTATCAACTAGAGGGAACCCATCCCCATCAGAAGTCACACACCCAGTTTCTTGATACCAGTCACATCAGTGGTGACATGTATCAACAAGAGGGAACCCATCCCCATCAGTAGTCACACACCCAGTTTCTTGATACCAGTCACATCAGTGGTGACATGTATCAACTAGAGGGAACCCATCCTCATCTGTCATCAGTGGTGACATGTATCAACTAGAGGGAACCCATCCCCATCAGTCATCACACACCCAGTTTCTTGATACCAGTCACATCAGTGGTGACATGTATCAACTAGAGGGAACCCATCCCCATTAGTAGTCACACACCCAGTTTCTTGATACCAGTCACATCAGTGGTGACATGTATCAACTATAGGGAATCCATCCCCATCAGAAGTCACACACCCAGTTTCTTGATACCAGTCACATCAGTGGTGACATGTATCAACAAGAGGGAACCCATCCCCATCAGTAGTCACACACCCAGTTTCTTGATACCAGTCACATCAGTGGTGACATGTATCAACTAGAGGGAACCCATCCCCATCAGTCATATCAGTGGTGACATGTATCAACTAGAGGGAACCCATCCCCATCAGTAGTCACACACCCAGTTTCTTGATACCAGTCACATCAGTGGTGACATGTATCAACAAGAGGGAACCCATCCCCATCAGAAGTCACACACCCAGTTTCTTGATCCCAGTCACATCAGTTGTGACATGTATCAACTAGAGGGAACCCATCCCCATCAGTAGTCACACACCCAGTTTCTTGATACCAGTCACATCAGTGGTGACATGTATCAACTAGAGGGAACCCATCCCCATCAGTCATCACACACCCAGTTTCTTAATACCAGTCACATCAGTGGTGACATGTATCAACTAGAGGGAACCCATCCCCATCAGTCATCACACACCCAGTTTCTTGATACCAGTCACATCAGTGGTGACATGTATCAACTAGAGGGAACCCATCCCCATTAGTAGTCACACACCCAGTTTCTTTATACCAGTCACATCAGTGGTGACATGTATCAACTATAGGGAATCCATCCCCATCAGAAGTCACACACCCAGTTTCTTGATACCAGTCACATCAGTGGTGACATGTATCAACAAGAGGGAACCCATCCCCATCAGTAGTCACACACCCAGTTTCTTGATACCAGTCACATCAGTGGTGACATGTATCAACTAGAGGGAACCCATCCCCATCTGTCATCAGTGGTGACATGTATCAACTAGAGGGAACCTATCCCAATCAGTCATCACACATCCAGTTTCTTGATTCCAGTCACATCAGTGGTGACATGTATCAACTAGAGGGAACCCATCCCCATCTGTCATCACACACCCAGTTTCTTGATACCAGTCACATCAGTGGTGACATGTATCAACTAGAGGGAACCCATTCCCATCAGTCATCACACACCCAGTTTCTTGATACCAGTCACATCAGTGGTGACATGTATCAACTAGAGGGAACCCATCTCCATCAGTCATCACACACCCAGTTTCTTGATACCAGTCACATCAGTGGTGACATGTATCAACTAGAGGGAACCCATCCCCATCAGTCATCACACACCCAGTTTCTTGATACCAGTCACATCAGTGGTGACATGTATCAACTAGAGGGAACCCATCTCCATCAGTCATCACACACCCAGTTTCGTGATACCAGTCACATCAGTGGTGACATGTATCAACTAGAGGGAACCCACCCCCATCAGTAGTCATGCACCCAGTTTCTTGATACCAGTCACATCTGCGGTGACATGTATCAACTAGAGGGAACCCATCCCCATTAGTAGTCACACATCCAGTTTCTTGATACCAGTCGCATCAGTGGTGACATGTATCAACTAGAGGGAACCCATCCCCATCAGTCATCACACACCCAGTTTCTTGTTACCAGTCACATCAGTGGTGACATGTATCAACTAGAGGGAACCTATCCCCATCAGTCATCACACACCCAGTTTTGTGATACAAGTCACATCAGTGGTGACATGTATCAACTAGAGGGAACCCACCCCCATCAGTAGTCACGCACCCAGTTTCTTGATTCCAGTCACATCAGTGGTGACATGTTTCAACTAGAAGGAACCCACCCCAATCAGTCATCACACACCCAGTTTCTTGATTCCAGTCACATCAGTGGTGACATGTATCAACTAGAGGGAACCCATCCCCATCAGTCATCACACACCCAGTTTCTTGATTCCAGTCACATCAGTGGTGACATGTTTCAACTAGAGGGAACCCACCCCCATCAGTCATCACACACCCAGTTTCTTGATACCAGTCACATCAGTGGTTACATGTGTCAACTAGAGGGAACCCACCCCCATAAGTAGTCACACATCCAATTTCTTGATACCAGTCACATCAGTGGTGACATATGTCAACTAGAGGGAACCCATCCTCATCAGTCATCACACACCCAGTTTCTTGATACCAGTCACATCAGTGGTGACATATGTCAACTAGAGGGAACCCACCCCCATCAATCATCACACACCCAGTTTCTTGATACCAGTCACATCAGTGGTGACATGTGTCAACTAGAGGGAACCCACCCCATCAGTAGTCACACATCCAGTTTCTTGATACCAGTCACATCAGTGGTGACATGTGTCAACTAGAGGGAACCCACCCCCATCAGTCATCACATTCCCAGTTCCTTGATACCAGTCACATCAGTGGTGACGTTTGTCAACTAGAGGGAACCCACCCCCATCAGTAGTCACACATCCAGTTTGTTGATACCAGTCATATCAGTGGTGACATGTGTAAACTAGAGGGAACCCATCCCCATTAGTAGTCACGCACCCAGTTTTTTTTATATCAGTCACATTAATGGTGACATGTGTCAACTAGAGGGAACCCATCCCCATTAGTAGTCACACACCCAGTTTCTTGATACCAGTCACATCAGTGGTGACATGTGTCAACTAGAGGGAACCCATCCCCATCAGTAGTCACACACCCAGTTTCGTGATACCAGTCACATCAGTGGTGACATATGTCAACTAGAGGTAACACATCCCCATCAGTCATCACACATCCAGTTTCTTGATACCAGTCACATCAGTGGTGACATGTATCAACTAGAGGGAACCCATCCCCATCAGTCATATCAGTGGTGACATGTATCAACTAGAGGGAACACATCCCCATCAGTCATCACACATCCAATTTCTTGATAACAGTCACATCAGTGGTGACATGTGTCAACTAGAGGGAACCCATCCCCATCAGTAGTCACACACCCAGTTTCTTGATACCAGTCACATCAGTGGTGACATGTATCAACTAGAGGGAACCATTCCACATCAGTAGTCATGCACATTTATTCAACAGGGAGCCAGCCCAGTCTAACATACTGGAGACTAGTGAATGAGCAAATGAAAAAATATTTCTGAAAAAGGACAACATTTAAATGTTCAGTTTTGAGGTAAGATCAATTAGCATGAACAGCTGTTATTTATTGGATATACAATTAACAGAAGTACTCAAAGATGCCGAGGTTGTAAAGGATATATTCATGTGATCCCTAAGACATGCCGACAGCATGATATTTATGTGAGATTTGCCAGAAAATGACATGTTTCATAATGTTACGAACATTTTAACAATCTTAGTGGGACAACATGCAGAGTCGCCACACTTGCCGTTCTCTTCCCACCCAACGTACGGAATATGGTTCATGCAGCACTCCTTGCATGTTTAATCAAACAAAAATACAAAAAATTACAACCCATTTAATTAATCAATTAATTAATTAATTTAATATCTGATTAAAAGAAGCCTTTAATTTTTAGTTAGCAAATCTTTTGATCCTTTAAGAGAATATTTAATGCAGTCACTTTACTGTGAATTACTCATTTTTTTATATACAAAACAAGAGGTACAAGGCCATTTATATGCTCTGCTAGTTATAAATCTGTTACAGAATTAAAAACGAGATTCAATCCATCCCAAGGTTTAAATTTGGCAGTCAGTTGCTGTACACACTTATTTTTATATGGATGTGTTCCACTCTTAACATAAGATAAGTATAAATATGTTAATATTTGTAACATTGTTTTACTCATAACATAAGATTAGTGTTAATTGTTATTTTTTGTAACATTGTTTACTCATAGCATAAAATTGGTGTAAATTTGTAATTTTTTGTAACATTGTTTACTCTTAGCATAAGATAAGTGTTAATTTGTTATTTTTTTGTAACATTGTTTTACTCATAGCAAATTAAAACTTTATTTGTTTTTATCTATATTCATCCCACTGCCAGAATCAACAGTTAATAGTTTAATGTCAATACTCTGTCCTGAGTCTATTTAAAATTCTAGGTGACAGATCTTCTTCAGAGGCACGGCCGCTACTCGACATACAAACAACACCAAAATTATGATTCAAATAGCAATAATGCATAATTGCATGGCTGAATTATGAATTACATAAATTTCAAGTGTTATTTGGAACTTTACTGTGAGACAGTATTTTGACACATGTTCAGTCATTACACTTTCTTCTAGTTACCATGGTTAAATACAACAAAGTGTTTTTCTATTTTACCAAATTTACACTGTTTTAAACACACAATTATCTTTCATTATAAACTTTTTTATACCGTATCTATTAAGTATGATTTGCAACATTGCAGAATCTGAGATCTGCCATTTTTGTTTTAAAACAGGGAAATGGAAATAGTCATCATTAAAAAAAAGGCAACTTCATTTAAGTAACTAAATTTTACAACTGAATGTAATTTTTCATCAAAATATTCAGTTTCCATGAAAATCAATGTTTCCTTCAATATCATCTGCAAGCAGGAAATCTAAATTCCATTTTTTTACGTTTCGAAATTGGTAATTTGATTCAAATGAACAAATTTATATAACATATGTCATGGGTGAACCGAGATTAAACCGTAATGTAGTTGAAGAATGGTTTGTTTTTGCACAATTATCTTGCAAACAGTGTTCTAAACAGTTCAATCATAAAATTGAAAGTTTATAAATTGAGAATTTCAAAAGAGTTACAGTGAGGCAGGCTTAATTACACGAGCCATTAGGAAATTACATGTCATATTTATTTCCGTTTTTCATGTGGAGGCCATCTGACCTGAATACTGAAACGTCCCAGCTACCTAACGCACAAACTTGCTCCTTCAATTGATTTCTTTTTAAAAGTAATTTGACGATTACAGCTTTTAAGAGCATGTGAGACTGTTGAGAATGAAGATTTAGATGGAGCTACGTTGTCATGGTTTTTGGGTATTATTGAGGCCAAGTCATCAATAAACCTTACAGAGCAGGGCGTAATAATAATAATAATAATATAATAATAATAATACTTTATTTAATGAGGGTAACACAGTTAGTTACACTAATCTTCCCTGTGGCCCTCAACAATCATACAATGAACATGAAATTCAACAATGTAATTAAACATTAAAATATAAAACAAGCATTCACATAATGTTTATAAATGCAATGACAAAAAACTTTCTATTGAATACTTACACTTATTTGTCAATCAAACAGTTTATTTCCAACTAACAATTAAGTTTCAGAAGATAATTTTTTAGATTATTTTTTAAGCTGTATAGGCTTGGTGATAATCGAATTTCGGTAGGCAGATTGTTCCATAAAAGTGACCCAGAATAATGAAATGAACGTTTGTAAAGCTCTGTCTTTGATTTTTTAACAAATAAATTTCCAATTACAGCATTCCTTATACTGTATGGGTTATTATCTCCCACGTATACAAGTCTATTTGACAAATATTCAGGTGCCTGGGAATTTAAGCATTTATAGACAAGTAATAGTTTATGATACTGAATCCTTATATTTACTGGCATCCAGTTAAGTACTTTAAATAAAGGCTCCGAGGCTGAAAGAGGATCTGCATTGAGGATAATTCTTGCATTAAGGTCACTTCTGGCTCCCTGCACACCAGTGCAGAATGTCTTCATATGCTTGTGCACTAATATTTATTAATTAAACAACAGATTTTAGGGTTAATATGAACTGAGAGTCACACTACTTTCCCTAGCCAACAGACCAATTCCTAGTTTAGTTGCCAGATCCTGTTTTACAGTCAATGTAAAAAAACAGACATGTTAGTTTAAATTAAAATGAAGTTAGTTTTTCAATTTGACCTGACATACTAGTGTTTACTTAGCACGACTTAAAACCCTATTTATCATCATTACATAGACAGCTGATTACATTATACCAACAATACCACTGACTTGAGCCTCTGTCTGCCCGCACACCCTGAATATAATAATATATGCAGATACCACGTTCTTAAAATGTTGTTTATAGTTATTGAATAATTTTTAAATTAATTATGGAACTTTGTCATGCAACTCTAGAAAGGATCATCATCAATTAATCAAGGCATATTTTGCTAAAACTCACAAGAAATCCTTACTGTAGCAAATAAATTACATATTAGAATAAACTGTACTATTTCCCTATCAAAACTTTAATCTAAAACCAGAAATCATTTCAAATACTTTCTATCAAAACCAATAATTAGCTTAAAACATGTTATTATCTAAGACGCAAATAGCAAGGTATTAGATTTCAACTTTGATAGACAGTTGCAATGGTGGAAACTGCAAGAACAATGACAATTCTGACTCCCTCGGTCTCTTGATAAAAGCGTAAAAGAAAGGACGAGTGTCTACAGTGTTTCAGTAGTGACACTGAATGCCTCTGTAGACCTGCTTCCATGTGTAAATGATTTTATCAACTGACGTTTTGCCAATACTAGTTTCGTAATTGTTCAACTAACATAATAAGCAAATCAAGCACTTAAAGTTTAATACGGCTAGATGGTGGACAAAAAGCGAAGTAAATTTGCCGTCTCATTTCAAGCGTCTGCATGAAGGCGTGTGAATTGTACAAAAATTAAATCACGAATAACAGAATAAAACATGATTTTTCGCTTTTTTAAACAGTTTGAAAAATTTCGTCTTTTCTTTCCTGTCTTTGTTTAACCAAAAAAAAAAGCAATTACCTTTGACTGAAAAGTAAATCTAATAAAGGACAGAATGCAGTTTTTTTGTGTGACACTGCATTACAGATTCTCTCTCCTTAAACAAAGGCTTGATAACTACCAGATTTTGCAGCCTCATACCCTCCCCATATGTCGTACATGTTTTATCCATCCTGTCCAACCTGCTAAATATTATAACAGATTTTAATCAAACAAATGTTGTCTTTGGACCACTTCATGATCATTAAGATGATACTTCTATTTAAAAATTATGATAAGTAAACCTTGATTTAGATTACAATATATTGTGGATAATCTATCTACATCGTTGGCAAATTGTATCATTAATTAATTAATTAAACACCATGCTAAACTAACTACTAAACTAATATGTTAAAGTTTATTACTTCCATTTGCATTATTTATGTGCTTGCAGAAATAATTCTTAGGTTGACGAGCCACGCAATGTTTAATTTCATGTTGATGGTTATTTGTAAAGACGTAAACATTTCTTCATTTATCAGGGAATCTTTAATAATAGATAATTTAAAGATGCCAGTTCCTGATTGACAAAAACAAACCAGAGAAGAAAATGAGTTAAGTTGTGCGTTTTTTTGTAATACAAGACTCGAGTGTATTAATCAGCCAGGTTACCTTGTTATAACACAAGGGATGACATTGGTCCGGGTCAGTAGACAAGGAAATGATGGCAAATCGCTGACAAGACAATAAGACCACATTTAATTGCTCCTACCAGATGTTTAAAATATTAAAATCCCATTAGCTGCTAACAGGACTATAATTTTATGTCAACTTTGTTATCTAAGGAATCAATCTTGAACAGATATAAACCGTCCTTAAATCAATTATTAGGTGTTTAGCCATTATCAGATTGTGGTGAAAGTTTTGAAGATCAATATGTTTGGCTGGGGAGTCAAACTTACGACCCCTTGGTGATTGACAATCAGACATGTTACTGTCTGAGCTAACTGGTCCCAACTAAAGTATATGAAACAATTTTTTTTGTTAAATAAAAAAGAAGTTGTTGTCTTGGCACATAAACATTTTTCTTAATATGACAATTAGAGTTAATCAGTTTTAAATGTTTTTGCAAAGATTTTGGAAAACAAGTCTCCAAAGATTTAGGAGGAAAATTATGAAAGCATGAATTGAAATGATTCTCAGCAAGCTCTTGATGAAAAATTATATGATCATTCTCCACCAACTAATCACCAATAACAAGGTTCCTACCTTAGCCAACGGAGCATCATCCTTCAGACGAGCCGTCACAGAGGCAAATGTGGATGACAGATGGTGGTAGCGAGATTTGAATGGTTTCTCCTTCACTTGATAATGATTGGGACCTGGTAAATCTGGTTCCTCTTTCTTTGTGATCTGATTGATACGGACAGACGTGGTACCGAACACTCCGCGTCGAGTACTCTCTATGTATGCCTTCCTCATGCTGTCTGAACCCATACCCGTGATATTGTATGCTCCTGGACCTGGTGAAATGATAACAAAGTCATCAGTCTGATGCAGCACTTGAAGATGACTTAACTGTCAGAATAACATGTCCCTGTACTAACAGGAAATTAATTTTGTCGGGTGTCACTGAATAACAGAAATATATCTTGCACATTACTTATAATGTATATACATCCCATTAAAGATTATAAAGTATGATCATAAACTGATTGCAATTAGAAAGAAGAGCTGTCAGAAGACAGCAAAGCTCGCCTATGGGATAAAACTCACCACCCATGCAAAGATTGAGATTGGAAGCAAACACCAAAACTTAAACACAACTAAATGCAAAAATTTAACCTGGGTGTCTACAGATGACGCCGATGACACCGATGTCATGGCAATAGCTCTCCTGTACATTCCTTGCGGTGAGCTAATAAGTACTAAACTTAAAATACTCAATTTCTGTTAAACATTTCATCCTTTTCTTGGGATCAATTTATTCCCAAGTACAATTAAGGAGCATTGACAAGGATCAACTGCAAGTCCAACAATGCTGATTTTGGTGTTACTGCTGCTACATGATCATTGCTGTCCATGTTGAAGTTAACAGTCAGCCAAGAGAAGATACTTCTACGAGTATAAAATGCTGCTAGACCACGGAATGGTTAACTAGTGACACGAGTTTACCGATGACGGGTCACAGAAGGATTAGGAAGCGACAGGTCAACAATTATTGTGACAGAAGATGTCATGTCTGATGTTGTATAAGAGGACAAGACACACTAACTGTCCACATCTGACAGACGCCACGGCAACCATTTACTCAGACATTCTGATTAGTGGCCTTACGGAAGCAATGACAGAATAACTGATGATTATTTGCTTCATTTACATACAATCGTCTCCTTAAACAGTTCCAGGAACCACGTACAGCTTATATTTCGGACATTTGCATATGACCTATGACACATCTACATGGAATGTTGGCATAAAACATGAATTTAAATGTTGCAGACATGCAAATTACACGTATAAACAGTGAACTGTAAATAACAGTCGAGGACATATTAAAAGTCTTTAAGACTTCCTTAAGATTACAAAATTCGCAGATCAATAAATTTTTTAAAACAAGTAGGATTTTATTCTCTCAATGTCTGCTGTAGGTATAAATGGTTTAGTCATTGGGACAGCTCATGTAGTCTGGTGTCTTCCTTAAACCCAATTAGTATGTAAGTCAGACAATCTTTTAAAAGCATTTTTTTTTCTGGCCTGTCTGTTTATAAACAAATGATTGGTTCAGAATGGAGTCTTAGTACTGGTCACGCAAGATGGGATTGCAATATTTGTCAGATTTGAATTGTCAATGTCGAGTCAAAGCGCCTGCAGCATATAATCAGGAAAACAAGACAGAATTTATAGACCATTAATGGAAGCAGTAATTACAGACGTTTACCCAAGAAAAATGTTCTTCTGCATCAGATTTGCATAAGTAATGAAAGAGCGCAAAAAACTGGAATAGTTATCATAATGATGCGATCAATATACAAAACAATTTATGATGATTTGATTTATACCGATTTATTTTAGTATGAACTCAGAGCTTTAGTAAATTGCTCTCTAGACAATGCTTGGGAACAATTAGTATTGGGTGTTGTTTATAAGAGAGGCCATTTGATTCGTGGATCAAACCCGTGACATCTGGTGTGAGCAACCTGCTCCTTGTCTTTCCCTTTGAAAACAATGACGAGAGTAATGTACATTGCTTGGCCATCAGTCAGTAGATTCTTATCATGAAATGTAGTATTATATTTTATCAAACTTCTGTTTAAATTTCTAGGTTAAATTTCCTATACACAACCAGTCAATAATTTTTAATTCGGCCCGATAATATTGACCGGCAAAATAATGACACATGTGCGTAGGTTTCATACACTTAATGAATGTTTAATCCGCATCACAAAACACTAATTTTATTTCTAGTATTGATTTTCAAGGGAAATGCTATTTTATTTATCAGACCAGAATAGTCTATTTTAGTGGTCAATAAAAGTGATTTACTTTTAAAGATATGTCAAGTAAAACAAATTTGATAGCAAAACGTGATTTCAAATGAGAAAAAAAAATGCAAATTTAGTGTTCAAAAACAGCAAACATTTAAGTTATTTTACAATAACTTCTGATAGCTGTAAAATATTGTGGTAAAGTATCATCATTGTTTAAGCATTTGACACATACTAAAAAGTTTTAATATAAATTTCTGGGAAAAAATCATCCATTGGATAAAGTTGGAAAGGTCTGTCACAGAATTAACAAAGTAATGACAACCATAATAAAATACTTGACCCAGACAATGATTTTGTTTTTTTCATTCTCCAAAATATGTTGTGGAATCTGCAGGAGGAACTAATGAAGATTAAAACTTCACAGGAAAACTGTTTGGAAGTGCGAAGTGTGTCATAGAAACCAGTCTGGGACAAACACAATAAAACTGGTGTGCCGCTCTGATAGTAATGACAATTTTATGTAAGATGAAGTCACTATCAAACATGGTCACAATTCATTAATGCTATGAACAGAATCGTGCAATCAGTGGGTGACCATTACCCTGCAATTATCACAGGATTTATAGACATTTTCTTCGCCTTTATGGTTATCATTGTCAAAAAAATGAATAGAAAATGGGGTAGAAATGGGTGGCAGAATTGATTAGAGATAAAACTGCAGTGTGCCAGCCATCATTTGCCCAGTAAAATCATGGCCTTAGATGTTTAATTCAGGAATTATGGGTATTTGATAGCCGCCCATTAATTGCCCAGCACACTAACAGAGATGACATGATTGAGAAATTATTTTTATTCTCTTCATGGACAACATCAAACTATCCCAAGTTTATTTCCTACTACACTCTCAAGACAAAAAATTTAATTAAAGACATCAAATTAAATCATCCAGTTTCTCCTTTTTTTTATTCAGTTTTTGTCAGTGTTTGAGCTCAAAGATATAAAAAAACAAGTTTTAATCTAAATCATGATTTAACCCTTTACTTCATATAGACACCATTGGACACCTCTAATATAGAAGGCTTTGGAGACCTAATATAAAGGCTTTTAAATTATTGGGTGAAATATGTTTATATTAACTGACAGAGTGGAAAACAGTGCAGGAAGTGTTCAGATTGCTCGTTACGAGCAATCTGAACTCTTCCTGCACTGTTTTCAAAGGCCTTCTGTGATTGGTGCGTATCTATGGAGTAAAGGGTTAAAACAACACTTTGCGCTTAAGTGCGTCTTCTTTGATAATCTTACCCTCTTTATCATTGACAGTTTATCATTTTAAGCAAAATTAAAAGTCAGAGAAGTTCAAGATGGAGAATGATAAATTCAAATAATTTTCCATAATTCTAACATTAAGTGAACATGAAGGTCATTAAAGGGAGTTGATATGCATCTTTCTGCTTAAGTACTGACATCCAGTAATGATGTCCACTCCAGAAAAGGGACAGCAACAATCATGTCTGGTCAATCAGTTGATCACTTGGTAGTGTCTGGCAATATCGCTGATCTCTCTCTTGTTCACACACCATATAACAAGATAGCCAATGACCTGTGTGTGTGATCAACTAACCAGCTTTGATAAACTGTAAATAGGGTGGTAGCCATTGCAAATTATTTGCTCCACAGGGTCAGAATGAATTGAAAAAGACTTGAAAGATACCCTAGGGGAAACAGTCATTAAATATCACTGATTCAACCTTTATCTTTTTGGACAAAATAATGGTAAAGTTGTTTTGCAAATGAAAGCAGCTGAATAAACAACTAAAATTTTGATTTAGTGTTAAAACATGTGCAGATGTTACAGGGAATTTGAAAAATTGATAATAAAATTGTCAGGGAAGTCCTGATTTATTTTCCAGAATCTGTGGCCTGGACTGTTGTTGATGACAAAAACAGATGGCAGACAGTTTCTTCTCCCTGTAGATGCCAACTATGTAGTTTGCATTTCTAGCATACATCTATGACTGTCATGTAAGCTCTGATGAAGGTATTTGTTTGAACTGGGTTTAATGCCACTTTCAACCCACTGAATGTTTTTATAACAATGTCAACCAGTTTTATGATTGAAGAATTTTGGTTGTCAGAATGAATCTGAGAAAACATTTTGGCAAGTAACTGGCAATCTTTCTCATTTAAATTAAAGTCTGTCTCACTCATTCACCAAAGTATGTTGCTTGTTTTTCCAAAATTACAAATTAAAGGATAAAAAATTATTTTTAAGACTTCTCGTTTAAATTTGATTTGTTCGCATTAAACTGTATCCAATCCATGAATTTCTCAGAAATTATTGAAATAATCGTAATAAAATTTTCAATGCCTCCTCAGCAGTCGTAAAAGTCTGCTTAAACCCTTTTGTAATCTGTATTGAATAGAAAATACAATCAAAGTCAAATCCACTAATTGGTAATTTGTTGTATGAGTAGCCGTGAGCGCTGAGGCAGCACCAGAACTAATATTGAAACACATTGCTATATATAGTAAGCACCACTGCACTACCAGCTTCATCTGCCTCAAACATTTCATTGTTTTTTAAAATTTGATTTACAGGATAGTTGGTTGAAACAATTATCAATTATTGGTATGAAAATTTATCTGTAGGGTTACTGGGTGATGATAGCACAAATGTAAATTTCACAGTGGAGCAAAATTTCTCCAAATGTCAATTTTATCTTTTAATGCCATAATTAATATTGTTCATAAATGTATGTATCAATAGGTGCTGTTTCAGTAATGGCAGAAATATGATTAGTGTCTCTCTTTCATGTTTTATGGTACAGTTGTAATACTTACCATGCTAATTCTATATGATTTATATGAATTATTTTTCGAAATGAGTGACCAATTTTAAGGGCTCGCTCGCTCACTCACTCACTCACTCACTAGCTCACAACTACACACTCACTCACTCGCTCACTCACTCACTCACTCACTCACTCACTCACTCACTCACTCACTCACTCACTCACTCACTCACTCACTCACTCACTCACTCACTCACTCACCCACCGACCCACCCACTCTCAATCACATACTCACTCAACCACTCACTCACTCAATCACTCACTCAACCACCCAACCAATACTTTACCCACCCATCCAACCACATTCAACCAATGTCTTTTTCAAACTAAAACCATATTCCATAAGTACAAATCATACAAACTATGTCATGTATGATACAGTCAAAACCTGAATATCCCACTGTCAAATATCACGTTAAAATGCCAACCATTTTATAGAAGTGGATCATGGAAGACCTAAAGAATAAAACATTTTTTTGAATAATTGACAAAAGACATAAACTTTGATCAATTGTTATTCACCCCTGTTCCATTGTTGTCATTCCATTTTATTGACATAAAAGTGTAAAGCTCAAAATGTTCAATTCATACTTCCGTTATCAAACTGATACAACGGCAATAAAACTTGCCATCACCCTTTATCTCAAATTTTAATTACAAACATTTTATGACGGGACGCTGTCATGCATAATAATGTAGTCATTAAATTCATTAATCCTATAATCCTTTTATTATTCCGGATAATATTGTGTTTTGTTCATTTAATTCATTCAGTGAGAATTATAGCCGAAAATTTCCACGCTCGTCATAAAATGCTGAATTCCTTTACCCGTATCCATTGAGAGAGAAATTAATGATTCCCAAAACAGGGAATGAAAATTGCATGCTAAATTCTCTTTTGTCTCCGAACAGATATTAACAAATGAATAATGTAGTTAAATGGCAAAACATTCTAAATCAGTATAAATCATAACCATACTTGACTCTTTATTGCAATACATTGAAAATTTTCCATGTAATTTTACATGTAATTTGCATGGCAACTGCATGCAAACTGTCAAAAAAAAGTGCATACGCAGGAATTCTCATATGAAATGGTCCTCTAGGAAGACTTTCTTTATGTTTCATATGATAGGCTACCTCGGAAATTGTCTGACAACATAATGTTAAATGGCAATGGATTGGATTTCAGTTCGGGTTTTATGTCCTTTTACAAGATTATGGTGGCCAATTTTAATGTTGACGGAAGACCTTAGATCTGATAGCCTTTGCTCTATCAAAACAACTATCTCTCTTTTAAGACTAGTAATATATGGCTGAGTGACAAAGCATGAGATCCAGGGTTTGTGGGCCATGGGTTTGATCCCCATTAGGAGTTGTGCTTTTGGGTGAGTTTCTAATCTATAATTAGATGTTGCCCTACTTTTTCAGCCAATAAGATCGCTCAATTTTTTTCAAATTAAACATTCCATTTTGAATCAATGACATGACCATTAGTAGATGTTGATGCTTCGTCAGCCAATGAAATCACCCTGGGAATGGGATAGTAGATCAACATCAAAGCTGGTTAGAAGTCACATGGAACTGGAAGCGGTGTAGACAATTCCTTAACTTCTAACCTATACATGCTCTTAAGTACCAGGTCTACTCAGAATTGAAAAAAATATATGTATTGTCTCACAGTAGATGTAGAACCAATTACAAGTGGACAAAAAAAATTTTCAGTATGTCATACCTGCTTACTCACTTGACCCATATTGTCATAATGATATCTATTCAAACACATGCCGGAATGATAAATTTAAAAGGGATTTCATGACACTCAGTATAGAATACAGTACATGCTTAAAATTACAACATATTTTCTGATGTATCAAATAAGTCACATGATTTAATTTTGATTTTGGTTAGATCCTTCATACTGATAACACATTGTCAAAGTTGTTTTTACCTCATTATTTGGATACTTTTCTACGAGCATCTGTATAATGAGGTGAATGGCATCAAGCAGTATTTGTGCGATCGTTATTTTTAGATTGGGAATTTCATTTCCATTTTACAAATCCAATTAATTATTGCTTTTTGCCATGATTTGTTGATTTGAAATACTTTATCTATTAATGATAATAAGACAGTTTTATTTATTTCACTTCGATTGTGAAACAAGTTCTTACAACTTAGACAAATCAGCTTGAAGTTTTCCAGGGTTGAGCTAGTATTAAGCATATGCGGAAAAGGTGTCTTGCTCAAGGCTACCTGACATAGCCCTGGCAGTGGTTCGAACCCATGACCCTCCAATCACAGGTTTGGTGCTCAACCACTGGACGAAAAAGATGCTTTGAATTGATTTTCTTTGTATTATTTATATATATTTTTATTAACTTCCCCCTGATATAAAGCCCTAAAAGATATTTTCAAGTTCATCTACTGTTTTTGTAGGTTTAGACTAAGACATTACCTGGAACATGTTTCGGACCTCTCCCTGGAGTAAACCTCACTGATGTCTGCCCAAATGGACTTCTTTTCAGTCCTGTTACTCTCTTCATACTTTCAAAAGCATTTCTTGGATCATTGTAACTACCTGGCGCTGGCTGTAGCGTTTTCAGAGGATTGAATCTCTACAAAAAAGAGGTTGACATTTTTTCAAAACATTTTCTAATGTGAAAGATCAGTCAAATTCAACCAAAAATATGAAATGAGTATTTATTGACAAAGTGATAATTATTCCAGCAAAAGTTTGTTAAAAATAATGTCACGATCATGGTCAGACCTTAAATAATACTTTTACATTTTTTATTTGGGAAATTAATTGCGAATCTTTATAATATAGAAACATCAATTTTTTTCTTGTTACCAAATTTTTTAGTGGAGGATTTAACCCATGACCCTCCATTCAATGTTCTGCCACTGTACCATGTGCTACTGAAGTGTGAGTGAAATAACAGATCACATCAGTGCAATACAATACTGGCACACAATGTAAATTTATCATAGAATGAAAGAGGACTGAGTATAGTCAGCTGGTCACTCTGTGAAGGCATTGGACCATGGACAAAGTAGATCACATTGAAAGGGCTGTGGGTCATCATGAACAAAGTAGGCCACATTGAAAGGGCTTTGGGTCATTATGGACAAAGTAGGCAACATTGAAAGGGCTGTGGGTCATCATGGACAAAGTGTGCCACACTGAAAGGGCTGTGGGTCATCACGGAAAAAGTAAGCCACATTGAAAGGGCTGTGGGTCATCATGGACAAAGTAGGTCACATTGAAAAGGCTGTGGGTCATCATGGTCATCATGGACAAAGTAGGTCACACTGAAAGGGCTGTGGGTCATCATGAACAAAGTAGGCCACATTGAAAGGGCTTTGGGTCATTATGGACAAAGTAGGCAACATTGAAAGGGCTGTGGGTCATCATGGACAAAGTGTGCCACACTGAAAGGGCTGTGGGTCATCACGGAAAAAGTAAGCCACATTGAAAGGGCTGTGGGCCATCATGGACAAAGTAAGCCACATTGAAAGGGCTGTGAGTCATCATGGACAAAGTAGGTCACATTGAATGGGCTGTGGGTCATCATGGACAAAGAAGGCCACATTGAAAGGGCTCGGGGTCATCATGGACAAAGTAGGCCACACTGAAAATGCTGTGGGTCATCATGGACAAAGTAGGCCACACTTAAAGTGCTGTGGGTCATCATGGACAAAGTAGGCCACACTTAAAGTGCTGTGGGTTATCATGTACAAAGTAGGCCACATTGAAACTGCTGTAGGTCATTATGGACGAAGTAGGCCACATTTAAAGGGCTGTGGGTCATCACGGACAAAGCAGGTCACAATGAAAGTGCTGTGGGTCATTATGGATGAAGTAGGCCACATTAAAAGGGCTGTGGGTCATCACGGACAAAGTAGGCAACACTGAAAGGGCTGTGGGTCACACACACAAATGGCCATAGTTTCAAGTAGGCTTTGCATGTCAAATGCAATGTGTCCTTAGTTATCAAGTAAATTATGAAACATACATATGTGTGAGTAATACTTTGTCAAACATATACCTTTGCTTGTGACATGAATGGTGGATGTTCCACTTCAACGCCATCAGTGTTGACTTTTGGAGGTTCCGGGTCAAATGTTCCCTTCACATCATATTTGCCAGGTCCTGGTATTGCCTAGTTTAAAGGAAAAAGTCCATTATAATAGATGCTATTTCTTAAGATATGATAATATTCTCTTTGACATGGGCATAGTTATAATAATTATGTTGCTGTTAGCAACACCATGTGACAGCCAGAATACAGTCAAACCTGTCTTAAGCAGCCAGTCAAGGGAAGGGGCAAAAGTGACCTTTTAAGACAGGCTGTTGCTTAATACAGGTTGATTTGCTCTGTAAGCATAGACATGGAAAATAGTAAATGTTGCTGCTTAAGGCAAGTGACTGCTAAATAGAGGTGACCACTTACAAAGGTTTGACTGTATATCAAAATCATGAATAACTTACTTGTATAGTCCAGTCCTGTTAGTTCAGTCAGCAGTGTCTGACTATCAATCAAGGGGTTGCATGTTCAAATACCAACCTGGCCAAAGTCTATTGTGATGTTTGATACACAACATTGTGTATCATTGTCATTCTTCTCTCATTGCTTATTCAAGTGGGTGTGCTTGAACACTGATTAACTGTCCAAGATCCAATGAAAGAGAGGTTAGGTTGTCTGATTGTCTGTTACCCCTCGATGACATAAAAGTGGCCCTAAATATCTTAGCAAACAAACTTACTAGGATATAAATTTTCATTAGACAAACCTTATTTCAATTATATTCATGTGTTATATACTTGATTGACTGCGTTATGTGTCACATTTCAAGACAGGAGTGAAAATTAATTTCCATAATGCAGTAATTTCCAACAAACAACAAAATGCACCTCCAAGACGAGTGCAGGCACAGTAAGTGGTGACAGTCAATTATGAATAAACACGTTTTTAGTAATTAAAGATGAAAAAAGAGAAAGAAAATAAATTAATATACATAATTAATTGCCAGATGTGAAATTAAAGGGACTCAGATATAATATCTGTCTTCAAAGTTCTACTAGACAACTTGCAATAATGTAATAACACAAAGTACTTATTTGTGGTACCCTATTACATGATAGAGTCTAAAAAAACTCTCCAAGTGCAGAGCACATAAGCAATAGGTAATAAATGGTTAACCCTGTTTTTTAAGTAATTAGAAAACAATTTGAAAACTAATTACCAGAATTGTAATAAAAGGGAATCATGTTTTGTAATTTCATTACAGGCCTTACAGTTACATATAAATATGTTATTAATATGATTATTATCTATTTATTACAGGCCATGAAGTTACATAATTATAAATATGTTATTAATATTGTTATTATTTATTTATTAATTACTCATCATACAGCACTTCATCTATATTACATAACCAAAAAAACCTAGATCTTAAAACTGAAATAAAATTTAAATTACTGTAGACAATGTTAATCCCTTACACTTGGTACAAAAAAACAAAATCAACCAAATATCCATCTTGAAATTCAGTACAGAGTACTTGTATTTGGAGAAAAACAATTTACAATTATTATAAACATGATGATTTAAAACACTAAAACAATTAACTGTTGCGTTGATTGATCTGGCTCTTAGATCTTACATAATATCAACACAGGGCCCCATTTATCAGGGAAGAAATTACACACGATTACAGCTAGACAGCTTTAAGCCTTTGTTTTGTATTTAATACAGTCATCAAGGAACAGAAGCCCACTAGAAAAAAACCATTAGAACACTAACAGAAGGAAATTGGGGGATTAGACCGAGGCAGGCAGATATGAATGCTTTGAAAAAACATTGATGAACCTTGATGGGGTTTTTGATTGTGTTTATACAGGGAATCTAGGCATGTTGTTTAACCACTTGGAAGTCCTGTCTCTATATATCAGGGTTCGTTGATCTGCTGCTTCTGTAATGTTATGGGAAGGGGAGATCAAGACATCTGCATAGTGCATTGATCTAGTGCGCTTTGTTTTTGATACTCAATTGTGTGTTTTTGGACCAAGAGAACTAAGATATGTTTTAGTATTTTTTTATAGGGATTAAACACTTTATGCATGTTGGCTAATGTGTATGTATAGTGCATCTAGTTTTATTGGTGCATGAAAAACTCCGAGGCATGTGTATGTACACAACTTCAATTGAATACGGTTTTAGGTCATTTTTAGGTCTACCAAATTCCAAGGGGATTCCAAGATAGTAAACTTCAAATATGAACATGAAAATGCTGTAATTTAGTAATATTTCAGGAGTTTAAGGTGGTGGTTGTTGAAGAAGAGGGGTGGGGTCACCCTTCCCATCATGAATGCATTTCATTATCATGCAATGAAATCACTGAAAAACTATATCTCACCCTCATACAAGACTTTTAATTCAGAAAATGCAATGGTTCAAAACAAAGTCGATAATTATCAAAATGGAACAGAAAAGGGATATGAGTGATTTGACCTCACACTATACCTTCCCAACAAGTTTCAACTAAATTCAACAACAACTTTCGGAGGAGTTCACAAGGTAAGATTTTATTTCCAGAAAATACAAAGAGCTGTGGCTCAGTCAAAAATCATCAAACTGGTATGCAAAAGGAATATGCAAAACTAGACCTCACACAGGTACTGATCCTTCCTAGCAAGTTTCTGCTAAATCTGACCACAGATGTTGGAGACAAGATTTGTGACAAACAGACATACCGATGAAAATCACAAAAAAATAATGTTTTCTTGAGAAGGGAAGACAAAATAATAAGGTAATAAAAACATATACAGGGCTGCATTCAGCACCTTCAAACAGCAAACACATTTAATGCCTGGTTCCCTAAAATTAACACTCACAGCTTGCTAATATGAGGTTGAGCCAGTGTCCAAGAAAATATGTTGACTAACATTATCAAACGTTTAACTGAACTGAAGGCAGCCCAGAAGTGATGTTTGAGCATGCACATAAGCACAGATCCAGACTGCTTCTCTATAACTTAATCCATAAAACATGACCAAAAAAACAAGAACTGAAACACAGTCTAAATTTCCATGTATCCTAGCCAACTGTTACTGGGAGGTCTGAAGGCCTTCCTCATTCACTTTATTGTGTCCAATGACTTTAATGCATCTGTTAATTAAAAGTAACTGCAGGAATTACTTAGGAAAACTTTAAGAGCTTAGAAAACTCTTATACAATGAATGACTGACTGACTCCTCTCAGATGCCGTCTGCTTCACTGGCGAGAGCAAACACTTTAATAGATGTTTACCACTAACCTCTTTAGATTCTTCAATCTTTCATCAGACCCTCGAGAAACAAGAATTTGTTCAATCCAAAAAAAAAGTTCATATAGACAAGGTATGTCCTGTAAGAACTCAATCTAAGTGGAGGGCTCTTTACAGAATGTAAACAAAACGGTATGCTTTATTTGTGCACCTGCATAAGTTTGACGTGCATGGCGGATGTACAGGTAAAATGAGGATTAGAGAGATGCAAACAATGTACAACCCTGATGGCATTTCCTTCATAACAATGTCATACTTGAAACAGTCTGGTTTACATGTGACAGGAGGAATTTGCGTGCACCAGTTTCATTTCAGGGAGAAGGAATTCAGTAGTTTATCACTGCTCCACTGTAATCACTAAGGATCAACGAGAAGTCACATGACAATTACAATATTGGCACACTGTACATTCTGCTTTAACTCCGTATGAACATCATTTATAATTCATTCAATATTGCTTCAATTTCAGGACAGAAAAACTGCATAAAATCCTGCAAAGTGAGCAGAAATCGTGCAAACATAACAAAGCTGCGCTTTAATTGTTGTGATGACATTGACTAGGCTCCTGTTTCACCAACACAATTAAGTATAAACTGGAAAATCTAAGAAAAGCAGCCAATTGATCATGATTTCAGACTGGTTCCAATAAAACTACATGTGATGTCATTGATTGATTTTTTAATAAACAAATAACCAGTCTAAATTGAGTTTTTAAGTATTTAAGTAAAATGGATGTGACTTTTTAAAAAAATATTGCTATTTTCCTGATGAAGGCGTTAGCTGAAAATTTGATAAAAAGAGTTTAATACAGACATTGATATTAAGAAAAGGTTACTGAAACAAGAGCCAGATATTACTGAATTCTGATGTTATTAGCAGTTTTCTTGCATGAAAATGGACAGCAGAAAAAAAGAGTGCAATGATACAGTAAAAGTCATTTGACTTCTTATCGATTCCTGTGATTAACAGAATAGCAGCAATTCTATTCAATTATCAAAAGGTACTGTTACAGCACCAGAAGATGACAAGTTGTAAAGTTACATTACTGTACTGTTAAATGTTTCAGTAGGTAACAGATTTGTTTAAATTATACAGAGAAAGTAAAACGCAATTATACAAATGTCCAGCCAGGTTGTCTGGATTTTTCCAGCTGTTGTTACTGCTGTCACAGTTGTTCTTCTTATTCTAATGGCGATGGACTATCTGTCAATTTAAAATTAAAGTATAACAATCCAAACAGCTACTTCAACAATTCTACTGTAGTATATAGCAGTAAATAGTGTATTTAGTTTAATACTATAAAAGTTACTTTGTTATGAATATTGCCAACCTTCAGAAAAACACTTCCTCTTGGTTGACAGTATCACTATTACATGCATATAAAGGACTTGGTTGACAGTATCACTATTACATGCATATACAAGACTTGGTTGACAGTATTACTATTACATGCAAATGTTCAAGTCATGGCGAGCGGACGAGTGGAATTTTCCAGCCCTGATTCATACAGTTACTTATATAGTTTATAAAATTATATAAACTACTACCGATCTGAATTTTTCTCAAAGATACCCACCTCAAAATATCAATGAATTTGTTTATATGGGGGTTTTTTTACCGTTTTTTTTAAATTATTTCAGTTATTTAACACTGTCAATGCAGTTAATCTGGGATCCTCTTGGCAGACACACCTTATCTCTGCAAGTTGCGAGGTGGGAGACTCATCAATATAGAACAAAGTTCATGACCAATCAGCATATAGACTGAGGCTAGGTGGGGATTTGAACACAAATCCCATGAGTCAGACTCGTTACCAACTGAACTTGTCAGGCAGGGCAAATATTTGTAAATATATTTTGTATGATGACTGAGCAATTAAGCATATTCTTTTCATAGCTGCATAAAATTTGCTGCTTGTATTACAGATTGCTTTGCCTCAATTATTACCTGGAGATGAAAAATATTTTGCAATAAAACTATCCTCAATTATTATTTGATTTATACATTAAATCATTTAACCACTGTCTACCATTATCCCGTACCTTATTGCTAACAATGACTTTTATCATTTTTATTACCCACAGGTCATCAATATTACCTGCACATCTCAATTTCGCGACAATATTTCTATTCCATATCTCTGTGCTGAAATCCAAGCAGGGCAATGTATTTCAATAGACCATCATAGAATACAATTTTTTTCACAATAAATTGATTGCAAGCTCCTGTTTAATGATAATTTACACCTCATAAAATATAATAAACCATGAAATATAACACCCGATAACGGGGGAGGGATTCAATGTCCTTTGCTGCGTAATTATTTCCTCATATACATCATCTTGTTTTCACAGGAGAAAATGTCTAAAAACGACAAAGACCCCCTCAGAGATGGAGCCAAAATTTCAATAAAAATATTTGAGAAAAAAATATGCAGCGATAAAATTATAACTGAATCATCAGTGCAGATCTTCTTTTTTTAATTAAATTTAATGAATTTATTAATAGAGTTTAGAAAGAAAAAACCTTATTCATGTTGAATCAATTAGACAGAAGACTGCATTATTAAAGTAGTTTCCTATTACATATGAATCAGATGTGTACAATCATTCCTTCATTTAAACTAACACATAATGGAAGCCCAACAATGTTACCAGGCCAGACTTTATTTAATCATTGGTTCATGATTTTTTTCTCTAAAAAATGTTGAATGAATGGTTGGAAAAATAATAATACTTTAACACTAGAATTTATTTTATGGGAAAAAAACATGTCTCTCTCTGATACTGTAGTGATGATTATCTTATAATATTATTGTTAACGTTAAAAACTGGCAAGTTTTAGGACTAATGGCGGGGCAGTTAGAAAACTAGAATGGCAGTGGAGAGCAGATTTGGTGTGGAAATCGGTCATTCAAAGCACGTTTTGTTAAAATGTGGTCATTGGAACAAGATTTTTCTCTAGGAAAATTCAAAGGGCCATAACATGGCTAAAAACCGCTAAACTGATATGCAAAAGATATATACAAATCAAGCAACGCTGATTTTTTATCCTTCCCAGCAAGTTTCAGTGAATTTCAATAAATGGTGCAAAATAAGCAGACAAGATTTTTCATTCCAATATTAAAAAGGTCTGTAACTCCGCTAAAATTCATCAAATTTATACGCAAAAGAGATATTCACACTGATCCTTATCAGAAATTTCATTGAAATGTGAGTATTGGTTCAAGATTCATCATCCATATGGAAGCTGTTACTAAACCATTATTGAGGTAAGGGGTTAAAAATGGACGGTGGACTGAAGCATAAACAAACAAAAAGAGCAAACTGGCCTAATGATAATAACAAAAATAGTATTTAATTAAAACTGATACTTCTCACATGCTGAAATAATTCTTTCTTCAACCTCAAAATACCTTAGTTTTTCAATTTAAAATGATGTGCTGAAAAAAATGAAAATCAATTTAAATAAAGTCTAAAATCTGGCATAAGCATTATACCATTTAAACTATTTCTGCATATTTTACGTCTTTACAGCTATATAACAGTAGGCTTTCAAAATTCCATTACCGCACAAATCCCTGTCTAATATCCATGATAAGTCTAGTCTCCAAGTAATTCAATGCATACCCATCAATTCCTTACAAATGTGTTTTGCTCACTTACCCATTCAGTTAATAATTGCAGTTAAATGCATGTACGTACTGTAATTCCCGACATAGCGTGGGGATTAATTGTTTTTCTCAGCCTATAATGATACTAAAGAATTAAAGAACAGCATGGAACTTTATTGCAATGAAAATTTAACGGATTTTGTTAAAACTGGGAAATAAGCTGCAGCAACTGGTTTAAATTGTTCAAGATTGAGCGTCAGTCCTTGTAACACGATCTGATACTCTACAGCATTATTCATCAGAATAAATGAATTTTATTTTTATAGTTATATTTTATTTCATCAAGTTTCACATCTGCCTGTATGTACTTTTTATTCAGTCAAAGGGAAGTAACTGTCCATTGAGATTGTTTCTGCATGGAGTTAAACAGTGATTGGATTCGTTCCCTTGTGATCATTAGAAATTAATTAGATGCTATATTTCCAGATAGTTTTTTTTTGGTTGTTGTTTTTTTTGTATGGGGTTTAACTCCATTTTCAAAACATTTCAGGCTATATAATCATGGTATATCAAGTTTTATTGGTGAAGGAAGACCTCAGAATGAATCTGAGTACAACTTCCGTCCTTTCGCAAGTAACTTGGACACTTTCTCATATAAAGTTTTTTGGAGCAACGGGAACTCAAACCTACGACCTTAGCAATGAAAGATCTTAAGATGGCGCCTTAGACAAAATGGCCATGGAGGATCTGTTTTCCAGATAGTCATCAATATTTTTTTTTATTTACTGAACCCACCTAGACAATATTCAACAATACTATTACACATTGGTAGATAAAACGAGGGCGGTAGCGTAATGGATAGAGTATTGGCCACTCACCCCATGAGGTTGCGGGTTTGATCCCCAGTTCGACCCTATGCCTCTCATAAAACAACACTCAGTACTGGTTCTACCCAGTAAGCAGACTCGAGAGCAGTACATAATTATAAGCTTTGAGCTTTTATCACAATCAAGCTTAAATAAATTGGTATAAACTAAACATATCGGTAGTAAGGAGAACTTTTCATGTGTTCAATATAAAATAATACCCACCTTTTTCTCCACTTCTTTTACAATTTGCTCATGATATCTTGGAATGTTGGCTTCATATCTTGTTGGTTCCTCCTTGGCATTATTCATGTTCTCTGGTCTAATTTGAAACTCCATATAGGGTTCATATTCGCCGGGACCCGGCCCAGCTTTGCCTACGAAATCTGTCCTCTTTGATGTTAGTTTGCCAAAGTGAACACCTTTGTATGTCTTCTCAGTCTTAGTTTGGTCCAACTTGGTATCCTGTTGAAATGAAACAACATTTAAACAAAAAAAGACCACTTTAACATTAACAGTATAAAGTTGTGTATAAATTAAAAAAAAAAGTTCATTTTCCATTTCAGAGTTAATTTAATGCAAAGGTAGGCAACTAATGAACAGCACCTCAGTATTCACATGCCTGACTATGTCTTATCAGGATGTCCTTGGTTTGACTCTCAGTCAGAAAACTATCATTAATACCCTTTCAAATGACTAAGAGAAATGAGCACATGGTCCAGTAATAGAGCACTGAAACCATGATCGGAGGGTCGTGGGTTCAATCCTCTGTCACGGCTATGTTTGGTGTCCTTGACCAAGACACTTTTTCCGCATAGGCTTAGTACTGGTTCTACCCAGGAAGACTTTGAGAGTGATTTGTCTAAGATGTAAGAACTTGTTTCACAATTGATGTAAAATAATTAAGTTTAAACTAAAACTACGAAATGATTCAAATAAAAAGTGGGGTAGTGTTGGCGGCTAACTTTAGATGTTGCGCGTTTTTTCCCCAAGCTTGAACAGATGCCTCTAAAAAAAAATAACACTCAGCACTGGTTATACCCAGAAAGCAGACTGGAGAGCGGTTCATATAAGCTGATATTTCTTCATCAATCTAGCTATAATAAAATAGTATTTAAACTAAATAAATAAAATAGGAAAAATGGCATTATTAATACATATATAGATATATACATCACGACATAGTCAGCCAGTCTACAAGGAAGATGTTAAATAACACCCTAGCTTTATGTGCAGCACTTTGTAACAACATATCAACAACATTGAAAGGAGATGTTGTCACTTCAGGACAACATTTACAAACTGAAGGAGTCATCTGAAGATACCAGACACGCCATTGTCGCCATCGTCGATCAGGAAGTTAATGCAAAATCAATATTAGACAGAAAATTACTGAAATATGTTTACATGATATACGAGACGCCATGTCTATGACACGAAATAATTTGTCAAGTTACACTGATAAAATTACAAGTTTGACTGATTGTGTTCGATTCTGTTACATTGTACAAAAATCTTTTCAAAGCAATTATTTCATTTTTTACGAATCACAAACATCCATATAAGTTAGGTGCTATTGTCTAGATGAAATCATATTTGGAAAAAATCATTATGCAAATCTAATGTTTTCTGTCATGTCCACTGTTAATAAATGTGTTTTTGTATCGTCTCACATCGCCAAGTGTCGCCATTACAGATTATAAAGTCATAGCCGATGCATCATATCACTGTAACGTATCTCGATTTATTATTTTGCGTCAATAAGGCCTGCCATCCTATTGTTGTGTTATGTCTTTCATGACAAACAGGAATGGTAAAATATTGATAAACCAATATATCAAAGCAATTATTCCATAAGATAACAAATATGATCAACATTGTATCAAATAAATCGTTCTACTTTTGAATTCATTACTAGTCCAGGAGTTCAAATAAATGCTCCACTGGAACAATTTTAGTACCATTAAAAACTTAAAAAAGTAAACCCTTAACATCCATATAATAAACAAGAAATATCACTGGTAAGTGTTGCATGCCCCCCAAATGGTTGTTGAAAAATAACAATATAATTATGTTATAATAGGTAGCAATGTATGTATCCATGAAGATAAAGAGTAATAGACTGATGTTTCAGACTAAACATGCAATTTCATGCTTTTTACAGTAAAGCATGACCTTGACCTTTGTGTAACCTTGACCCTGACATCTGATGTAATGGTCTGGGTATTTCAACAGTTAAATGCTGCTGAAACATCATCATGACATGCTGATCACTTGTGACAAGCTATTTTAAAATCCCTAAATGTAAGACAGAGTTACAGATCAATTGTTGATAAATTGAGCCAAGTGTTTTTGAAATCCATCCATGTATGATAAAGTTAAAGGACGGACTTGAAATCTCAAACAGTGTTGTCATACATACTTAAAGTGTGACCTTGACCTTTGAGGTATGGGTCTAGGTCTTACTTATGACACATCGTCATGTCATCTTGTTAAATTGAGCCAAGTTAAAGGCAAAGTCACAGACCAGACACACAATATCAAACAAATTGAAAATGTGACCTTGATCTTTAAGGAAAGGTTCTTGGTCTTACATGTGACACTTAATTAAGCATGTTGATCAACTGAGCTTAGTGTTTTTAAAATTTATCCATAGATGACCGACCAGACAAGAAATGTCAAAATGACTGAAAGTGTTGTCAAACAAAGTTAAATTGTGACCTTGACCTTTGAAGTGGGAGTTTGGGTATTAAGTGCAACACGTCATCATGTTATGGTGATCATTTATAACAAGTATTTATAAAAATCCATCTATGCATGACAAAGTTGCAGGCCGGACACGAAATCTCACACAGACTCAAAGTGTTGTCAAACTCAAATTGTGACCTTGACCTTTGCGGTATAGGTGTGGGTCTTACTCGTGACATGTCGTCATGTTATGTTGATCAATTGTAGCAAGTATCATTAAAATCCATCCATGCATGACAAAGTAACAGGCCGGACACAAAATCTCACACAGACTCAAAGTGTATTCAAATAAACTAAAAATTGTGACCTTGACCTTTGAGGTACGGGTGTGGGTCTTACTCGTGACACGTCGTCATGTTATGTTGATCATTTGTACCAAGTATCAACAAAATCCATCTATGCATAACAAAGATACAGGCTGGAAACGAAATACCAGATGGAAGGACTGACAGACGGACAGACGCTGCAATTACTATATGACACCCCAAAAATTTTTGTGAGGGCATAAAAATAAAAGCATTTTGAGAATATAAAATATTTGACAACCAAAATGTAACTTATTGCTAAAATACAGTTGAAACTCATTATGTCAATATCGCTTGAGACGATATTCCGCTAGTGTCAATATTTTTGTTAATTCCAAACTTTTCCTCTTCTTTGTGTATGTAAATATATTCCTTTTTTCTCAATATTGTCTGTGTCATTTTTTAAAATCTCTATCCCAATTTTGGTTTCCGATTGACCATTTCATACATTTAATTGAATGTTTGTCTCAACATTATAATTATAATTATTGCCATAATGTTGTTTCTGTTTTCCACGTTGTATGAAAAACTGTGCGTTCTATTTTTTTCACAGTTTGTTTAAAACACAACACTAACTATGGGTCTACGGTAGAGGTGTCAGATTTAATGACTGACAGAGCATTACAAACATAGTGTCATGGAACTGAGTGATTGCAAGTAAATTGTATAAACATCAGCCTCATTGCGAATATGAAAGAACAACTTATATCTCACACTGCTGAGCAATTCAAAGTAGGACTCCGTGTATAACTCGGTGGGGAGGATATTTGAATAAGAAAACACAGTTAATGCGGCAGAGAAATCCAAAGAAGGACCTGGTTTCGAATGAGGGGGGATATTTGGATCGGCCACAGGTACTAAGGGTGCTAAGAGAAAGTTAAGTTCAAAAGATTATGCGACAAAGTACAATGTCATCTTTTAAGTGGGAGCTGGTTTTTTTATATTCTTTTAAGACAATATCGATGATTTTATGAGTATTTATCATGACAGTGTAATTCTACAGTACAAACTGTTATATGAAAGAGAAAGTACAATTTACATATTATAACATGTCAAGTTTCGACTGTAATTTTAAAAAAAATCCAATTATCAAACTAGGTGTCTTTTAAAGGGAGTATATGAGCGCAAAAAACATGATAATGTCTTAAAAATATAATTGTTTTTAAAATGGATAAAAAGCATCTCATTATCATGAATAAATAAAATTCAAATGGTTTAGTATGAAAAAAATCTATGTTTTAATCAGAGATATAAACTTAAAATGAAATCCCTTTTCTAAAAAATAGACAGCATTAAATACTACTTAATGACCTTCACATTATCATTCTGATTCTTTCTAAGATGAAACAAATCTTACAACATGTAAGCCTGTGTGACCAATCAAACTGAAATCATGTGACTCAATTCATACATCACAAAATATGTTGCAATTTTAAGCGGGGAATCTATTTTAGACTAACCTAGGCGCGTAGCGCAAGTTAAGAAACTCCTTTTTAATATTTTCATTCAAAAATCTTCCTCAGGGAAGTAACCATATTACACAAGTTCAATTTTTTATTCACTCAATATTTAATTTTCAGCCACCTGGCCTTTATCAAAAATTGAAAATTTAATATTGCAGCTAGGTAACGTCCATTTTCCTTTAAATTGTTTTTCTATAATGATGACGTGACGTCACATCCTGTATGGACAACGTCAAAAGACGTAACGTCATTTCCCGCACTGTATAATAATTAAAGAAGTTGAATTCAAATGTTATATTTAACATTGCAACCATGCGGGAATTTTAATATATTATTTTGGCATGTTTAAAAAGATATCAATCTAGCAATACAGGGTCACTGAGTATAATTATATAGACATAATATATTGGTAAAAAAAGTTTTAGCCAGTTTTATAAAACTGAAAATTCCTGATATACTCCCTTTAAGGAGCCATCCAAAATGAACTAACCACTTTAATTTACTGCTGTATTTTAATATTACTGAAACCTTCTATAGATTTACCAATCTGGAGTTGCATAATATTAAAATAGTTTCTACTTAAAACATCAACAGACTTTTTAGAGAATATCATCGAAAGCAAAATTTTGAAAGTATCCAGAGACCTTACTCACAGGGTAATTGGCTCAGGTAATCTACATAAACTAATGAAATGTACAACATTGTGACTCTGTGTGCCCTTTAATGACCTTACTGTCAAGATATACTTTTTTTTCCTTCTATTTTTTTGATAAATGAGCATTCTTTTATTGCAAAGTAGAAGTTACGAAGCAGGAATAAATATATAATATTGATTTGACCTTCACATAACATCTCTTTTTTTATTTTTTATACCTCGCACAAAGCAATCATGTCAAATCCCCATAGATTTCTCCAGCAGGAACAGTCTTTATAAAATGTGATGGTATTTTTATCTGTTCCAGTGGGGAGCCAGTATTTAAACTGTCACATGTTATAAATAGATCTGGTTTTTCCAATATAAAGATGATGGTAAGTGAAAAAAAAAGGAAGTAATTATACAATATAATAGCAGTAAATATATTGATTGGTGTAATAAAATAGATATTACTTCTGTTGAGTGTTATAGTAATATAGTAATAATGTTAACCTTTGAAAAAACACAGTCAGCCTTGACTTTGTCTAGGTTAACAGTCATTCCCTCTGGTTGACATTACAACTGTTACCCTCAATCGAGTTAACATAACATTTATATAATGTTTATTCTAAAATGGGAGTATCTTTAAACACATTTTTTCAAAGTGAACAAATAAATGTTAGAGAATATAAAAGTCTGAAAGTATGAAGAATGCACATAACTGTTGGTTCATGTTCCCACATTTGCTGAAGTCTTTTATTAGCAACATTTACCATACGCGATACATGTGCCAATTCTTTACAAAATTAACCTAATTCTGCAATTTACAACAGAAGATGAAAAATTCTACTTCAAATGTTATCCTTACTCTGCAAAACCTGCAATAAAAATGATGGGGCTAGATAATCAAGCGACATGATTTATTCATCAGTTACACACAGGACAAAAGAAAAAAAATGATGTCAGTGAAAAAAAATCCTTTAATTTCCTTTAATTAAATAATCAGAATGAAATATTTGCTCACCATTATCAAACAAGCATATCCTACTTCAAACCAATTTTAAAGAATTCATTTGAGTCCATAGCTTGACATGCCAGTTCATCAATTAGACTCATTTTAATCCCGTTGGAGTCCGTTTCAATGTCAGGGTTCTTGATGCCAGGTGTTTGTTCAAGACTTCTGTCTCAATATAATCCCATAGATTGATCGGGGACAGTTTCTTGGGGCACATTAAAAAGGGGACAATGCTAATTAGAAGAGATTTACACTTCACCATGGGACAAAACTGTCAGGCAAAGATTTAAGTAAACTATGCTTTGATCGAGAATATTCTGCAAGATGAATTTTCTATAATAGGTGCCTCCCCTTTCCTTTTAGGGCATTTCATTAGCAGTGAGAAGAGCTGTCATTAAAAATTTACAAAACCAAGTGACAAATGAAGTTAACCCTACTGTTCTATTAACCAAATCAAACATAGATATATACCATAATTTACTCCAGAGCAAGCCATTCATGTCAGCTCATATCTCATGACAAATACGAAGGATTCTTTAATTAATATTTACAAGGATTTATCTTCTTGAGCAACCAGGATGGATAATTGCAAATTGAAAATAGTATCTTGAAAATCTATAGGACAGAATGACAATGATGAATTTAAGCCAGAGGTCTTAGGTTTGCACCAATGACCTCTAATAAATATATACCCTTTATGCTGGTTATACCCAGGAAACAGATCAAAATTCATTCACAAAAACTATGAGCTTAATTTGTAATCAAGTCAAAATAAACTTGTATAAATCAAAGACAAACAATCATATATGGCGTCTGCAAATTTCACATCGGTAGACAGTAGTGGATAGAGTGTTGACCACTCATACCAGTGTTCAATCCCAAGCTCCACCTGATCCTCTAGAAAAAACCAAGAGAACCCAAGGATGTTCTACTGGCTCATAGTGGCCATAGCACTTTTGAAATTTCATAATATTAATCCTCTTTGGGGGTTGTCTTAACCCCTTATGGATAAATACACCCACCACATCCTTACTGAAAAACAAGTTGATTTGTACAAACTATAAACCCATACTCATCAAAACAATCTATATCAAATATGAATAAATTTGACTGACCTGGTGTTAAGAAGATAATTTTTTAAAACTTTCCATTTTAACCCTTTTTGACCCACCCTGGCTCCAAATGAAAAGTCAACTCACCTTATTGAACCAACTCTTATTTTCTATGACTAGATGATGCTTCAGAACTAATATTGAATAATATTTTGCCATAGTATCCCTATGTAAAATTCTAAGTCTTACAGGGCCCCTATAAATATTAACCCCTTAATTCGTATCTTCATATAAACCCCTACACATAGGGATAATTTATGCCAAATGTGAACAAATTTGACTGACTGGTTCATAAAACAAGAGGCCTAAGAGGGCCTGAGAACACTCTACTGGCTCAGAGTGGCCGTAGCACTTTTTTAAATTCCACAATATTTACCCTCTTTGGGGGGTCGTCTTAACAACTTATGGATAAATACCCCCACCACATCCATACTGAACAAAAACTTAATTACTATGAAAAAAATGACATGTGTCCCCTAACTGAACCCTCCAGGTGGGGTCATTTTTAACCCTAGGGACACCATTTGAACAAATCTAACAAAACTATAGTTGGTTATCGTTACTACATAAACATTTTAAAAATCTGTTTGGTTGTTCATGAGAAGAAGATTTTTTAAGTTTTGGACTATTTTTAGTAATGGCAGCTATCTTGAATTTCAGATAAAAAAAAAATCTTCTGTATAGTCTCCTATGCAATAGAAACATCAATGGGAAGTTTCAGTGGTTTCAGTGAAAGCGCTGCTAACAGACAACGGACAAAGTGCCATCGCATAAGCACTTTTGGCCAGTACAGCTAAAAATGATTTTTGTTATTCCCAATTTTTACCCTCCTGACCCCTTGAGAGAGTGTAACCCAGTCATTTTTACAAATCTGAACCTCCTTGAACAAACAATGTTTCTGTGGGAATATGTGCAAAATCAGTTTCAATTTAAAAAAAAAAAAATGTTTATTATAATGACGTGTTCACTAATGGAACCCTTGAGGCGGGGTCATTTTTAACCCAGGGACACCACTTGAACAATTATTTCATTATTACATAAATATTTTCAAAATCTGTTTGGTGGTTCATGAGAAAAAGATTTTTTAAGTTTTGGATTATTTTAGCAATGGTGGCCATCTTGAATTTGAGATAAAAAAAACAAATCTTCTGTATAGACTCTTTTGCAATAGAAACATCTATGTGAAGCTTGAGATTAATTAGTCTAGTGGTTTCAAAGGAAGTTCTGCTAACGGACTACAGATAACAGACAACGGACATCGCGTCATCGCATAAGCCCTTCTGGCCTATGGCCAGCAGAGCTAACAACACCCAGTACCGGTTCTACCCAGCAAGCGAACTCGAGAGCAGCTGTTGTTCATATAAGCTTTGTGCTTTCTTCTCAATCAAGCTAAAATAAATTGATATAAACTAGACTTCACAGTTGTTTATGAAACTTACATGATTGACACCATAATATGCTGGGCCCAGGGACTGATCTCTGTCCGGTGGATCTTGCTTCTTCAGGGTACCATCATCACATTCCTCATAACCAAACGCCTGTCCCGGACAAGGAATGGAAGGGGCTTCAGGCTTCCGATGGAACTTTATACGGCTGCTGACAAGCTGATATATGGAACACATTAATAAACACAGTTAAACAGATGGAAGAAAAACAAAAGTTCACAGTTTATCTTTATTAATATATGCCTTATTTTCATATATTCGCAAAGAAAATTATGATAATTATCCGTTTAAAAATAAACATTACCAAAAACCCTGCTTGATCTTTTTATGATTTAAAATAAATAAGATCTATCAATAAATATTTTGTATTTTTAACAAGTTCAAGTAAAACAATATCTGTGTAAAATTTATATAATATAAGAAAACAACTTAATTCTAAATTACAGCCAATGGTTAGAATGATAAAGATGTAAACAGCTTACCCCTATTGGTTTGTCTTTGTCATTCTGTATGTTAGGGGCTGACCGCGACTGTCTGAACTCCGTGTACTTGTCCACATTGTATGCTCCAGGGCCGGGATTTTCTATCAACTCTTCTTTAAACCTCTTTGACTTATTTGCTAATGTTTTACCTCCCTGTGGACAAATAAAATACAATTTTAAATCAAGCATAACCAGTCAGTTTTAAACCAGACCATATCCATGTGGCAATCTATTTTGCAAAAGTTAAAAAAGTTAAAATGAAGAAATATATTCATTATCAACAACATTTTTTTTCATATACCTATACTAATCAAAGTGTCTTGATCCTAATATTTTTTTGTCATTACTCAAATATTTTTACCAAATTTGGTATGCATATGGTAAAACATAGTATATATACAATACATGTACACATGGCTTTGCAGTAACGCTTGCCCGACTGTCCGGGATAACTAAATCTTGGGTACGGACAATTAAAATATAAAGCTGCTAGCCCACTGGACAAGTGAAGATTCAGAAATTAAACATGGCATCTCTTTTTTTTAAAATGCCCTGATTTTTTAACTTTAACAAACAGTTTATTTAGTTATCCACAGGACAAGTACCATAATTCTAGATTAAAGTAAGAACATGTTGTTTTTGGTCAGGACAAGCAGATTTTAGTAATACTTGTCAGACTGGACAAGTGAAATAAAAAAAAATTAATGCAATGGCCTGCAACAATGCATTGTTTGTGTTTGAGCTGAAACAGTGACTTTGCATCTGATTTTGGAATTATAGTTATTTCAGTTTTAGACTACTCGTAAAACTAGACTTAAACATAATAACAGAAAACATTGCATATTACATATTCCTAAACAACTGACAGTGACTTTGCATCCCATGTTGGAAATGTATTTATTTTAATTTTAGGTTATTATTATTATTTTAATTTTAGACAACAGGAAACATTTCATATTACATGCATGTTTCTAAACAATTTTCCTTGTTGCAGCATTGGGTATGTAGGAATTTTGATATATTAAGCCACAAAAATAAATTCCTTCAAATGCCAGCTGTTTTCAAAAGCTAGAAGGGGAAACCATTCCATTAAAAGTACAAAAAAACAACATCTACAGATTTTTTTTTTAAAAGTATTCAAATTTGTGCTTCGTGTGATTTATTTAAATCATTATTTCTACTTTATAGCATTCCATTTTACGCATAAGGATAATGGATCCATTAGCTTAATGACTTTTACAGATTTAATTATAATGATATAATCTTTTATTTATGCATATAATTATTACACAGAAACAAATTTTACGCATAATTTCCTCTTATTAGCAGTTTATTCATGCATATTTTGCATAGTATTAATTAACGAACCAAAAAATTAACAAATAATTTCTCTTAAAATTCATTTTCATTTTGAGCATCGTTTAATTTCACAAAACAGCTACAACAGAATACTTAAAATTTTGCATTAGCATTTTAAAAACAAATTTTTTACGTTTTCATTAATAAAACGAAGATCCTCTGTGATATGATTGTCTCAAGTTCACTAACTGTCAACCTGAGGTTGTATGTTCAAGAGGGCCCAGATAGCTCAGATGGTAGCATGTCTGACTAGCAATCCAGGTGCCACACATTTGAATCCCTGTCTGGTCACAGTCTCCATGATGATTGATATACGACATTGCTTCTCATTATGATTCGTCTCTGATTCCAGTGGGAAAGTTATCATCATTTGTAAGCCCTCAATGGCATAAAATGCTGTTAAACATTTAAACAAACAGTCCAAAGATTTTTAACAACAATTAATTGATTGATTAAATATTTAGCGTCATTTTTATGCCAGATAGGGTGAACAGATGATCTGTTAACCTAGCCACTATTTCATTGGATTCCGGAAGATTAACCAGTACTGAAGCACACCCCATCTCCGCAAGTAAGTGAAAACTTTCCCACTTGAATCAGGGGTGAGACAAAAATGGTAATTAGACACAATACTGTATATCAATCATCACGGAGACTATGGCCGAGCAGGGATTTGAACTCACTGGATCGATAGTCAGACATGATCACATCCCATATCTATAATGTTATAATCACTAAACATAAAGAGATGAATCTCTTCTTGTATCACAAATGCTAGAGAAAATTAGGATCACATAACACAATTATAATATGATAATCACTAAACATGAAGAGATGAGTATCAATATGTTATATAGTAAAGTGACCCCCCTCCCCCCTCCCCCAACTACCTATTTTTTTTTCTCCGATAATTACTCCGAGATGTATCCAAAATTAATATTTTGCCCTTAACATATAATAAAGTTGATTAAAAAAGTGATTTGGATGATAAATTAGGGGGTTTGGGTCATTTTACAATAGGGGTGGGGTCATTTTACTATAGTTGTAAAGTGACCCCGGTGTAATTTTACAATGGAGGTCAAAATACTATACGACGGCAGCTTTTAGCAAGAAAGAATGCCAGTTATTTGTGGAAGCATGCTGGTTCTACTCAAGAGCCATGTTCATGTGTACAAACTTTCTTTGAAGTAACTACTTGCCACGTACATGTATATATATATATATATATATCCAATTATATATTGAGATTAAATAAAAACATCGGAAACTAACCTTTATCAGATCTTGGGCGAAAGCTGGATCATAATGCCCGGGGCCTGGGGCAGCAACTGTCTGGTCACTGATGTTCAGAAATGTTTCTCTGCTTGTCATGGATAAAAAAGGAGCATAGCCATCTGAAATAATGATTATATATGTGAATTGAACGTCAGTTCTCTGAAAACCTCCTTTTTTTATTAGACCTTGGACCTCTGGTCACTACTGACATCACTGATACCTAAATAATAAAAATACTTTCTGAAAGAACATTCTAAAATACATGTATATACATACTTATCATGGCTGTTGAGGGTCTAAGATGCCGTGACAGATCACTTAACTTTCATCTCTTAAGTTGTAGGTTTGAGTACCACTCGGTCCAAACACTTTATGTCAGAAAGTTTGCAGGTTAGGTAGGGGGGCTCTACTCAGATTCATTCTGAGGTCTTCCTCCACCAGTAAAACTGGACATGCCATATATAAAATGAAATGTATTGAAAATGGTGTTATAAAAGAATATGATAGCACTTAGTCAAATTTCATACCGCCATCAGTACTTTATTTAATTTTAGTGTTAAACATGTTATTCCTCAAATTATTAATGTTAATGATTATTAATTAAAACACAACATTAGTCTGCTTAAAAAGTGAGTATGAACAAAACAGAATGAGAGTTACCTGCTTTAAACCTAGACTTGGACGGCACACCTGGGTCATAGGAGCCAGGGCCAACATTTTGAGCTGTACTTCCATTTAATTTGATCAAATCTCGTGCGGCTCTATCATACATCTTTATGGATAAATGTTTTCACCTGTAAAAAACGCAAAGCACAATGACTTTTAAAAATGGTTACTTGGGGGGAATTTTCTTTTCATTCTACTACAAAAGGAGCCTGATAAGATTTGCGTTTTATTTGCATAATAAATTTGAGTCACATATAATAACAGAAGTCTGTTATCCTGATCTTGAATATATTTAAAGTGCAATATCATTTGACATGTGAGCACTATGTACAGCTGTTGCTGCATTCAGTTTGGAAATGTAGTAGGTTTCTTTACTTTTAGGGGAAGGGGGTTGGTGCCTTTTGAAGGGGAGATTTTAATAAGTCGTAAAATAAAATAAAAAAACAAAAGAAAGCATAAATATGCATATTTAAAACAGTAAACAGGTCAACATCCCCGTTCTGCATTGTTTAAAACATTTAAACTGGCATAAAAAACCCACTTAAAAAAAAAAAATTGATGGGTGAATTGGGCCGAATGCTTTTTTACCTTTGTGGGATGCGACCCCAAATTTCTCCTTAGAACACCTAAGGTCCTATTTGCTTTCAAACATACTTTACTAATGTGGGTATTCCATTTAAGACCACTTGTGAAGGTCAGCCCCAAGTATTTGAAAGAGTTAACATTCTCTAGCAGTGTGCCTTCGGTTGCATAAAGAGAAGGAACAGAGCACTTCTTCTTTCCAGATAACTTCATGGTATTACATTCCTTTAAGGGAAACCTCATGTTCCATACACATAAACAATATATTCTTGTAACCTGTTACTATACTATATTTTCTATTATATATAATTTCATTATCATATGAAAGGTTTCATTTTATTCACATATATATATATATATATATATTATATGAAACAAAGGAGCAGTATATGATTCTCTCATAAAATATAAAACTGACATTACAAGAATCATATGAAAATCTGATAAGCCATATGGCTTAGTTGACTTATGTACAAAGTAATTTTTTAAGATTAAGTACAATTAAATACACAAATATAGCTGTATAAAAATAAAATAACATCCTCTTGGATTCCTTAGCAAACTTACCTGCCAACATCGGTATATAATATACAACCAGGTAATATTAATCAATAACAATAAATGATATGCAAGAAATCACATGTGGGTAATTTCAAGATGAAACAGTTTGTGATCAAGATTGTGCATGAAAGTAGAAATTGATTGTTGATTTAAGTCATGATCAGAACAAAGGACGATTGTTACAATAGTGGAAAAAAGTGAAACAAAAACTCTTTGTAGTTCATCCATGATGCAAATAGCCAGTATATTAGTAATTTTAAGTTTTAAACCAAAGAAACAGTAACTTTCATTAGAACTGAATATGACATAAATACGAATCAATCCTTTTTTACGACCTACATAAGTTATATATAGAAACATAATCATTATTATATGAATCGACTATTGACAAAAGTATGGAGTCTAAGGAGGTAATATTTTTTGACATTATATATGCACAAGTGGAGGTTAGTTCTATGTTTGAAACTTCTTGTACATAAATGTATAAGCCCACCATTGATTGTTTGTTCTTTATTTTATAGTATAAAAAATAAAAGTTTGAAGGCTTGTCATTCATAGAGAGACCCAAATGAAACAAGTGAAACTTACATTCTACTGTTTGTCAACCTCTGTACTACCAAAACATGATGATAAATGTAGGGCCTAAGGGGCCATGTGTCATATAAGATATTTTTTTCTGCTCAGTGTGTACGCTGTTGACAAAGTGAAAGAAGACTTCTGAAATCATGTATTCATACCCCAATTCCAAAGCATCAAATTTTTTTTAAATTCACAATTCAAACATGACAATGCTTTCAAAATGTTAAAAATACATCAATAATGCCATTCACATTAAGACATAGAAAGTGCATTTTTAAAGAAGAAGAAACAAGGATTATTATAACCGCCATTATGCGACTACCCCCACAGAAGCAATTCCTTTTCCAATGGTGGTACTATGCCTAAAGCATTGTAACCCCCTCCCCCACATAAAACAAAAAAAACACAGTTACACTAGAATGGTACAAAGTGGATTCTTACCCAAAATTCTCACGAGACGAAATACTAAATTTCATAAATTATATCAATATTTTAAAGTGACAGTGGTCATCCAACAAAGTACTAACCCGTACTTTGTTGCTTAATTTCCAATACTATTGATACACTTCACCCATGTCGCTATAAAAGCTAGCTCAACAGCAAGGCTGTTGTAAGTGACCTATGCACATTCACTACACTTCTCCTCTCTTTAAACTTTAAGGGCTTGGCCCCCAACTGCACAGCTTGTCCCTTCCCCAAATTCCTGTCATATCCCGCCCCATCCCAAGGAAAGAGAGATTTATGCAGATGGAGGTTTGAAAGTTAATCCTCGTCACCATTAGGACTGTGCATTGGAATTTTTTCTCATCTGCTATGCGTATAGCAACTTCATTTTCAGAACAATACAAATGGAATAGCGATGCTCAATATCTGACAACTGTATCGATGCAACGTAGGTCTGAAGAATGCATTGCATCGCCATGTATTTGAAGTTTTGTTTTTAACCCCATACGCACATAGACAGAAAAGTGAATCACAATCCATCCATGCATCGATGAATTGTTACACCTCTAGTCACCATTTAAGTGACAGCGGTCACCCATCCAAGTACTAACCCGTATTTCATTGCTTAACTTCCAATAATATCGGTACTTCAACCCTGCTTTAAAATCTAGCTCAACAGGGAGGCTGTTGTGACCAATATGTATTTTATAAACATCCTAGACAAGCATACCTTAGTATAAATGATTACCAAAAACACTATCTAGTGATTACAACATGCTGGATTTATATCTCATATCAATTGACACAGCAGTGACATCATTGAATCACGGACCGATAGAAAATGTGGTCTGTGTTGCACAGTGTGTTCGTTAAATTTGTGTTTTAAGACAGATTTGGATTGCATCAGTGTCAATTTTACACAACATAACCAGTACAAATCAATCTTTACAGGTAAGTTATGGTTTCGTATGTTTATGGTTATGTATAACTGATCTGAATAAATATCTTTTTACATCATTGGAAAATTAGCACTTGAGCATGTATCAATTTACTAGTCATTGGGCCAAGCCTTGAATTCAATCTGCTACCTCTGAAGAGAATAGGTAAAATTCTAACCACATCATTGTTTATTTATAGACTGTAAAATATCATAGACAGTTGGACCTTTGAGCAATGTTTATCTTTAATGTCTATATATACTGGTCATATCTAATACCGCCAGTCTAAAAAATTTTCAACCATGTAAAGAATGGCATCAATACTTAACTGTAATAAGGTTACTTAAGTGTGCTGAGTAAAAAACAGTTGCCAATTACTTAAGTGTACTGAGTAATAAACAGTTGCAGATATGAAATGCAAACAAATGCCAACGCTAATGGAAGTTGGAGCTTTGCGCATGTTTTCCAAGATTGTTATTATACGGGCGTTCATGGTAATAGGTATATCGTGGTATTAGGTATACAAGGGATATTCACAGTAATAGATATGTGCAAAGCTCCAACTTCCGTTAGCATCGGCATTTGTTTACATTTCGTATCCGCAACTGTTTATTACTCAGTACACTTAAGTAACTTTATTATTGTTTATTATTATTATGCCATTGTTTACATGTTTGACAAAATTATTGCGGTAATATGTATGATCAGTTATGTGCATTGCTTTCAAAGTAACTCTGACTTATGTTACCATTTTAAATGTGTGTTGTTTATTTTTAAAAAAGTGAGCACCTCTCCTTCAATAAGCAATTCCCTTCGATAATGAAATGCTATCCCTAATCCCGGAAATAATTCTGTGGTTATCAATAAAAGATCCGATATAAAAAAAAAACATGATTAAACTTTATGCATAACACGACGGACCATTATGCTGTATTTGATAAAATTACACAGTATTCCAAAATAAAATCTACCTCATAAAATGTTCATTCGTTGGCTATTTGTTGTAATACTGCTCTAAATCTATGAAAATAAAATAAAAATACTACGATGGCTTGGTCGTTGCCATGGTTCAAAATGGCGCTGATATGTGTAGAACAACTTTTGGTATTTTGCGACATGTTTGCAGAATAATAAAAAAATTCAACAACGATTTAATAACTTATATTTTTATTACTGAATATAGAGATAAATTGTTTCTTATCATAAATCATTCGTAGGCCGTTTTTTTACGTTTATGTCGTAATATACCGCGAAATATAACAAGTATCACTTACGGTAAATACAAAAATCAACACACTTTGTACATTCTGAAATAATTTACAGGTAATGTGGTTTATAGGTGTTCAGAGTGTTTAGGTTATTCTTATAACGGACTATTTGCAATTATTTCAGCACGTTTTACTGATGAAATTGACGTTATTGCTCTGTGTATAGTTAGATGAGCAGTTCAATGTTAACCATCTTATGTAACAAGACAAAGTTCAAATACACAATTATGACCAGTTGATGACCATGCAATAGTTTTAGGCAATACTTATTTTTCTTTCAGTCAGATACATGTAAACATTTAATTCAGTTACTGTTTAAATATAGTACCATTCATCTATGATATCATCATCATCTCTGTAATGTGCTTATTGTCTCATTTTGAAACTTTAATGATTTCTTCAATCATGTCAGAAGAATTTGTGCAGGTGCTTGTTTAACAGTATCATTATGTACCCAACTTTTTATCAAGAGCATACATACATGTTTATTTAACCCTGGGGTGACGTGCTTTGCAACAAACAGCTGTATGGGGGGAAGGATTCACTACCAATTTATATGTTGCTTAACGCTATTTCTCAATAAGACAGAACATTTGGGATTTGAAAAAAACGAAAAATCAACTTCTTTAACTTTCAATTTATTATGTCCCGTCTTGAAGCTGTGGGTCTTTAGGATATTATTCCAAAATAAATTTAACAATCTCCTTTTGGTTTATGAATGACATACATTTAAGTAAAGGCACTATAATTTTATCAGTAACGTAGGTTTCATTAGCACGATTAATGTTCATTATAGTAAACAAATACACTTTTAATAGAACAAACCCAACACACAAATGTCACTTTAGAGAATAGACCTAAGCCATACAACTGTGTGTTCACAAGACCACATACACACATTTACAACCAAACTGAACAAATTGAAAATATATCTCTTTTATTTAAACACCAAAACTCACGGAAGCAAAATATTTTTAAACTTTTCAAATCGTGTACCTTCACGACATTCTGTTACATTAGAGCAAAACTTTTAACAACTAATTATTTAAACATCAGTCTCGAGTTAGCAACTCCTAAATTAGTAAATCGGGCCAAACTTGCCCAAACAATAATCGATAATGAGAGGTATCTGAACCGTAACGTATGTTTCAAAAAACACTTAACTATCTGAAAACATTAAGAAATGAAATGAAAACATGTGTAAAACATAATCGACATATGTATATGCTATAAAACAAGTAAATCAATTTCTTCTAGAAGAATATCTTGTTTAAAGATATGACATTAATGTCTATATAGTCGTATTGTATCATTTATTACTTGTTAAAGTATCTTGTAGTGAATAACTTACATTATATCGACAAAAACGATACGTTGAACACAACAACATAGTCTTAGATTATGTTTGTCAATATTTAAATGTAGTAAGATTGCGGCGTTAGCTCTTTCTAGACTATTGATGAAATGTTTGTAACTATTATTTTGAGTAACGTATGTTTCAATTTGAAATGTTATATCATTACAAGGGATGTACAGTCGCATTATGGTGTGTCTGCTTGCGTAAATGCCGTAATGTGTTACATTTCTACTGTTGAGTAACATCTTTCTATTTCCTCAATGTCCGACATTGGTAACTTGTACATTCACTTTGACTTTCCAGAGGCAACTGGACGACTTGTTTTACACAGAATGTGCAACTTTTTTACGCCAGACAACATCCTCATTATTAGGCCACTGGTAGAGTGCTTTCTTTTTCTGCATGAAAGTAACCTTGTAATCGAAACCGTCAACATCGGGATCTATCTCTACAATCTGGCCAACATACCAATCTCCTTCATACACAGCTGCAATGTAGTCTCCTGTATTGTAAGGTGTAACTGTTGAGTTGGATTTTATAATATTTGTACTGTTCGATTTCTGTGTGTCACGTACAGTCCACGAGTCACATATACGACCGCTAATACATTCATCGCAGTAACACGACGTTTCGCATGTACACAAGTGTTCGTCAATATTAAGCCTGACTGCATGTAACTGCAATGTACCCTTGACTGGTGCCATTTCTACTTGTTGCAATTTTAATGCCATGGCTTCGCATTCTTCTTTTGTGACAATGAAGAACTTCACACCTTTCATGGTTGAAGTGGCTGCCCAATTCATGAAGTCCTCTGCATCTTGTATTGTGCACTTTCCTGAACGCACTGATTCGTCAGCTAGGCGCTTTACGGTACCCCCGAGCCCATCACACACATTTTTGCCGTGCCCGGCTTCATAATAGTTCCATGTGGCGTGACAACCATACTCGCTCTCATGGTTGACAATCGCATTGAAAATGAACCTATTTCGATATTGCGACGTGGGACTGTCCGTCCAGTAATGAACATACTGTATTTCGTCGCAGCCAGGCAAATTGATTTCTTTATCAAACAGTCTCTGGACAATAGCAAAAACTGTACTTGAGGAATGAGACATACTGTCAGAGACTGCGACGTAACTTTTATGCTGTAGACTTTCATCTTCTCCCCGGAAGTAAATCACCATTGGATGCAGAGTTACTTGTGATGAGTTCCAGTATGCCGATTGGATCTCATCAGCAGTTTTGCAAGAGTAATTCTCTGCAAAATCCATATGTATCACTATTTCATTTTCTGGCAGGACTTCTTTAAGTACCCTGGTTTGTTTGTACTGGGTTTTCATGGTGTGGTAGTGCACCTTAAAAGCAGTTACCTCTTTCAGCCAATCTTCATAGAATTTATCTCTGACTACTGATTCGCATATGATTTTCATTTTTTTCTTATTGTTTTCAAGAGTAACTCTTTTCCATTTAGAATAGACAACTGGTTCTTGGAACTGTGATTTTTCAACTGTCAATTCACTTTGAATAAACGTTTCCGGATTTTGTGGAATGTCAATTCCTGATTTCCGCATCATTTGCAATTTTAGTGCCAGATTCTGATGTTTTGTGCACAGGCACACATTTCTACTCAGGCAACTAGTCAACTGAATGTGCTTGGGTCTCATTCTGCAAAACGTTGACAAAGACAATTTGTGTTCTTGATGTTCAGCCAGATACTTCTGGTGAATGTTTGCTGTGTAATCAGTGAGAACACAGGTTTGAATCTTTCCTTCTTTGCATTTTGTAGCATCTCTCTTACCTGGCTGAATCCTACAGTTATCTTCCCTTTCAAGAAACTCGGTAACACTTTCCTGAAGTTTCAGCTGTGTTCTCCGCCTCCTGACTTTGGTGAAATTAACACCATTTTTAATAATATTGGATAGTTTGTGTCTATTAACATTAAGTTCTGTGGCCAGTTTTGAAATGCAGCGGTACTTTCTAATTACTTCACCAGCTACCGTAGCGTACATACCATTTCTATGTCTTTTGTCGCCGTTCTTTGAACCAATTTTCATGTGATGTAGTAGTACATTTCCAAACAACAGCTGCTTTCTTACTTGCGTCCCTTTAGTGCCAGATGACGACATAAGCATTGCAGTTTTTCTCCTTGGAGTCAAAATGTTAGATTTTGACTTTGAAAGCCTTTGTAATTTTCTTTGTAAGGTTTTGACTTTCTTCTTTGTTTCAAAATTATCTCGAAGGACCTTCTTAAGCTTTACATTTGCTGTCCTAAGGGCTCTGCTCAACCTTTTCCTAGGTCCATTTCTTCTGTTTGGAAATTTAACAATTAGACGACGCGATTCTTGAGTGCCATATCCACTTGTACTCTCATCCATCTGATCATCGAATTCAACTTCATTGTTTTTTTCTATCCTCTTAGATCGGCGATGTTTCTGCACACGTGCTTTTATCTTTTCATTATTCTTCTTTCTCTCTGAGGTTGACAACTGTGATGCTGGTTTGTAGTACTTCTGTTGCCTTCTGCGTTCCATTTGGAGGAACATCTCACCGTCTAAAGACTTTTTGCGCTCTCGGTAACGTCTCTGTATCTCGGCTCGTGAAAGCGGCATTCTGAAACATACGTTACCGAAACTAGATAACGGTAATACCAGATAAAATATTTAAAACACAGTTTCATACTTATGCAAATTGCATGCAACTAATGAGTAATATGTATTCTATGGAATAGTTTTGATTTTAGTTCTTAATAATCATTATTAAAAAAACAAATGTTGATATTTTAACAGTCTCTCAAAGTTTTCAACAATGGTACATTTTCCACAATAAAAATAATGGCAACAAGTTTCTTGTAAGTTTTTAGTCAATAAAATATAATAAGTTTACACAAAACAGTTATACGAACCCTTGATATTGTTGTAATTTCAAAATCATTATAGTCAAAAAGAGATAGTTATATGTTGAAACATACGTTACCAAAAGTAACGTAAGTTTCATTACCTTTGACGAACCTTTTTCTGTACGAAGTGTCTTGAGTACGAATTTGCATTGTTTACTTACATAGAAAAATACATCAACAGCTTTAAAAACAAATAACTACACATAAAACGATCATTATAGTGAAGATATAGATTCTTACCTGACATGAGGGTATTACAGGACAAATCTCTACGTAATAGTTTCGCTTCTCTTCAAAAATTAAATTGTTAGCGCCTTGAAATCACAGTAGCCATTTTCTTGATGACGTCATTGTACAATAAAACTCGGATCCAATACAGTCTAACCCGGAAATTATCCGTACTTCATCAGATGGTGTATTCTTGGTTACGTATGTTTCATAACGTATGTTACATTTCAACTTTGCAATGCTGTTAAAAATGACTGAGTAGGTGCTTTGCAAAGCCATTGCACATGGTTAATATATTAGTCTCGAAGAATAATACCTGAGAGTAGTATATATATAGGTCTAACAGTGACCTTTAAAACCCATGTAACGTATGTTTCATTCTTAAATGTCAACGCTATTTTTTTCAGTCAAAATCGAAAATACTAAAAATATGCACTTATTGTACCAGATCTGAAGTTAATTCCATAAATGTCAATATATTAATTATTGTTTGAAGCAGAATTCATTGGAAATTTACCTTTCTGTGTAATCTTCACACTGATGCCAAAAGAGGAATCACTTTTTTACAGAAGTTTGGCGACATCCGATAATTTAGTAAAGTAACGCGGTTAAGTCCTAAAACAGCATAATGGCTAAGCGTACATGTTCAACAAATATAGTTTATTCATATCAAAAGCACGAAAAGGCCACGAGTATCGAATATTTAATGTCATAAAGTTCTGAAGTTGAAAAATTAAAGTGGCGACAGTAACGTATGTTACGTTTTACAGTATTTTAGGCACCAGTGTGTCAATATTACACAACATATTAAACTAAAAGTCCATGTCCCAGGTTGCCTACATCGGCATCAACAATAAAATAATCATATTGGTACATAAAACCTTTCTGATAAGGAAATACCCTTTGGAACATCAATTGGCTCGTTTTATTGAGAAATAGCGTTAAAGGTAGGACAGAAAGGAGAGGTTGCATGCCAGGACAGAATGCTGTATATTAAAGTCTTTCATATCTCCTATCTTGGATTAAGTCTACAAATACAAGACAGATCTCTCTTCTTCCACTAAGCCTACCTATCGTACTAAATTATACACACTTGTTAATTTTTTACTGTCAACCTTTCTATTTGATTCTTCTCTTATTTAGTAGATACATTCTCTCAAGTTTTATTTTGATGTAGTATGTTGTAGTATTTAACTATGGTAATTGGTACCATTTAACAAAGTCTTCATTAACCAAAGTTTACTTGTCATTCTCTTTATTAGACTTAAAAACAGCAAGGATGGTGGTCACTTTGTGCAGTCAAACTGGTCTTGAACCTGCTGCTCCTACCAGACAACAAGTGCATCTTATAACAGGGGGTGGTGGTTTTGCTGGTTTCCGGCTTGGTAAGAGATTGGCCGCTCATGGGCACAAGGTCATCCTGTTAGATGTCCGAGAACCCATTTGGACAATGACTAGGGAAATGGAGTTTGTTCAGGTAAAAAGTTGCCGTACAAAAGTTTTAGTTACTTTCCAGCTTCTCCTTTTTACTTAGTGATAAACTAAAATAAAACAATATATACTTTGAAAGATTGTTTTTATTTGTATCGTAGCACTTCTAATCAAATGCTAGGTTTAATAGCAATCATGAATGGCATACTGGTCGTTCTCCTGACTCTATTAGCTGCATTTTTCCAAAACCACTAGGTCAGTTATACTCAAAACTCACATGGATGTTTCTGATGTACCATATTTTTCTGATTATAATCTGCAGTTCCCGTAAACGATATATGAGGATATGCTGGGAAATCTTTTTCAAGTCTAAAATTATGTTGGCTACCATTTTGAAAGAATAGTAAAAACATTGTGGCATGCTTAGATATTAACATGAATAATGTTTGCTTGATGTGTCCTAATTGTCTAAAGTTAGTAGGTAGGTAGGGGAAAAAATGTTCATTATTAAAAAAAATATTATGCAGTTGCCCAGATGAAATAAAATGCATACCGCATATTCCCTAATTAACGCCCCCGGGGATGTTACATTTTACAAGGTGGGAGCGTTTATAAAAGATAAAAAAAGCAAATTTAACAACAGTTAAAAATACAATAAAACCATGGAAAAAAACCTTAAATCCAGTTTAAATCCCCGAAAAAGTGGTTCAGAATTATTTTAGATTGAATGAAATAATCGACATAGGATGAAAAAAAGCTAAAAATCTGTATGAAATTACTAGTCTGCGTACTGGAATATCCGAATTTATGGTCATTGTACTCTTCACTTTAAATCACTTGGACGCTTGCTCTTATCAACGTAAAACAATGAGCTTTCAGCGTACTCAGACTAACCGCATTTTCTGACGTTTTGGAATGTTTTAATCGGCAGACGGCATTTTTACTAGTATTAAACAGCAAATATGGTGAAGTATTTGTTCAACCAAAAGTGGTTAAGTGGTCACCCAAGATATAAACAATGGGTTAAAGAGTCCAAAGGTAATAAACACTTCGCTAATTGTTGACTGTGTAACAAAATAATCGATCAGGGAAAGGTGGGCGAATACGCACTCAAATCGCATATATATACGTTTTGTTTTTTAATTTTCCAGAAAAATAGGTTGGGGGCGTTTATTAGAGTGGGGGCATTTATATGGGAATATACAGTAATATTTTTCAAAATTTAAAAAAAAAAAATTTGAGTGTGCAGTTTTTTTGCTTGATTATGTAGGAAGACAGCAAAGAAACTATTTAACTTTGGATTGACTCTTGAGTTGTGTTTGAACCCATCCTAGAGCTTCAAATCTCATATATAATTATACATGCAAAGAGCATTAGTTCTGCCCAATGGGCAGTTCTTGCTCATTTGATCTTTTAAATATCAATTTTTTTAGAAATTATTATTGCCATCAAGTATGAAGGGTGTCTCACAAGGTTGTAAACTTTTGCTGTCATTTCTTTTCTTTGATATTTATTTCAAAGTAAAATTTATGTTATTGCAATATACTATATGTCTGTGTTTCATATATGATTTCAAATGTGTTTTTTTGCAATATACTCATAATTGAGAACCATCACCATAGTAACATAATGACTGTAGTACTACCAGAAGCATGCAATATTTTGCATAAATGTACAATTGACAGATGGTTAAATTTATGTAAACAGATTGTTGAATTTACCATCAAATTTAGCACAAACGTGTGTGCTATGAGAATGGCATTATGATGTTATTTCCGGCCAATTGCAATAACAAACATTTATTCAATGCGCTTATATTAGAAAATATCAAAGTTGAAACTAGGGTGGTGATTAAATTTTGTGTCTGATTAGGAAAGATGCCTACACAAACATGAACCAGGTGTGAGACCTAAATGTAGTCCTGCATTAATGTTCAGATGGCATGGAAGATTAAAAAATTGATGCAAGTCCATTGAGAATGCTGTAAGATGCGGAAGATCAAAATCGCAGAGCCTTTTTACTGGAAATTGGGAAAAGGCCAAAGCCTTTGAAATTGGGGGAAAACAAAACAGTGCGATTGAGAGGAAATTGGGAAATTATTTTTAGGCTTTAGCAAACTCAAAAATAAAGTGTAACATTGTTAAGGTCATGGTCTAATAATTATCAGATATTCCAAAGATACTCCGTATCCATTTTTCAGGTTTTATCCTCTAATGTAAGAAAATTTAAAACATTTTTTTTTTTATTTTGGGATTTTTTTTGCTTCATTTTTGGGGAAAACATGATTTTTAAGGTAAAAAACCCTGCATCAGTACAGCTGATATTCGTTACAAAAGTGGAAGAAATGCATGATCCAGATAGACGTTTAACATTTAGTGCAAATTATCTTGTATTAAGCAACAACCTGTCTTAAAAGGCCACTTTTGCTCCCCTTGACTTGCTGCTTAAGACAGGTTTAACTATAGTGCAAATCAAGAGTTGCAAGCAGCAACAATTTTATAATACTGTGCATTTTAATATAATAATAATGATCATGATAATAAAGTATTATTTAAAGAGGAGTTTGAGTCCCGTCCGCTCCAAAAACTTTGTGAGAAAATTTCCAGTTTCTTGCGGAAGGACGGTGGTTCTACTCAGTCTGAGGTCTTCCTCCACCAGTAAAACTGGATATGCCATATATAACCTGAAATGTGTTGAAAATGGCGTTAAACCCCATTCAAAAAAAAAAAAGAAAATTTAAAGAGGAAACACAGTGGAAAAATCTCCAATCTTTCCTGTGGTTGTGGTCCTTTGTTATATACTCTTAATAAAGCATTTGAATGACTTTCATTTAGACTATTCTCCATGTTTCGCTCAATTATTGTAAGCTTACTTAGTGACAATAACCCTATTAATTCTTTGATTTTAAGATTTCACTCAATTATTTTAACTTTAAAGAGTTTTCACCCTATTCAGTCATTTCTCATCTGGGGCACTGAGATACCTTTTGGCAGTTTCATGTCAGTAAGTATATATAGGAATGATATGGTCAAGGAATTATATAGAGAGAAGGAAAGGCAACTGATTGAGATTTTGTGAATGCTCACATATCCAAGCAAAATCTCGCAGTGTCTCGTTTTCAATTATCTTAACTTCCATTCATCTTAGGAACACAACTTACAATTCTTACACTGCAAAATGAAATTCTCATCAAAACAATAATTTGTGTTTAAAATTGTGTGAAGTGCATTTGATTACAAAATTTGTATACTGCAGCTAAAATAACAACAAATAACAAGAAAAGTTTCCTTCAAACCTCAATAGCTTTAATTCAAGATCATTTTGCATGAGCAAAACATGTTTAGACATTGAAGATTACATACAACTTACAGTTTATGTACAAGAAATCAGTTGCCTGTGAATTATGAATGATTAATTTGCCAAATTATTAATCCTTTGTGTACTATTTTATCAACACTAAGTCAGGAGATGCAAGTTTCCTATCCTTCTATATAACAAGTTCTTGCTATATAATGAAAAAAATGTTTTTAGCCAATTTTAACATTTTGAAAAATACTAATATACTTTTAAACTTTTATACACATGTTCATATTGGAAAATTGAAGCTACTTCTACAACATTAATGATACATGTTTTACAGGGGGACCTTACAAAGTCCCAGTTGACGTTGGCTCTGTTTAATGGTGTGGACTGTGTGTATCACATGGCTTCATATGGAATGTCTGGACGAGAACAAGTATGTATAACTAAACAAAATATTCATCTTCCCGTACATGAACAACTGTAAAAACTTTAAACAAAATATTCATGTCCCCTTACATGAAGAACTGTAAAAATCTAAAATTAAATATTCATCTTTCCTTTCATACTAAACAAAATATTCATCTTCCTGTAAATGAAGAACTGTATAAACTTTAAATAAAATATTCATCTTTCCTTTCATACTTAACAAAATATTCATCTTTCCATACATGAAGACCTGTAAAATCTATAACTAAATATTCATCTTTCCTTTCTTGCTAAACAAAATATTCATATTCCCTTTCATGAATAACTGTAAAAGTAAACAAAATATTCTAAAATATTTGCCAGAGTTGCTTGAGTACTGTAAATACTCCGTGGTGGGTTGCTTGAGTATTGTAAATTCTCTATGGTTGGTTGCTTGATTATTGTAAATTATGTGAGGTAGGTTGCTTGAGTATTGTAAATCCTCTGAGACTGGTTGCTTGAATAGTGTGATTACTTTGGGACTGGTTGTTTGAGTAGTGTGAATACTTTGGGACTGGTTGTTTGAGTTGTGGGAATACTCTGGGACTGGTTGTGTGAGTAGTTGGAATACTTTGGGACTGTTTGTTTGAGTAGCAGGAACACTGTGAGGCTGGTTGTTTGAGTATTGTGAATTCTCTGAGACTGGTTGTTTGAGTAGTGTGAACATGTTGGGTCTGGTTGTTTGAGTAGTGGGAATACTTTGGGACTGGTTGTTTGAGTAGTGGGAATACTTTGGGACTGGTTGTTTGAGTAGTGGGAATACTTTGGGACTGGTTGTTTGAGTAGTGGGAACATTGTTTGTGTAGTGGGAACACTTTGGGACTTATTGTTTTAGTAAAGGGAATACTTTGGGACTGGCTGTTTGGGTAGCAGGAATACTATGAGGCTGGTTGTTTGAATATTGTGAATTCTCTGAGGCTGGTTATTTGAGTAGTGTGAACACTTTGGGACTGGTTGTTTGAGTTGTGGGAACACTTTGGTACTGGTTGCTTGAGTAGCGGGAATACTATGAGGCTGGTTGTTTGAGTAGTGTGAACACTTTGGGGCTGGTTGTTTAAGTATTGTGAATACTTGAGAGGCAGGTTGCTTGAGTAGTGTGAATTCTCTGAGGTTCTGAGAATTGTTACTTGAGTAGTGTAAATTCTCTGAAGTTGGTTGCTCGAGTAGTGTGAATACTTTTGTGATTGGTTGCTAGATTATTGTAAATATTTTGAGGTTGGTTCTATGAGTATTTTGAATACTTTGAGACAGTTTACTTGAGCAATGTGAATTCTTTGAGATGGGTTGCTTGAATATTGTTAATACATTTAGACTGGTTGCTTGAATATTGTGAATACTTTGAAGCTGGTTTCTTGAGTATTGTAAATTCTTTGAGACTGGTTGCTTGAGTATTGTAAATTCTTTGAGACTGGTTGCTTGAGAAGTGTGAATACTTTGAGATTGGTTTCTTTAGGATTAGGAATACTCTGAAGCTGGTTGCTTGGGTATTGTGAATAGAGGCTTGTTGTTTGAGTATTGGTAATACATTTAGACTGGTTGCTTGAGTATTGTGAATATAGACTGGTTGGTTGAGTATTGGTAATACGTTTAGACTGATTGCATGGGTATTGTGAATAAATTGCTGCTGGTTGCTTGTGTTTTGTGAATAGAAGCCGATTGTTTGAGTATTGTTAATACATTCAGACTGGTTGCATGAATATTCTGAATACTCTGCGGCTGGTTTGCTAGAGTATTATGAATAGTTTGAGGCTGAGACTGGTTGCCGAGTATAATGAATGCTGACTATATAACCTGAGTATAATTGTTTTCTCCAGGAAGGTTTCTGAGACTGGTTGTTTGAGTATCAATTTTCTGAGGCTAGTTTTCTGAGTACAAGGGCTGGCAAAAGCATCGTCAGGATGAGCCGGCGAGTAATTTTTACCAGTAACTAGCGCGCAACCAAAAAAACAATCTGAAAACTGTAAAAAAAAAATTATCCAAAATTGTTATAGTATTTATTATTTCTATATTTATTGCTGGTAATATCATTTGTAAATTCGACATTTAACGTTCATCAACATTAACTTTATCATGCAATTTCTTGTTGAGTCTACATGGACACTTTTTGTTACAAAACGTTTGGCATAATTTTTTATAAGGTATCAAGATGTGCATGCGCAGCTTTTAATGCCGGTTTAAAAATTGGACTTTTATGGGTCTTTGGAATATTTTCCGGTCTAAAGAATATTTCCCGGTCTTAATGTTTTACGGAGGCTTGAATGAATTAACTTTTTTATGTTTACCCCAATTTGTTTGTATTTGGAACAAAAGCGACATATAAACATTAATAAAATTGATGTTTATTGCATGATCATAACCTCTAAAGCTAGTGGTGTACTTAATTTATGAAGTAATAAAATTAGTTAAGGTAAGATAAGGTAATCACGTGCTTCAAAAAAGACAACATTTTAGTATAAAAATTTTGGACAAGGAATTTTCCATCCGGAAGAGTACTTTTTACCAGGACACTTGCCCAAAGGACAAATGCTTTTAAAAGTTTTTCCCAACCCCTGTGCCCCTGTGAGTACAATCAATACCAGTATTTCAGTATGTCAGAGTATCTCTGAGGTTAGTAATCTGAGCAATATCATTACTTTGAGTGGTTGTTTGAGTGTTATCAATACACTTAGGCTTGTTGTATGGGTATCACAAATACCCTGAGGCTGGTTGTCTGGGTATCATCAGAGGGGTGTCTGAGAGGTGTGTCAGAGTATTATCAATACCCTGAGGCTGGTTGTCTGAGTATCATCAGAGGGGTGTCTGAGAGGTATGTCAGAGTATTATCAATACCCTGAGGCTGGTTGTCTGAGTATCATCAGAGGGGTGTCTGAGAGGTGTGTCAGAGTATTATCAATACCCTGAGGCTGGTTGTCTGGGTATCATCAGAGGGGTGTCTGAGAGGTGTGTCAGAGTATTATCAATACCCTGATGCTGGTTGTCTGGGTATAATCAGAGGTGTGTCTGAGAGGTGTGTCAGAGTATTATCAATACCCTGAGGCTGGTTGTCTGAGTATCATCAGAGGGGTGTCTGAGAGGTGTGTCAGAGTATTATCAATACCCTGAGGCTGGTTGTCTGGGTATCATCAGAGGGGTATCTGAGAGGTGTGTCAGAGTATTATCAATACCCTGAGGCTGGTTGTCTGAGTATCATCAGAGGGGTGTCTGAGAGGTGTGTCAGAGTATTATCAATACCCTGAGGCTGGTTGTCTGGGTATCATCAGAGGGGTGTCTGAGAGGTGTGTCAGAGTATTATCAATACCCTGAGGCTAGTTGTCTGGGTATCATCAGAGGGGTGTCTGAGAGGTGTGTCAGAGTATTATCAATACCCTGAGGCTGGTTGTCTGAGTATCATCAGAGGGGTGTCTGAGAGGTGTGTCAGAGTATTATCAATACCCTGAGGCTGGTTGTCTGGGTATCATCAGAGGGGTGTCTGAGAGGTGTGTCAGAGTATTATCAATACCCTGAGGCTGGTTGTCTGGGTATCGTCAGAGGGGTGTCTGAGAGGTGTGTCAGAGTATTATCAATACCCTGAGGCTAGTTGTCTGGGTATCATCAGAGGGGTGTCTGAGAGGTGTGTCAGAGTATTATCAATACCCTGAGGCTGGTTGTCTGAGTATCATCAGAGGGGTGTCTGAGACGTGTGTCAGAGTATTATCAATACCCTGAGGCTGGTTGTCTGAGTATCATCAGAGGGGTGTCTGAGACGTGTGTCAGAGTATTATCAATACCCTGAGGCTGGTTGTCTGAGTATCATCAGAGGGGTGTCTGAGACGTGTGTCAGAGTATTATCAATACCCTGAGGCTGGTTGTCTGGGTATCATCAGAGGGGTGTCTGAGAGGTGTGTCAGAGTATTATCAATACCCTGAGGCTGGTTGTCTGGGTATCGTCAGAGGGGTGTCTGAGAGGTGTGTCAGAGTATTATCAATACCCTGAGGCTGGTTGTCTGGGTATCATCAGAGGGGTGTCTGAGAGGTGTGTCAGAGTATTATCAATACCCTGAGGCTGGTTGTCTGAGTATCATCAGAGGGGTGTCTGAGACGTGTGTCAGAGTATTATCAATACCCTGAGGCTGGTTGTCTGGGTATCATCAGAGGGGTGACTGAGAGGTGTGTCAGAGTATTATCAATACCCTTAGGCTGGTTGTCTGGGTATCATCAGAGGGGTGTCTGAAAGGTGTGTCAGAGTATTATCAATACCCTGAGGCTGGTTGTCTGAGTATCATCAGAGGGGTGTCTGAGAGGTGTGTCAGAGTATTATCAATACCCTGAGGCTGGTTGTCTGGGTATCATCAGAGGGGTGTCTGAGAGGTGTGTCAGAGTATTATCAATACCCTGAGGCTGGTTGTCTGGGTATCATCAGAGGGGTGTCTGAGGGGTGTGTCATAGTATTATCAATACACTGAGGCTGGTTGTCTGAGTATCATCAGAGGGGTGTCTGAGAGGTGTGTCAGAGTATTATCAATACCCTGACGGTGGTTGTCTAAGTATCATCAGAGGGGTGTCTGAGAGGTGTGTCAGAGTATTATCAATACCCTGAGGCTGGTTGTCTGGGTATCATCAGAGGTGTGTCTGAGAAGTGTGTCAGAGTATTATCAATACCCTGAGGCTGGTTGTCTGGGTATCATCAGAGGTGTGTCTGAGAGGTGTGTCAGAGTATTATCAATACCCTGAGGCTGGTTGTCTGGGTATCATCAGAGGGGTATCTGAGAGGTGTGTCAGAGTATTATCAATACCCTGAGGCTGGTTGTCTGGGTATCATCAGAGGGGTGTCTGAGAGATGTGTCAGAGTATTATCAATACCCTGAGGCTGGTTGTCTGGGTATCATTAGAGGGGTGTCTGGGGGGTGTGTCAGAGTATTATCAATACCCTGAGGCTGGTTGTCTGGGTATCATCAGAGGGGTGTCTGAGACGTGTGTCAGAGTATTATCAATACCCTGAGGCTGGTTGTCTGGGTATCCTCAGAGGGGTGTCTGAGAGATGTGTCAGAGTATTATCAATACCCTGAGGCTGGTTGTCTGAGTATCATCAGAGGGGTGTCTTAGGGGTGTGTCAGAGTATTATCAATACCCTGAGGCTGGTTGTCTGGGTATCATTAGAGGGGTGTCTGGGGGTGTGTCAGAGTATTATCAATACCCTGAGGCTGGTTGTCTGGTCATCATTAGAGGGGTGTCTTGGGGGTGTGTCAGAGTATTATCAATACCCTGAGGCTGGTTGTCTGGGTATCATCAGAGGGGTGTCTGAGACGTGTGTCAGAGTATTATCAATACCCTGAGGCTGGTTGTCTGGGTATCATCAGAGGGGTGTCTGAGAGATGTGTCAGAGTATTATCAATACCCTGAGGCTGGTTGTCTGAGTATCATCAGAGGGGTGTCTTAGGGGTGTGTCAGAGTATTATCAATACCCTGAGGCTTGTCTGAGTATCATCAGAGGGGTGTCTGAGGGGTGTGTCAGAGTATTATCAATACCCTGAGGCTGGTTGTCTGAGTATCATCAGAGGGGTGTCTGAGAGGTGTGTCAGGTTATTATCAATACCCTGAGGCTGGTTGTCTGAGTATCATCAGAGGGGTGTCTGAGGGGTGTGTCAGAGTATTATCAATACCCTGAGGCTGGTTGTCTGAGTATCATCAGAGGGGTGTCTGAGGGCTGTGTCAGAGTATTATTAATACCCTGAGGCTGGTTGTCTGGGTATCATCAGAGGGGTGTCTGAGGGATGTGTCAGAGTATTATCAATACTCTGAGGCTGGTTGTCTGGGTATAATCAGAGGGGTGTCTGAGGGGTGTGTCAGAGTATTATCAATACCCTGAGGCTGGTTGTCTGGATATCATCCAGTGTTTTTTTTCGGCCATTTTTATAGCCGTTATTGGGTCATATTCCCAATGGCAAATAGTATCTTTTTTTCCCAATTGAGTGGTAAAAATTCCCAATTGAAAGTTTCAATAATTGTAAATTGAAACTTGCCATAATTCTTTGATAAAATAAATAAAGTTTTCCCCATTCTAAATTGAGTATGACATTGATTCTTTAATTAAATGGCCAGAGAAGCAAGTGTACACATTTTTATGAAGTTGAACAAATCAATTTAATGCAAAAAATTTCCCAATGTTAATGAAAACGCTGCTAAAATTCCCAATTCAAGGGTATGGGTCATCTTCCCAAACTGGTGAAAAAAACACTGTCATCAGAGGGGTGTCTGAGGGGTGTGTCAGAGTATTATCAATACCCTGAGGCTTGTTGTCTGAGTATCATCAGAGGGGTGTCTGAGGGGTGTGTCAGAGAATTATCAATACCCTGAGGCTGGTTGTCTGAGTATCATCAGAGGGGTGTCTGAGGGGTGTGTCAGAGAATTATCAATACCCTGAGGCTTGTTGTCTGGGTATCATCTGAGGGGTGTTCCAGAGTATTATCAATACCCTGAGGCTGGTTGTCTGAGTATCATCAGAGGGGTGTCTGAGGGGTGTGTCAGAGTATTATCAATACCCTGAGGCTGGTTGTCTGAGTATCATCAGAGGGGTGTCTGAGGGGTGTGTCAGAGTATTATCAATACCCTGAGGCTGGTTGTCTGGATATCATCAGAGGGGTGTCTGAGTGGTGTGTCAGAGTATTATCGATACCCTGAGGCTGGTTGTCTGGGTATCATCAGAGGGATGTATGAGAGGTGTGTCAGAGTATTATCAATACCCTGGAGCTGGTTGTCTGAGTATCATCAGAGGGGTATCTGAGAGGTGTGTCAGAGTATTATCAATACCCTGAGGCTGGTTGTCTGGGTATCATCAGAGGGATGTATGAGAGGTGTGTCAGAGTATTATCAATACCCTGAGGCTGGTTGTCTGGGTATCATCAGAGGGGTGTCTGAGAGGTGTGTCAGAGTATCACGAATACCCTGAGGCTGGTTGTCTATGTATCATCAGAGGGGTGTCTGAGGGTTGTGTCAGAGTATTATCAATACCCTGAGGCTGGTTATCTATGTATCATCAGAGGGGTGTCTGAGGGCTGTGTCAGAGTATTATCAATACCCTAAGGCTGGTTGTCTATGTATCATCAGAGGGGTGTCTGAGGGGTGTGTCAGAGTATTATCAATACCCTGAGGCTGGTTGTTTGGGTATCATCAGAGGGGTGTCTGAGAGGTGTGTCAGAGTATTATCAATACCCTGACGCTGGTTGTCTGAGTATCATCAGAGGTGTGTCTGAGGGGTGTGTCAGAGTATCACGAATACCCAGAGGCTGGTTGTCTATGTATCATCAGAGGGGTGTCTGAGGGTTGTGTCAGAGTATTATCAATACCCTGAGGCTGGTTGTCTGGGTATCATCAGAGGGATGTATGAGAGGTGTGTCAGAGTATTATCAATACCCTGAGGCTGATTGTCTGGGTATCATCAGAGGTGTGTATGAGGGGTGTGTCAGAGTATTATCAATACCCTGAGGCTGATTGTCTGGGTATAATCAGAGGGGTGTCTGAGAGGTGTGTCAGAGTATCACAAATACCCTGAGGCTGGTTGTCTATGTATCATCAGAGGGGTGTCTGAGGGTTGTGTCAGAGTATTATCAATACCCTGAGGCTGGTTGTCTGGGTATCATCAGAGGGGTGTCTGAAGGGTGTGTCAGAGTATTATCAATACCATGAGGCTGGTTGTCTGGCTATCATCAGAGTGGTGTCTGAGGGGTGTGTCAGAGAATTATCAATACCCTGAGGCTGGTTGTCTGGGTATCATCAGAGGGGTGTCTGAGGGCTGTGTCAGAGTATTATCAATACCCTGAGGCTGGTTGTCTGGGTATCATCAGAGGGGTGTGTGGGGGCTGTGTCAGAGTATTATCAATACCCTGAGGCTAGTTGTCTGAGTATCATCAGAGGGGTATCTGAGGGGTGTGTCAGAGTATCACGAATACCCTGAGGCTGGTTGTCTATGTATCATCAGAGGGGTGTCTGAGGGGTGTGTCAGAGTATTATCAATACCCTGAGGCTGGTTGTCTGGGTATCATCAGAGGGGTGTCTGAGGGGGGTGTCAGAGTATTATCAATACCCTGAGGCTGGTTGTCTGGCTATCATCAGAGGGGTGTCTGAGGGGTGTGTCAGAGTATTATCAATACCCTGAGGCTGGTTGTCTGAGTATCATTAAAGGGGTGTCTGAAGGGTGTGTCAGAGTATTATCAATACCCTGAGGCTGGTTGTCTGGATATCATCAGAGGGGTGTCTGAGAGGTGTGTCAGAGTATTATCAATACCCTGAGGCTGGTTGTCTGAGTATCATCAGAGGTGTGTGTCTGAGGGGTGTGTCAGAGTATTATCAATACCCTGAGGCTGGTTGTCTGGGTATCATCAGAGGGGTGTCTGAGGGTATGTGAGAGTATTATCAATACCCTGAGGCTGGTTGTCTGAGTATCAGCAGAGGGATGTCTGAGAGGTGTGTCAGAGAATTATCAATACTCTGAGGCTGGTTGTCTGGGTATAATCAGAGGGGTGTCTGAGGGGTGTGTCAGAGTATTATCTATACCCTGACGCTGGTTGTCTGGGTATCATCAGAGGGGTGTCTGAGGGGTGTGTCAGAGTATTATCAATACCCTGAGGCTGGTTGTCTTGGTATCATCAGAGGGGTGTCTGAGGGGTGTGTCAGAGTATTATCAATACCCTGAGGCTGGTTATCTGAGTATCATCAGAGGGATGTCTGAGAGATGTGTCAGAGTATTATCAATACTCTGAGGCTGGTTGTCTGGGTATAATCAGAGGGGTGTCTGAGAGGTGTGGCAGAGTATTATCAATACCCTGAGGCTTGTTGTCTGAGTATAATCAGAGGGGTGTATGGGAGGTGTGTTGGAGTATTATCAATACCCTGCGGCTGGTTGTCTGAGTATCATCAGAGGGATGTCTGAGAGGTGTGTCAGAGTATTATCAATACCCTGAGGCTGGTTGTCTGAGTATCATCAGAGGGGTGTCTGAGAGGTGTGTCAGAGTATTATCAATACCATGAGGCTGGTTGTCTTGGTATCATCAGAGGGGTGTCTGACAGGTGTGTCAGAGTATTATCAATACCCTGACGCTGGTTGTCTGGGTATCATCAGAGGGGTCTGAGAGGTGTGTCAGAGAATTATCAATACCCTGAGGCTTGTCTGGGTATCATCAAAGGGGTGTCTGAGAGACGTGTCAGAGTATTATCAATACCCTGACGCTGGTTGTCTGGGTATCATCAGAGGGGTGTCTGAGAGGTGTGTCAGAGTATTATCAATACCCTGAGGCTGGTTGTCTGGGTATCATCAGAGGGGTGTCTGGGGGGTGTGTCAGAGAATTATCAATACCCTGAGGCTGGTTGTCTGGGTATAATCAGAGGGTTGTCTGAGAGGTGTGTCAGAGTATTATGAATACCCTGACGCTGGTTGTCTGGGTATAATCAGAGGTGTGTCTTAGAGGTGTGTCAGAGAATTATCAATACCCTGAGGCTGGTTGTCTGAGTATCATCAGAGGGGTGTCTGAGAGATGTGTCAGAGTATTATCAATACCCTGAGGCTGGTTATCTGGGTATCATCAGAGGGGTGTCTGAGAGGTGTGTCAGAGTATTATCAATACCCTGAGGCTGGTTGTCTGGGTATAATCAGAGGTGTGTCTGAGAGGTGTGTCAGAGTATTATCAATACCCTGATGCTGGTTGTCTGGGTATAATCAGAGGTGTGTCTGAGAGGTGTGTCAGAGAATTATCAATACCCTGAGGCTGGTTGTCTGGGTATAATCAGAGGGGTGTCTGAGAGGTGTGTCAGAGTATTATGAATACCCTGACGCTGGTTGTCTGGGTATAATCAGAGGTGTGTCTTAGAGGTGTGTCAGAGAATTATCAATACCCTGAGGCTGGTTGTCTGAGTATCATCAGAGGGGTGTCTGAGAGATGTGTCAGAGTATTATCAATACCCTGAGGCTGGTTGTCTGAGTAATATCAGAGGGGTGTCTGAGAGGTGTGTCAGAGTATTATCAATACCCTGAGGCTTGTTGTCTGGTTATAATCAGAGGGGTGTCTGAGGGGTGTGTCAGAGTATTATCAATACCCTGAGGCTGGTTGTCTATGTATCATCAGAGGGGTGTCTGAGAGGTGTGTCAGAGTATTATCAATACTCTGAGGCTAGTTGTCTGAGTATCATCAGAGGTGTGTTAAAGTATTATCAATACCCTGAAGCTGGTTGTCTGAGTATTATCAGAGGTGTGTCTGAGGGATGTGTCAGAGTATTATCGATACTCTGAGGCTGGTTGTATGAGTATCATCAGAGGGGTGTCTGAGAGGTGTGTCAGAGTATTATCAATACTCTGAGGCTAGTTATCTGAGTATCATCAGAGGTGTGTTAAAGTATTATCAATACCCTGATGCTGGTTGTCTGAGTATTATCAAAGGTGTGTCTGAAAGGTGTGTTAGAGTATTATCAATAACCTGAGGCTGGTTGTCTGAGTAACATCAGAGGTGTGTCTGAGAGGTTTTCAGAGTATTATCAATACCCTGAGGTTAGTTCTCTGGGTATCATCAGAGGTGTGTCTGAGGGTTGTGTTAGAGTATTGTCAATACTCTGAGGCTGGTTGTCTGAGTATCATCAGAGTTGTGTCTGAGGGGTGTTTTAGAGTATTATCAATACCCTGAGACTGGTTGTCTGAGTATTATCAGAGGTGTGTCTGAAAGGTGTGTTAGAGTATTATCAATACCCTGAGACTGGTTGTCTGTGTATTATCAGAGGTGTGTCTGAAAGGTGTGTTAGAGTATTATCAATAACCTGAGGCTGGTTTTCTGAGAATCATCAGAGGTATGTCTGAGTATTACCAATACTCTACATAATAATCATGTGAATATTATAATTTCTTTGACTGGTTGTCCGAGTATCATAAAAACTCTGAGGCTTGTTGTCTGAGTATCATTTATAATTTGAGGTTGGTTTTTGGGACTCATTCCAAAAAAATATTTTCAGCCTTTTTCATTAGAATGTTTTTTTGTGTATTTGTTGCCTACATATCTGCCCACTAATACAATGGAATCAGAAACAGCAAAAAAACAAACTTCTTTTTTCATATGTATTTTAGGTAATAAAAAATTAATTGTTAGATTATCATCCCCACCTGCCTTCTAACATTCATAATATCCCAACCCTTTTTGTATTCATGAAAAATGAAAATAATAATAAAAATAAAATCTTCCCCACCCCTCTACCACACTCCACCTATTTAAGAAAAAAAATTGGATGATAATGTAGCAATTATTTTCAACTGTCCTTACACAACATTTCAGGCATAGTAATATCAGTGAACTTTACCTCATTAACCTTTTGACCTCTTTTATGAAGAATACCTTATAATACTATAGGAAGTCATTCACACACAAATATATATGTCACTACAGCTGAGTTCATACTGTTTCATTGTACTTTACAACAAGTTGTTCACCTGTAGATAATGGACTGATCCAGGTAACCTACCTTACCTCTTGATAGGTGTAATTGGCCCTAAATATCAGTATGTCGGTGGGGTCAATGTACCTCTGTAAGTCATGCTGACCTATTTGACTTTACTAACATACAAAAACTATTGAAATATACTCAGTACTGCAATGTCGTTGACACCATGTACACCTGGCTTATGGTTGTTGACTCCACAATATAGAGTCACCGACTTATTGACAGACATTCATAGGTAATTTTATGTCACTTTAACAGCCAAGCTGTTTGTTTGAAGAAGGGGATGTAAAGCATAAATTAAAAGTTCATTTAGGTACGGATAGATAGTAATCAAAAATGTATCAGTAGGAGTGTTTTTAAATTACTATCTTTTATTACCTGAGCTGAAGACATACAGGAGAGTTTTTTCTATCAATTGGTGTCCATTGTCATCTGCTGCTTCAAACATCTCTTGAAACCGCTTGACAGATTATCACAGAAATTCTGTGTGACCATTCTTACAGGAAGCTCTCTCATGTTTGTTCAAATAATGAACCTTGGATTAAGTTGTCCCAAACCAGGGGACTTGTTAGTTTAACAAAGCAAATTTTCATTTACAAATCTTCTCAGCTAAATTCAATCCCATTTAGTACAAATAATCCCTAGGTGTGCTGGGTAATTGATTGATTGAATAAATATTTAGCATCATTTTTATGCTATCAAGGGCAACAGACGATCAGTTAACCTAACCACTGTTTCCTGGGATTAACCAGTACTCGAGCACACCCCATCTCCGCTAGTAACTGATAACTTCCCTACTTGAATTAGTGGTGAGAGACGAATGATAATGAGACACACTGTCGTATATATCAATCATGACAGAGATTGTTGCCGGGTGGGGATTCAAACTCATGACGCCTGTATTGATAGTCAGACGTGTTACCAACTGAGATAATCGGGCTCGACTGAACTGAGTAAGAAGCAATGGTCATCGGGAAGCAATATTCATCATAATGATCCTATACGCTGTATTGATTTTCTTAAAGTGGGTCAAAACCGGTGACGTCATCAATCTGAATGACGTGGCAAATATGTTTTGTTTAATAAAATGAACTTATAAGTGAAAAAAAAGATTTGGCCTAAATTGAAATATTGTTTCTTTGCTGCTTCCTAACGACCCCAAATCGCCTGTCAGATAATTTTTAGCGGGAGGTTTAGCCTAAAGATGTTACCCAGATAGTCTGTTTTCTTAAAGGTCATAAGGTAACATTTTGGTTCATAAGCATTATGATTATAAAAAATAACATGCATAAAGTGAATTGAAGAAATTACTATTGCTTCTTAAGTCGTCCTTAAAAAATAAATTGTTTCCCATGCTCCTACCTACTCACTCAAAATTGACACTATCCAAACTTTTTTATTGACTTTAAGTGTTAAAAATTTTTTATCATGATTTCTGTCCATTTTTCTTTAAAATGACTACCGGTATGTGAAATCAAAATTTGGCAAAAAAAAAAATAAGCTACCTACCTTCCCACATGAAATATACTGTGTTGAAGCACAGCAAACAAATATATTTTTAAGGATGGCCTTGCCCAGTGGAGATTTCAAGATTGTTTAACTGAAGGAGCTAGGCTGTATCAGAACTTCCATTTAACATCTGACAACTACAGGAAAACATTAAATTCTCTTTTTATCATCTATTTTGAAAATTGTTTTTATCATTGTCTATAATGATAAAGGGTCCTCTTGGGCCAAGTGGTCTGAAAGCGCCGTCTCAAGGTCACTTACCTCTCACTGCTAAGATCGTAGCTTCGAGTCCTGCTCATCCCTTTAACTTTATGTGAAAAAGTTTCCAGTTACTTGCAGAAGGACGTTGGTTCTACTGAAGTCTGAGGTCTTCCTCCACCAGTAAAACTGGATATGCCATATATAATCTGATATGTATTAAAAATAATAATTATAAAAAAAAAAATATGATAAAAGTCATCACTATGTTATTGTGCACTGCCATGTCTCAGTTGTAACAACTAGAGGAATTAAGTCACCCCATATCTTAAATCATTGCCATGACAATCCTGACAATATGCCACAACAGCTGTCACTTTCAGGGTCATATTTACACTATAGATTTGTTGTGACACATTTTCAGTTTTAACTTGTTTTGCAAACTTAATTACTTTTGAAGTTTGGTAAGATTAGACCAAATATTCTTTGTATATTTCAGTTACAGGTTAAGAGAATTGAAGCAGTGAATGTCACAGGCACCGAAAATGTGATTAAAGGTACCAAACTAACATATTATCTTAAATTTAAACTATGGTAAATATTGGTTTAGGCAAATTTCTGTCTGTCTCTATTGTTTATCAATGAGTTTTATATTTCTGTAATACGCAATTATTTTTCTCCTTGGATTTTTATCTAATTTACACACTGTCTAATCAATCATAAAATAATGCCATTATAAATTAATTGCTAGATTATCACTCAAAATTTTTTCTTTTCTTTTCTTTTTTTTTTTAATTTTTGATGATTTAATTGTTATTTTTTATTTTATGAAAATAAAACTTGTAGGAGCAGCTTGAATATTAGGGGCAGGCTGGGATGTGGCTGTTTCTAGACACTTAAAAACTACTGTTATGTGTCTACAATCTGTTGTGTTAGCCACTCAAGTAATCAGCTGGGTGCAAAGAAGCAATCTTAATGCCCATTTGTTAGAGGGTCTGGTCTGTCTGTAACCGTTACCAGGACATGACTCAAATGTCCTGAAGGGAATCCAGCCATACTTGTATTATGATTGATTGAATATTTATGCCATTGAGGGCTAACAGACGATCAGTTAACATAACCACTGTTTTCTAGCAAATCCCATCTCCGCAAGTATTAACTGATAACTTTCCCACTTGAATCAGGCTGTCCTTACAAAATAGATTGTTTGCCATGCTCCTACCTACTCACTCAAAATGGCAGCTACCCAGATTTTTTTTATTGACTTTCAAAACTTTTAAAATAAAAATTCATGATTTTTGTCCAATTTTGTTAAAATGACTATGCAAAATTGAAATTTGGGGAGAAAAAATATTAGCTACCTACCTACCCAAAGGAAAAATACTGGGTCGAAGCAAAACAAATATTTTTTTAAGGATGGCCTTAGCAGTGAGAGACGAATGATAATGAGACACAAAGTCATATATCAGTCATCATGGAGACTGTTGCCGGACAGGGATTCAAACATGCAACCCCTGGATTAATAGTCATGACGCATTACCGACTTAGCTAATCGGGTCGGATTTGTATTATATATATAAGATGATGTGCAGAGCGAAATAAGCTATCTTGAATAATGACAGAATTATCTTCCCTTTTGTACTTTATTTATGGTTATTTTTGCTTACTCTAACCCTAAAGTATAACAAAAGTATGAAAGGGAATCCAACATGACTTTGAACACGGATAGTAGACAATGTGTTGAAGCGCAGGGAAAAAGAACCATAAGTGAACCTTGAATAATGACACAATTATTTCTCCATTTGTTTTTTTTTTGCTTGTCTGGAGTATATTTTCAACAGTATGGAAGAAAAGTAAACTGCACAATCAAGCACTTGTTCAGGGACCATCTATCTATTATCAAGATATGAAATCGTAACAATTAATTTTGTTGCTGTTAAAATTTAAACAAATGCTTAATGTAGTTTAATATCTTTTTGTGTTCTTTCCTAGAGGTGAGATGAATCACGACTGCCAAATATCAGGTCATAGAGGCATATATGGTAGAAAGGAAGTAATTGAAGTCTCAAATATTTACATGTCTCGTAGAGACATGTCAGACTGACATGATGTAATTGAAGTCTCAACTATTTACATGTCTCATAGAGGCATCTCAGACTCACATGATGTAACTGAAGTCTCAACTATTTACATGTCTCATAGAGGCATGTCAGACTGACATGATGTAATTGAAGTCTCAACTATTTACATGTCTCTTAGAGGCATGTCAGACTGACATGATGTAATTGAAGTCTCAACTATTTACAGGTCTCTTAGAGGCATGTCAGACTGACATGATGTAATTGAAGTCTCAACTATTTACATGTCTCTTAGAGGCATGTCAGACTGACATGGTGTAATTGAAGTCTCAACTATTTACATGTCTCTTAGAGGCATGTCAGACTGACATGGTGTAATTGAAGTCTCAACTATTTACATGTCTCTTAGAGGCATGTCAGACTGACATGATGTAATTGAAGTCTCAACTATTTACATGTCTCTTAGAGGCATGTCAGACTGACATGATGTAATTGAAGTCTCAACTATTTACATGTCTCTTAGAGGCATGTCAGACTGACATGATGTAATTGAAGTCTCAACTATTTTCATGTCTCGTAGAGGCATGTCAGACTGGCATGATGTAATTGAAGTCTCAACTATTTACATGTCTCTTAGAGGCATGTCAGACTGGCATGATGTAATTGAAGTCTCAACTATTTACAGGTCTAGTAGAGGCATGTCAGACTGGCATGATGTAATTGAAGTCTCAACTATTTACAGGTCTCCTAGAGGCATGTCAGACTGACATGATGTAATTGAAGTCTCAACTATTTACAGGTCTCTTAGAGGCATGTCAGACTGACATGATGTAATTGAAGTCTCAACTATTTACATGTCTCGTAGAGGCATGTCAGACTGACATGATGTAATTGAAGTCTCAACTATTTACATGTCTCTTAGAGGCATGTCAGACTGACATGATGTAATTGAAGTCTCAACTATTTACATGTCTCTTAGAGGCATGTCAGACTGACATGATGTAATTGAAGTCTCAACTATTTACATGTCTCTTAGAGGCATGTCAGACTGACATGATGTAATTGAAGTCTCAACTATTTACATGTCTCTTAGAGGCATGTCAGACTGACATGATGTAATTGAAGTCTCAACTATTTACATGTCTCTTAGAGACATGTCAGACTGACATGATGTAATTGAAGTCTCAACTATTTACATGTCTCTTAGAGGCATGTCAGACTGACATGATGTTATTGAAGTCTCAACTATTTACATGTCTCTTAGAGGCATGTCAGACTGACATGGTGTAATTGAAGTCTCAACTATTTACAGGTCTCTTAGAGGCATGTCAGACTGACATAATGTAATTGATGTCTCAACTATTTACAGGTCTCCTAGAGGCATGTCAGACTGACATGATGTGATTGAAGTCTCAGCTATTTACAGGTCTCTTAGAGGCATGTCAGACTGACATGATGTAATTGAAGGCTCAACTATTTTCAGGTCTCTTAGAGACATGTCAGACTGACATGATGTGATTGAAGTCTCAGCTATTTACAGGTCTCTTAGAGGCATGTCAGACTGACATGATGTAATTGAAGTCTCAACTATTTTCAGGTCTCTTAGAGACATGTCAGACTGACATTATGTGATTGAAGTCTCAGCTATTTATAGGTCTCTTAGAGACATGTCAGACCGACATGATGTTATTGAAGTCTCAGCTATTTACATGTCTCATAGAGGCATGTCAGACTGACATGATGTAATTGAAGTCTCAACTATTTACATGTCTCTTAGAGACATGTCAGACTGACATGATGTAATTGAAGTCTCAACTATATACATGTCTCGTAGAGGCATGTCAGACTGGTCTCTTAGAGACATGTCAGACTGACATGATGTAATTAAAGTCTCAACTATTTACATGTTTCGTAGAGACATGTCAGATTGACATGATGTAATTGAAGTCTCAGCTATTTACAGGTCTCTTAGAGGCATGTCAGACTGACATGATGTAATTGAAGTCTCAACTATTTTCAGGTCTCTTAGAGACATGTCAGACTGACATTTTGTGATTGAAGTCTCAGCTATTTATAGGTCTCTTAGAGACATGTCAGACCGACATGATGTTATTGAAGTCTCAACTATTTACATGTCTCATAGAGGCATGTCAGACTGACATGATGTAATTGAAGTCTCAACTATTTACATGTCTCTTAGAGACATGTCAGACTGACATGATGTAATTGAAGTCTCAACTATATACATGTCTCATAGAGGCATGTCAGACTGGTCTCTTAGAGACATGTCAGACTGACATGATGTAATTAAAGTCTCAACTATTTACATGTTTCGTAGAGACATGTCAGATTGACATGATGTAATTGAAGTCTCAGCTATTTACAGGTCTCTTAGAGGCATGTCAGACTGACATGATGTAATTGAAGTCTCAACTATTTACATGTCTCAAAGAGAAATGTCAGATTGACATGATGTAATTGAAGTCTATGCTTTTTACAGGTCTCTTAGAGGCATGTCAGACTGACATGATGTAATTGAAGTCACAGCTATTTACAGGTCTCTAAGAGACATGTCAGATTGACATGATGTAATTGAAGTCTCAGCTATTTACAGGTCTCTTAGAGACATGTCAGATTGACATGATGTAATTGAAATCTCAGCTATTTACATGTCTCGTAGAGGCATGTCAGACTGACATGATGTAATTGAAGTCTCAACTATTTACATGTCTCGTAGAGGCATGTCAGATTGACATGATGTAATTGAAATCTCAGCTATTTACATGTCTCGTAGAGGCATGTCAGACTGACATGATGTAATTGAAGTCTCAACTATTTACATTTCTCGTAGAGGCATGTCAGACTGACATGATGTAATTGAAGTCTCATCTATTTACAGGTCTCATAGAGGCATGTCAGATTAACATGATGTAATTGAAGTCTCAACTGTTTACAGGTTTATACTTGTGTGTTTTCAGCATGCATTGACAACAATGTGATGAGACTGGTGTATACGAGTACCTACAACACCATATTTGGTGGTCAGACAATAGAGGATGGTGACGAGACTCTGCCCTATCTACCTCTTGATAAGGTAATCTTGTCTCTGGGCATGGGTACAGTTTCAAAAATAATTATTCAAAACATAATGGTGTGGTTGGGGATCACTATTTTTCCAGAGGTTATTTATACCTAGAAAGGTTATAATTCCACATTATGCTGAAAGGGCCATCCTTAGAAAAATATTTGTTTGCTGTGCTCCAACCCAGTATTTTTCATGTGGGTAGGTAAATAGCTAAAAGAAAGTCGGGGGGGGGGGGGGGGGGGGGGGGGTGGCGGGAGGTGCCAAATTTTGATTTTGTCTAGTAATTTTAAAGAAAAAATGGACATGAATCATGTAAAAAAATAAATGCTTTGACAGTCAATAAAACAAGAGGCCCAAGAGGGCCTGAGGACGCTCTACTGACTCAAAGTGGCCATAGCACTTTTTGAAATTCTACTGTGCGATAGAAACATCGGGGCTGGGTCATTTTTAAGTGTAGGGACACCATTTGAACAAATCTAACAAAACTACAGTTGGTCATCATTACTACATAAACATTTTGAAAATCTGTTGGACCGTTTATGAGAAGAAGATTTTTGGACTATTTTTAGAAATGGTGGCCATCTTGAATTTTATATATATATAAAAAAGAAAATCTTTTGTATAGTCTCCTATGCAATAGAAACATCCATGTGAAGTTTCAGTTTAATTGGCCTAGTGGTTTCAGAATAAATGAAAAAAAAAATGAATTTTCTGTTTTCCAACAGTATCCCTATGTAAAATTTTAAGTCCCCTTACAGGGCCCCTATATATTTTAGCCCCTAAATTCTTATCTGCAATCAAACCCCTACACTTTTAGAGAAACCAATTTTACTAATTCCCAATTTGTACCCTTTTGGGGCCCCTCCTGACCCCTTAAGACATAGGAACCCAGTCATTTTTTAAAATCTTAACCTCCTTCACCTAGCAATGCTTTAGTGAAGATATAGGCAAAATCATTTCCATTTAAAAAAAAATATATATATATTATATTGACATGTGTCGCCTAATTGAACTTTCAGGGCAGGGTCATTTTTAACCCTAGGGACACCATTTGAACAAATCTAACAGAACTATAGTTGGTCATCATTACTACATAAACATTTTAAAAATCTGTTGGGCCGTTCATGAGAAGAAGATTTTTTAAGTTTTGGACCATTTTTAGTAATGGCGGCCATCTTGAATTTCAGATCGAAAAAAAAATCTTCTGTATAGTCTCCTACGCAAATAGAAACATCAGTGTGAAATTTCAGTTTTATTGGCCTAGTGGTTTCAGAACAGCTGAAAGAAAAAGAGAATTTTCTGTTTTCCCATAATATCCCTATGTAAAATTCTAAGTCCCCTTACAGGGCCCCTATAAATTTTAGCCCCTAAATTCTTATCTGCAATCAAACCCCTACACATAGGTATAATTTATACAAAATATGAACAAATCTGACATACCTGTTCTCAAGAAAAGGAATTTAGGGTATTCCCAATTTGTACTCTTTTGGGGCCCCTCCTGACCCCTTAAGACAGTGGAACCCAGTCATTTTTACAAATCTGAACCTCCTTCACCAAATAATGCTTCTGTGAAGATATAGGCAAAATCATTTCCATTTAAAAAAAAAATGAATAAATAAATATTATAATGACATGTGTCCCCTAATTGAACCCTCGGGGCGGGGTCATATTTAACACTAGGGACACCATTTGAACAAATCTAAAAAAACTATAGTTGGCCATCATTACTACATAAACATTTTGAAAATCTGTCGGGCCGTTCATGAGAAGAAGATTTTTTAAGTTTTTGACTATTTTTAGTAATGGCGGCCATCTTGAATTTCTGATCGAAAAAATAAATCTTCTGTGTAGTCTCCTATGCAATAGAAACACCCATGTGAAGTTTCAGTTTAATTGGCCTAGTGGTTTCAGAGAAAGTGCTGCTAACAGACGACAGACGTCAGACGACAGACGATGGACGACAGACAACGCGCCATCGCATAAGCACTTCTGGCCTTTGGCCAGTAGAGCTAAAAAGTTAGTGTAACAGCAGTTTTGAGTGAGTAGGTAGGAGCACGGTAAATAATTTATTTTTTAAGGACAGCCTAAGTGAATATCTTTAGTAATGTGAAAATTTGGACATTAGTCCTGTGGTTATAATTGATAATATCAAATAAAATTCTTTTTCTAAATGGGGTGTAAAGCCATTTTCAACACATCACATGTTTCCAGTGTGTCAATGGTGGAGGAAGAATTCAGAATGAATCTGTCAGAGCAGAATCACCATCTTTCTGCAAGTTAATGGTAAACTTTCTGAGGTAATGTTTTGGGACCAATCTGGGTTTGAACCGATATCCTCCGTGGTAAAAGGTAAATAATCTTCAGGTGCTCTCTTAGACAATTGGGTGAAGTGATTTGGTATAGTGACAATCTTGGCAGCTGATGGAGTCGAGTTGATCCAGTGCATGCTTATGGCAGTTAGTATATGACAGGTTGGAGATTTCTCCACTCATCTAATACTTTGTGTGTTTGTTCAACTGAATAAAGAGGGGCCATAGCATTGTACAAGCAGCATTTTTATTATAAATGAATATTTCAAAAAAATTCATATGATAAATGTTTCTCAGGCTCTCCCTGAATGTATCCAATCTTATAATAACATTTGAGTCTAACTGAAACTCTTGAAATAAAGATGGTAAGTGATATAACAAACTTAGCCCTTGAGATAATTGATTGATTGATTGAATATTGAGTGTAATTTTTATGCCATATGGGGCTAACAGACGATCAATTAACATAACCACTGTTTCCAGGGATCCTGGAAGGTAAACCAGTAATTGAGCACACCCCATCTCCCCAAGTAACTGATAACTTTCCAACTTAAATCAGCAGTGAAAAACAAATAATAATGAGACTCAGTGTCATAAATCAATCATCACAGAGACTGGCCGAGCGAGGATTCGAACTTATGACCCCTGAATTGATAGTGTGATGCGCTACCAACTGAGCTATTCAGGCTCGGTCCCTGGAGATATATACCGGTAATCATGTAGAGATTTACAAACATTTACTTTTTGTTTATTTTCAAATACTTCAGAATTTACCCATTTATTGTATAACAGTTGAACCCAAACAGCATTTTTGTCCAATACAATAACACAGAAAAACAACTCCCTCATTTGTCCTGTCTTTAATTATAAAAAACTCCCTCATTGTGCGGTAAGTTGTATATTTGTATGTGTATAATGTAGATCTGGTCATTGCAGCATCCGGACCATTATTCAAGAACTAAAAGCATCGCTGAACAAAAGGTGCTGGCTGCAAATGGAAGTGAAACCAAGAACGGGCAAATTCTCCATACTTGTACTGTACGTCTAGCAGCTGTTTATGGTCCAGGTGAACAACGACATATACCTAGGATTGTTGTACGTAGAGATTTTATGACAGTTTATGGTTTTTGGAACAGTTCCATACACATAGGAATGTGGTATGCACAGAATTTATAACAATTTTATTATGGTTCTTGGAACAGTCGTTATGCCTACGTATGTCATTATTCATCAGAATCATAACTGTACATTTGTATATACAAATGCTCTGATCACTATCCTGTTAAAAAGGTTCATATCACTGGCCTTGACCTACTCTAGGGACATAGTTAATACTTGCATTGTTCCGTTAATTTATTTTTGTTTAGGTCAAGTTGTATTTTGTTTTTGCTCTCAGTAATAGTATCAGTTTATGTAAGCTGATCACCATTATGTTAAAAAAGTTTACATCACTGACCTTTGACTTAATTAATGAAAAGTCATCATCCACTTGTGTTCTCTTGTTATTTAAAAACATGGAAAGGGGTATAACTCTAAAAAGGCACTCTAAAAACCAATATGCACAACTAGACTTCATGCTTATACTTTCTAAAAAGTTATAAAATTCAATTGATAATTGAGGAGATAAAGCGCAGACAAGATTTCTGTTTTAAAACATTAAATTATAAATTTTGCTAAAAAAAAAAATAGGGCCGGAACCGTTTGTTGGCATACAAAACAAAACTTTATACTGATACTTTCTACAATGTTTCAGCAAATCCAAGGAGTGGTTAAGGGAATGAATATTGGAAAAGATATCTGATGGATGGACAGACACAGGGGAAGGGGGGCATATTTCATCAAATGAGAAAAGTTTGTGCCAAATTTAAGAAATAAATAACCAAGTTCAACATTGCTATTTTACCAAACTCAAAATAACAATAAAATTATGTATGTCACCGATGGTTGTGCACAGTTATTGAATAACTTTCGTTTCAATTACTGGAAGATGCCATTTTGTTATTGTTTATCATCCCTATCTGCGAAATTTCATTGTGAAATGAAAAAAGTCATTTCACTGGTATTTTTTTTTGTATTTTTCTACCTTTATTCATTTTTGTAGCTCAATTACAATTAACGTATATGTAATATATAACGCAACTATAATATATAACACAACTATAATGTATAACACAACTATAATATATAACACAACTATAATATATAACACAACTATAATGTATAACACAACTATAATATATAACACAACTTTTATATATAACACAACTATAATATATAACACAACTATATATAACACAACTATAATATATAACACAACTATAATATATAACATAACTATATATAACACAACTACAATATATAACACAAATATAATATATAACACAACTATAATGTATAACAAAACTATAATATATAACACAACTACTATAATATATAACACAACTATAATATATAACACAACTATAATATATAACACAACTACTATAATATATAACACAACTATAATATATAACACAACTATAATGTATAACACAACTATAATATATAACACAACTACTATAATATATAACACAACTATAATGTATAACACAACTATAATATATAACACAACTACTATAATATATAACACAGCTATAATATATAACACAACTATATATAACACAACTATAATATATAACAACTATAATATATAAAACAACTATGATATATAAAACAACTATATATAACACAACTATAATATATAACACAACTATAATATATAACACAACTATTATAATATATACTATATAAACACAACTA